>JARFJB010002396.1:697500-1092500 GCA_036346205.1 Vesta saturnalis
AAATAACGCTCAATGTACAGAAATAAACGCGATTACCAGAAATATGTAGCTAAGATACACCATCTTGAAACAAGGACCGTATATGTACATGTAGGGTTGAATTCATAAAATAATTAATTGAGAATAATAAGTTAACATTTCGGTTAAATTAGAGAACCTACTGTATATTTATTTCAGTATATTACTATGCAAACAATCTAATGAACAATTATACGAAATATCAATAATTACAGTCAATTTATTAAACAAGTCCTATTTTCATTCCAATCTTAATTGTCTATAATTGTTAATTTTCCTTTAATGAAGCAGGATGTAGCACGCTTAAGTTTTAATAGCCTAGTTACTGTAATTATCACTAAAGTTCTTGCATTTTCTGGTAAACTTTGTCAGATTTTGTTATATAAAGCTCTGAAGGTTAAATTCTGTTGCGGTATGTCATATCTCATAGTTATTTTAGGAAACAATGAATTTACCGCTTTTGAGTATTCCACGACTACTTTAATACTGCAGAGTTTGTATTAAACGTGCATGAACATGACTTTCATAAAAACATTTAATTTTCAAAGCTTTCTTAAGGGTAGAGATTTCAATATTGCACAGATATAACTTATTTACCTGACTGTTTATATGCACATACATTAAACTACGTTTTCTACTGCAAAACACTTAAAAGTAGCAAACTTGCAATTGAATTGTATCCACTTTCCAGCTTGGCCCGTATAGCACGTTATTTTATTTTTATTAAACGCTATCCTTTAAATAAACATGGTAAACCTCAAAACTGTTTCGTGTGAGTTTACAAAATATTACCACTAGAGATTGAAAACGTTAACGTATGCGTTAAACGTAATTTTAAAAGTGATAAACATGATAAATGAGATCATGTCTAAGTAATAGCATTTTTCATACATTTAAACAATGGTAATAGTTATATACCTTTAATGGTGCACTTCTGAAGAAATTACTTAGTATGGGAGAGTAAGATCTATTGATAGATCAAACAGCACATCCTACTACTACAAAGCTTGATTGACAATTTTAGTTTACATTTGTGCTTCACATTGATCATATTCACCAAATAAATATAAACGTGGTTGCACATTACCACCCTAGTTACAGTTCGATAATTTATCGAAAGTAATGTATAATTCCAAATTCGCAATTATACATACCTACCTACTTTTATCTACGGATAATATATAATATAAAAATGATAGTTGTAGTATTTGCGAAATAAAGTCATTCATTATTCCCGCGCGGGATTAATGAAGAGGGAATCATGAAAAAACAGTGGTCTAGCTCCCAAGAATTCAGTATGCATTTTGACGTACGTCTGACAAGACCATGGTACTTACTCCGTCTTGTGACCTACGCCACTTTAACACGCACCTTCTTGCCAGATAAGTGGGAGGAAAAATTGTGTAAAGAAGGAACTAATAAAATGACGACATGTAGGATCGAACTCAAACTATCTCTAACGTCTATAGATACAGCCTTGGAAACTCACAAAAATGTCAATGCAAAAAAAAAAATGGCGATAGGGCTTAATTTTGTCACTTAATGATGGAAAATGGTATAGGCGAGGAATTTTCTTGTACACCACCTAATATCACTCAACAGGCGGAAGCAGCAAAATCCACATTATTGCCGGAAAAGTCGAAACTTTTATATGACAAATAATATAGAAACCGTAAAACGTATTACTGGCATATTTGGCCAAATTATGAGAAAACTATAAATCGAAAGCTATTTTGAAGATAATACACAATGTGGTTGTGAAAAAATATGGTACACTGCGTACTTTCTTGAAGAGAGAATCTGAGGGATACGAAACAAAAAAAATCGGAAACTTTAACCCCCGAAGAAATAAAGAAATTTAGTTCGGAAGCGTCTGTTGAAGTTTTTCTCTTGCATGAGTTAACATGATCACACATAACTGTTTAGATTTTTCAAATCTTAAGGTTGTAAAGGATTTGGGTACAACATTATTGATAACAATAGCAAAAACAAAAACGAAAATTGAAAGGAAATTCACTATCAGTAAAAATACATTCCTTTTTTCTAAATTACCAAAAACCTAAATGCATCGTACAACGTATTGGTAAAAACAAATTTCCTACTACAGGAAGACAAATGGCAATGTTTTGAAAATCACCAAATCCTGATAGATAGACAGGTCACTTTTATCGAAGATGACATTGTACAAAAATGGCGGCGATTTAACAAGCTTGAAACGTCATCGACGCTGGAAATCGTCGCAGGTAGCCGAAGGACATATTGACCAATCTTTGTAAAATAAGATTGCTATAGCTAACACTATTCCAGGACAAGTATACAACGCAGAAACCTCCACCTCACTCTATGATTGGGGATGAAAATATTACATTTGCAACAAGTAATAATAATAATTATTATTATTATTATGTTAATATTCTATCATCTGTTCAATTTATTAATTGTAGCAATATTAATGTTTATCTGGTGGTGAGAAATAAACAAATTCGGGCTTTTCTAATATAATTACTTTAGTCGTAGGTAGAGTACAGCATACAACCCGGTGTAATGACTATTATTCTTTCAGGAAAGTACAAAATTCGCTCACTTCGCTCGCTCGTAATTGTATCAATTATAACATCATTACGTAATATACTATTAAATATTACTAGATTGTTCAAACACCAAACGTTATAATGCCTTAAAAAAAGCGATTATTAAAGTATTAAAACGTTTAGTAAACCATAAAATAAGTAATCGAACGCAAACAACCTAAAGTTACGATGTTTCGATGAAGAAGCAAAGAAAATTTTAAATGTCTGTCCACTTCTGAAAGTTTTCGGGATGGATACTTGGGGAGTAGTGTACGTGATCTGTTATAACATTTTTCCCCTCTTGCGTTGCTTCTTAAAGTGGCCATTCAAAATAACCCTTCTATACACAAAGAGAAGAAGCTCCGGTGTCCTATACCTGTCTTCTAATCAGCTGACAGAGGTAAACGACCTTTTAAAATAATGTGTGCACACTCGCAGATACATTCGACCTGATTACTATCAAGGCATCTCAGTAAAGCGCCACGTTGACTTTTACTTAATCTGACTAATGCGTGCAGGATATCGGTGTTTTTGGTTAAAACGTCTGCCATCATATATGATATAATCTTTATGACTGTGCGGTTTAAACCCTTTTTTAACTGACAAACGCCTTGAGGCTGGAATATATATGTTCTATATCGTAACACGTCTGGCGTATTCTGTTTTAAATCGAACAAGAAATACCCGTGTGGATCTGAAGTGCCATCCTTGTATGCAGCCTCTAAAAATTTCGGGTTGTCAGGTGAAATCTTCTTTGCTAAATGCTGTATCTGAATTCTATCACGTGGATTCTTAAACAAGATTATGTGATGAGCATTAAGCGAAATATCTCTCTGCTCACGCCCTTGGTGAAATATGTTTTGTGTTAAGAAAAACACGCTTAGGTTTCTATGATGATATCCTTTTGTAAAAATAGCCACCACCGACCCGTTAGTTTCGCGCATTAGATCGTTAATTATTATTAAGACCGGTTTTTCACCATCAAACTGTTCCATATCAGGTAGACCCTTCTGAAATTCCACTGCGATGTCATTGAATAAAGGCTACCATTCGCTGTAGAACCAGATAATTTTTCCAAATGTTGTATCGCAAACAGTTTTGATATTTTTTAGAAATTCGAGGGACCTGCAATTATTGCTGAAAAAGGATGCTTAAACTGGCCTTCCATCTTGAAAGTCAAAACGGTACTAACGAGCATTCTGTCCCTTAAATACCCAAGAATCTGTGGGCACCGGAATAATATACTTTTATCATTCTCATCTCTATAAAAGTGGCTTTTTGTTTTCTACAATTTAATGCTAAAATGATTAACCCTTCCATAACTAGTTAGTTATCAGATTTTATAATTACACCGTTAAATTTTGTTATTCTTTATCGATATTGAGTATGAATATCGACTTACATGTTTTTACATAGTGGGGTTTTATCCCAGACGTGCTAATTAGGAAAACCTGGTTTACACTACTTATTTTTTTCCTGTTGCGTAACGACCTTGGGGTAATTGGATTGTGTGTGTATAAAAACGAATGAGGTATTCTTTAGCTTCACCTGCAGTTTTTATTTCATGTGGCAATAGTTTCGTCAATACAACACTGGTGCGTTATTATTTTTTGTCTTAACTTTTACTTCATGTATTTTATTCGCTCGTACAGTTTTAATATTGTGCTATAATTACAGATATGGATTTAACTAACCTAAATGCTACAACTTGTTTTAAACCTTTTAAAAATATGTTATAACCATTATAGATCCCTGTATGTACTTTTAAAAATATACCGCGAGATGGCGCCACAAACAAATTCAAATTTTTGGACACGGAGGCTAAGCCCCGAGAGCAATTTGCGCAAACCTACACGTTTTACAAGTTAGTATTAGGTCCCCTTATTAGAATGCAAACTCATATTTCTAGCCGTAACCTGTAGATACTTAAATACAAATGAAAATTTTCCTCGACAATAGCGCAAAGCCTTCAGAGCAAGTTGCGCAGCCCTACACCTGTTTCACAAGTTAACATTAGGGCCAATACCAAAACGGACTACAAAAGTATGAGAGCCCCCCACTTATTAGAATACTATTTTCACATTTCCCGCCATGGCCGACAAAACAAAATGGTCGACAAACCGCTTACAAAATGGCTGCCACCAATCAGAAACCAGTGGGCGTATCTGGGCGGGCCTATGGACCAAGAGGCATGCCTACCCTCAAGTCCTCCAATCAGAACCCTTTATGCGTGCGCAGGGCTAGTGTTATTGCCTAACCTCCAAGGGATAGACTGTCAAAAAGGCTGTTGATACAGCCAAATGGGACCTAATGGTGCCGGAAAGGAAGCCGACAGAGATTGAGCGGAAAAAATGGGCATGGCCTAAGACGTCATAATAGGGACTGTGCGGTAGGCCCCTCCTCCCCCACATTTAATTATTTAATTATACTGTGCGGGCTCCTTCTACAATAATTTCAAATTGTAAAATGAACGATTTGTTTTCGAAAGTCGTAAATATTGTCTTAACTTAACATCTGCGACACCCAAAATATTACTTTTCAAACGGCAAAAGTACGTCTATTGTTTATCAAATATTGTCATTATCTGCGATTCTAATTATACAAAGAATACATATTATATCTTTTAATTTCCACTTTGTAGTTTGGAAAGTCGTTTGTTGTTTCACACCAGATATTTTAGGATAACGACACGTTAAAATACAAATTGCACACCCTAAGGATTTTGTTGTGTGAAATGTGTTCCAACTAGAGGGGAACAAATAAATTGAAATAAAACCGACAGCAATATCCGTAGTAGGTATATAATGCACAACTTTACTTAATCTTCTAAAGCTCAGAAATATCAATGCTTCAAAGCAATTTTAGCTAATGACTGTAGATTGAAAATGTTCACGTGTGTATGTTAGTAATTTAATTAATATTGTTAGAAATTGCACCCAAGATTTAATATTAGAAGTGTATCATCTGCAGATTCATTTGCATTTAAGACGGAGACAAATACAGTCAAAGCGTGTACAATCCGAAATTTAGCTTCCAAGTGATCCTTTAGGGGTAAGTGTAGACAACAACTGTGATCTATTACCTTCTAATTTATATTTGTTAACGCTGTTTAGTTAAGTTAGATAGTAAATTTATGTATAAACATCCTTCTTTCTGACCTTGTAAACGTTTGATAATTTATATTAAGTGTGTCCGATTATTTAAAACAGTACAGTCTGAAAGCAAAAAAGGTACAATCATTGAGCATCACAGTTGCTCAAGTAAGTTTAAACTAGTGTTTAAGCCTCATTTTACACAGTACTCTACATGTGTAGCATTTTCATCAATCTTTATTATATGATAGATAGTATGAACTAAAAATGAAATGAATATATCAAAATAAATTTGCACTAAAAAAGATTAGGTGCGAACTTAAATTAACAATTTTAAAACAAGAATGTATTGTTACCCATAAAGTTGCTAATGAAGCTTGTGTTTGCGGATCCTTTTTTTTTCATTTTACCATGTAACTGTAAACTATTTTCTGAGGGTAAATTTTGAAGAGAAAACCAATTATAATTTCCATTAGGTTACGTAACATTTACTCCGTAAAAATTGTTATTAACAGAAAACATGAATAGCAAAAGCTTTATAACTGAGCGAGTCTGTAAAATATCAGAGAAATGAATATAAAAAAGGTTCACCTTTTTTACCCGAGCTCTTGGAATATTCAAACATTATTAAACCTTCAGTTAATATTTTAATTAATGAAGTTAAAATATATAAACTAAAACTCTTTGTGATCAATGGCAATTTAAGATGGAGGAGTATTTATCGGTTTACTGATCACGGTTTAAATTTTACAGTAATATACTGTTAGTATATTTTTTCGAAATTCCTCTAAATTCGGTTTCAATATTAAATTGAATTAAACATTCAAAATTCCTAAGAGTTTCGTACTGTCATATTACTAGCACCTAAGCAATGAGGTGACACGACTAAATAGTAAATGAGAACATTCGTTCTTTCGACCTCATGATGTTAATTAGCCTCAATTAACTACCATTCACATAATTCTACTTTCTGTTACCTTTCAGCTTTTTCTGGTTCAAAAAAAAATGTTAAAATTCAATGTCAAACATAATACACAAGCTCGGAGATGGAGTAAGAGTTATTAAATGATAATTACAAGAAAGGTTTGTTTTACGATCTGTTGATAATTATAATACTTCTAAGTTAATTATAATGTTCGCTCAATATTGATTTAAGTGTATGTGTCGTTAAGTGTTATTTTAATACAACCCTTTTTTTTGCACCTTTTAGCCTGAAAGTTGGAAAGTAAACCTTAATTGTTTTACATTGTAAAGCGCTGATTAGATAAAATAGGGATAATGCTCAGTTCGTTCAATTACAAAATTGTTTAATCTAACGCAACATTTAAACAATATTTAAAGAGAGTAATGATTTTCTTAGTGTGACTTCTATTGTTTTGGCAAAAGTTTTCGTGAATAGCTCTTAATACTGCATTTAACTATTTTCTTTAACTCCACCTGAGTAAATCATATAATTATATTAGTTAACATAGTTATTTCTTATTCCAATGCAATAGTATAGCTGAATTTCATTCTTACTATTGAAAAAAAAAATTTTAATTTTTCAATAAAATCTCTTTCCATTTCCCATTTCAAAATAAAGACGATAGTAAACATATACACGGTGTCAAGAAAATAGTGAAAAAACCACATGTGGTGATCCTCCTACAACTATTTTGAGTAAAACATCCTAATAGAAAAATGATCTAAACCGCTTTATGGAGCCACACAAGGTCATCAAAGTTGGAAATGTTGCGTCACAAATATGCACATTTTATTTCAATTCTATTTCTTTTGGCAATTACGTTTCACATTTTAAGACTTTTGCAAAGTCCTATTTCATTTAATTATCATTGCACTACAGTAATTAACTTTTTAAACATTTATAAAAGTGCATTTCAGTAATAACCAGTTGATAACGCTCTCTCTGACCTCCTCACCTTACAAGTTGAATTTCATACAACAAAACAATGCCTCGGTGCTTTGCAAATAATAATATAAATTACTCTTAAGTACAACTCTGTATTTTAATAATTAATATCGCCAATTTGACATACCGATTTGTTTGCGTTTTGCTTAGTTACACATGACTACATGATACCTGTGTGATTCTGTGTTGCCAGATGTACACATTCCCTGTGTTGCTTCTGATGGACTCTAAACCATGTACGGCATTTTTGTATTAGGATTTTTTACTCAAAGTAGTTCAAGGAAGATCGCCACGTGTGGTTTTTCCACTATTTTCTGGACACCGTGTATATTAAATGTGGACTTGTAGTGATATGCATTACTCACTACGCTGTCGCGAATTTGTATAAGGAGAAACTTATAAGGAGTTCGTATGTTTCGCCGTTTAGTAGCTTCTAGACTATTTGCAACCTGATGTGCCTGCATGTGTACGTGTATATCTGGGTGTACATGAGCGCGCGTGCGCGCGCTCGTGTGTGTGAAAAGGGTCTTCAGGACTCAATATCGCAAAAAAAGTGACCGAATTTAAATGTATCATAGATGATTAAAACCTAAATGTCCAGACTCCAGCGAATTTGAAGATAATTGGGTTGCAGAAAGGGGTAGATTTGATTTCTCCTTCAGCCGTAATAACTTACAAACTGGAATAGCGATTGTATCCAAATTTGCAGTAAATGCTTAAAGTATAAGTGCTAAGACCACAGTAAAGTATTTTAGGTGTTAGTGTAGGGGTTGTGGAACAACACAATTAACACCTAATCAAACATGTGATACTGAAGTTTTCGTAAGCGAACACAGAGACGCAGTAGGTAAAATGAATGTGATATTATACGACCAAACGTCACTATATTATATAAAGTATTTCAAAAATTTATACAAGAAATAAAAAAAATACTTTGACCTTAAATAGCAATAAAGAAGTACTTTCTTGCATGACCGTGTTAGGTCAGGTAATAAATCTTCTTGTTCGCAAGGGTAAAAAACGATAAAGAGAAAAGTTGATGAAGAGAAAACCTTTTTTTTTATTCTATAAACGTTTGTATTATAGAAATTCAACGATGAATACACACGCACACACGCGCTCGCGCCTCAGCCGCATCCGTGTCCGCACCCGCACCCGCTGACTATCATGCGTATTCCGGCGTAAACTCTCATTCGGTAATTCCTCGACATATCCAACAACAGTTTAAAATAACTGTTTGGATTGGTGTTATTGATCGATATTTCATTTTATCGAATCGACTAAATGCTTCATGTTACAGGTCCTCAGGTCCTAAATAGGAACTATTGTTTTGTGGGGTTTTGAGAGGAGTTAGGTTACACTTCGTAATTTTTAGGTGCTGTTCTTATTCTTTCTATTAATGGTTTGTAAACTACATTCTGTTGCAGATAGTTTAATTCTATCACTATTGATACAATGGCCTGTTTCTAAATGATGTATCGCTAACGAGTTAGATGTGATTTGTTAGGAATAATAAATAGCTTTCTGTCCACTCTATTGCTTCTAGCAGTGTGATAGATTAGTCGATATGTTTAACCCTCCTATTATGTTCACATTTTGGTTTCACTTATTGTGTTCGGGGCATTATGACCCAGGAGCTTGTAGTTCTCGTTTTATTGTCGTTAAATTGATATAACAGTAAATAGTAATAAGAAATAAGATGTAGTATTTATTATTTATTACATTTTATTACGTTATTTTATTTTTATTACATATTATAAATGCTATGTAAAGAACATCTGAAAAACGTAGTAGTTAGGTATACACATTTACTTGTTACAGTCTTAACAGTAGTAACATACATGAGCTTTACATGTATATTTTGAGCAATTACAGCATACCATATTGGTTTGATTATCATTTAAAGAGGGACAAAAATCTTTCACGCTAGGTTATGGTTGACTGTTCCCTTACTTCGGCAGTACTGGTTGAAGAACGTTTTCCAGCATTCCAGGTTGGAGTTACTTCGCACCATAGAACATAAGTGTTGTAAGCTGAAACGTCCATGATATTGTAAATGATAGTCATTGGCCATCTTTTAGTTTGCCATCTGCATGTGTATGTTATTATTAACTAGTCTAACGTGTCTACAGCACCCTTAGTTTTGTTGTAATCTAAAATCATAAACGACTTTTTATGATCTTGGTTACACTCTCGTTTATCGTGGTGCATGGTACTCATGAGAGTAATATTTTTATTCCGTTTGGGAATATAGGAAACTATCGACATGTCCTTGGTAAGGTAAAATTTTGAAGAAAGAACTTCTTTCCTGTTGCAGACCAATGCGGCTGGCAGTTCAGGCTTATTGTTGCGAATAGTGCCAAGCATGGTTATTTTTCTTTTCAATAGCATCTGTCCCATATTATACGAGGTAGAATAATTATCACACGTTACGTTGTGACCTTTTAGACCATAAATATGATCTAGCACAACTCTTTTACCTTCACCTCCCTCTAGAGGTTCACTTTCTTTTTTCCCGAGGTAAACTTGCATGTTATATACATAAGCAGTTACACAATCGCATACAGTCTAAATCTTGATTCCGTATTTAGCAGGTTTATTTGCGATGGACTGCCTAAAAAGACAACAGCCTCTAAAAGGTACCAGTTGCTCATCTACTGTTACATTTTCGTGAGCATTATAGAGCTTAGCAACCCATTCATTACACAAGTCTCGTATGGGAGCTAATTTATAGGTTTGGAGTCGTTGTGGTCGAGTTTTTTTATCGTCAAAGCGAATTATTCATGCAATTACATGAAATTGTTGTAGGAACACCATTGCTCTGAATATTGGACGACCTACACTTCCATCCCACAGACTGGCTGTTGCCTCTCCATGAGATTTATACACTCCAGCTAGAAACAGTAGACCAAAATATGCTTCTATTTCTACTAATGTTTGTTCTTGAAACGTGTCGCCACAAAGTCGTTTGCCTTCTAAATTTGACATTTTCAAAATTAGGTTTACGATTTAGGGTGTGATATATAAGAAGTACGCGGATTTTATATCAATTATTCCCGACGTAGCATACCTTGAAGTTACGTGATTATCTGTATCAGCTTCATCTGAAATCGTAGCTTCCACTTCATCATCCGATTCGCTATTATATATCTAGGTTTCGGACAAATAATCTTCTCCTTCAGAAGCATTAGAATCACTATCAGAAACACACAAAAGCTTCTCAAGTTCACTATCCGTAAGCACTCGGTCACTACACATTTTCAATAATAAATTTCAATTTGTTAGGTATTTATTATTAGAGTATAGCATCAAGTTTGATATTTACTACGAAACTAACACACAGATGCTCAGTGGCTGCATTTATATGAGGAGCCACAGACAAGGTTCAACAGGAATAATCTTGTTTACGGTACGCAAATAACGCATGCAATATGCGCAATATTTCCCAATAATGTGGCAATATTACGTAAGTTATTTATATTTATGAAAATTAAATAAAACTAATAAAATAGATTCGCTTATGATAATAATGTGCTTCTCGTTTTTCTAACTTGAACCACATAAATCACCGGGTCATATAGACACAAACACAGTGAGTGTAACAAATGCATTAAAAAAAACTAATCATAATTTTCTAATACCAATCTAGGTACACCGTTATTAGAGTAATGAACTAGAAGTTATGCAGTGGCAACGAAATATTTAAATAACGAATTATCCACATAAGAAGAACGCAATTGGGTCATATTGACCCGAACACAATAGGAAGGTTAATCCAAACTTGGCTGCTCTTTGTTAGAATTAGAGGCTTTGGTATTTGACTGCAACTAAGATTACATCGTCAGCGTAACATACAATATTGAATTCTTTATCACCTATTTTATAACCTTGTTTTCATTTCATGTCTGCGATTATTTGATTATTTGATTCATTACGTGAATCTCCTAGTATATATATATACTATATATATTATATATATATATATATATATATAAGTAGTACAGGTCACCTTAACCACTTTTACTCTACTACAGTAGCACCTTTCACTGTTTTACACACTCACGTGTGAGACAGGATTTTCCAAACCTTATTTTTAATCGCTCTCACGTGTGGACGTATTTTTCCACCCTTATTTCTTGCACGCTCACGTGTAGCTCCTGATTTTCTCTATTCTTTTACACACTCACGTTGAGACTCGTATTTTCAACCCTAATTCATATCGTCTTACGTAAGACTCGTATTACTCCTTATTTTTATGATTTCTTTGAGCTTATGCTTATTAAGGACCTTTTGACACCTAGGACTTTTCTAACGTTCTAGGACATCGTTGGTATTGCGTCTTTACGAACTTCGTATTTAGTTGGACTTGTGCTGGTCTAGGTTAATCTCTAGGGTTATTTCTCTCGTGTATAGCCTTTCTCTTGTAACCCTGATGTCCATTCGTCTCAAACTGTTCTTTTCTCGTTCTCTCTTCCGTTCTTCTCTCGTTCTCTCTGTTCTCTCTCGTTCTCTCTCGTTTCTCGTTCTCTCGTTCTCTCTCGTTCTCTCTCGTTCTCTCTCGTTCTCTCTCGTTCTCTCTCGTTCTCTCTCGTTCTCTCTCGTTCTCTCTCGTTCTCTCTCGTTCTCTCGTTCTCTCGTTCTCTCTCGTTCTCTCTCGTTCTCTCTCGTTCTCTCTCGTTCTCTCTCGTTCTCTCGTTCTCTCTCGTTCTCTCGTCTCTCTCTCGTCTCTCTCGTTCTCTCTCTTCTCTTCTCGTTCTCTCTCGTTCTCTCTCGTTCTCTCTCGTTCTCTCTCGTTCTCTCTCGTTCTCTCTCGTTCTCTCTCGTTCTCTCTCTCTTCTCTCTCTCTCTTCTCTCTTCTTCTCTCGTTCTCTCTCGTTCTCTCGCTTCACATAAGCACGGACACTCAATACTCAAACACACAAAACAAAAAACACAAAAACGAATCAAGATAGGGTATTGGCGTCTATAAATAAAATAATTCTCTCTGTTTATCTGTTTTATTCCTTATATCCAAATGGAAGAGTATCAAAATTTTCTATTCTACGTCGCTTAGAGTAACTTATCCTATACTGCTTAGATTCCGGTCTACTTAATACATTATAACAACTATCTCTAACAATTTTTCTGTCATTGTATACAAACAAAGAGTCTTTACTATTACTAAGCACCATATCTTTCATCGCATCAAAGTTTATAATGCGCGAGTTTTTATAGTTTAAGGTAATGCCTTTTACTTTACACACAGATTTAATTGTTTTGTCACTGGTAGAAAACACATTATAACTATAGTTTTTTGGTCCGGCACTAACAAATTCGGCTATATAGCTCCCATCACCGTACGCCTCCAGCTCGTCGGTCATTTGGCCAAGGAAATCCCCACATCCTGGGTTCCAGTCGCCGGGTTTTGCGACAAATATCACACTGTCTGTGTCGTAATACAGAACGCGGCGGTCTAGTTTCTCCAAGTAACTGTATAGCTCTAAACGGGCATGAGCAGTTGTGTATGCGGCTATGGACACATTAATTATTTTTTGTGGCTCACCCTCTCCCTCCGGTCTATCCCAATTCACCATTACAACGTTATCGTTAATAGGTATTATAGATTGTACCTGAACCAATGGATCTGTGAGTAATTTGAAAAAGTCCTTTGGTTCAGATACAATACTACACTGCGTTAAATTCTCGCGCTGACCAAACTTACCCCAAAAAGAATTCAGCATAAGTTTGGCCAGGTACCTTAAACCGGGGTTTTTCTTAATATTATTTGCGTCTAACTGAATCCCCTCTTTCTCATAATACTCTGTCACGTACTGAGTTTTTTCGATTTCTGACGCGCAGTGGTTAGGCCACCCTGAACATTCCTGTTTTAGTTTTAAGAAATTATCTATGTAACCGCTAAATAACCCACCCTGTTTAGTTGCTCTGTCATACGTGGTTACCTCGTATTCCCAAACTTCAAAAACATCAAGGACTTTATAGTTTTTAGAGATAGCTTTACGCAGCTCATCAGCTACAAATGTTCCAGCGAAACTGCGCTCGGCTTCACTATGTCCACACACCCTGATTTAATTCAACACCGCACGTCTTACACAACACAAACATCAGTTTGCCGTGCATTTTTAAAGGTAGAACAGGATGGTAGAGATTAGAGGGTGGTAGTACTCTGCATTTAACTAAACCCTCCACCGTGTCTAATGAAATGTTCTTACATTCTAACCCTACATGAATTTTCGGATGACCTATGGGATATTTACAATATTTATTTACAAAAGGATATAATGAGCACACGTCGTAATACATTATTTTCTCAGTAATACCGTCACATTCGTGATAAAGCTTGCTAGCATTAGTGCGGCCTCCGTAAAACGCGTCACGCGGGTTTAAGGGCTCGTCATCTTGATGACCTAAACCTTGAATAAACGTTCTCAATTCGTCGTTAACGAGTATTTGTTTTTTTAAAATCGCATTCGCGCATCTCCACAAGATTATACCCGCGCTCGCGTAGAAACTGGGAGCGCGCCACCGTGTTCTCATTCCGTGCAAGCATAGAGGTATTTACACCCAGTTTAGGGTCCATGTTGGCCTGATTGGGGAAACATTCCTCGCAACCGTGCCAGTAACACCCAAGAAATTCAAAAAACGGTGTTTGACTCAGCACAATAGCCGTCGACCTTAACACCTTCAGGTGTTCTAAACTCGCGAGCTTTTCCTGCGTGCTGTATGGTTACTTGCTGAGAATGTTCCACCCAGCGTAACCATTGTATTGCTATTTTGGATTGATTGTCGGCACGTCTATAACCGCCTTTTGGAATAAGCCCTATAGTGTTTTCTTTAAGGAAACGTCTGCGAAACACCTTATTGCAAGCGCTAGCAATAGTGGTCGCCTCCTCGAACGGATCGACTTTATTTTGGGTCGTGAATGTGGACCAGAAACTAATGCAACCTTTAACGAGGATCTTAACATCCATCAGGCAATATCTCTCAATCTCCTCACTCATCTTAAAAACATAATTACTCTGGGCCGTGTGCCAGTCTAAAAGTTTTTGTCGATCACCCGCTGACATCTGATCTGCACAATAATATTCCAGTGCTGGTAATGGACCCTCGTAATTCTGGTTCTCGGATGTATTGAAGAGATATGGGAAATAACCTTTGGCCTCGGGGAAATTGAAGGTTTTCGGAAATGCCGAGAGCGGTGACGGATAAAATTATGAGTCAATGAACCTAATATCACTACACTGAATAGAAATTAATTTTAAGCCGTTGCAGATGACATTAGGTCTCCATTGATTATTATTAGTTAACATGCATCTTAGCACAAAACACCCATCGTACCCCTTCATGTTATGTGCGATGCATGTAACTTTAAATTTTCTTGCTCGCTCGGCAACATATGACAAGAAGGATTCAACTGGGTTTTCCCTGAAAATGTGCACTCTTTACTACATACTGAGCATTGCTCATCTAAATTGTCAGCATGTTTGATACAGACAGAGCAAACATTCGCGGCCACGCATAGATTGGGCTCATGCAGAAACCTATCATTCGTACCCTCACACACTTTTTCTTGCATACACTCCAAATCGTAAAAGATAAACATAGATGGTTTACCATTACCGCTGTCACGTCGAGCTTTGTTAATGGCCATGTAGCAAAGATGACCGATAGGTTTCTCGCTCATGCATGTGGGCAGCGACTGTATCCGCATCTATGTTTACCCTTTACTTCAGTTGTTTTAAGACATTTTAAACATCTGCGCAATTTTTCACATATTTTAGCGTCCTTGTGGTTTTTAATACATTCCTGACCGTAAAAAAATCTCTTGCAATCATTGCAAGTAATTTTTGGGTTTTCAATAGAACAAGGTGGTTTTTGATGACACGCGGGGCACTGGTACATACATTTTACATGCTCTTTCTTGTTATTATACCGTTTTTTGCATTGTTCACAGTAATAACTGCAAGTAAATGCTGAAGTTAGGCTGGTGATGACGTTATAGTGCTCGTCTTCTAATATTAAATTTAAAACTACTCTAGCTGGTTCCCTAGGGCCCTCAAAATAAACTGAATCACCTATACGCGAATTATAAACTACAATGGGGTATGAATCTAAATGATTTTGAAATGCTTGGATGTGCTCGTAACTACCACCCTGACTAAGATCTACCCCACTATCTAGGCAAAGCTGTATAGTTCGTTCTTGAAGTAAGGGGCGCCCCATTTCCATACCATAACGCATCGGATCGTTATTTCTAAACGCAATAGCTATGACTAGCGCGCGAGCTAAACAGTTATTATCGTTAATTGTTGATGGTACAACGATAATACCCTGTTTTTTAGATTTACAAAAGTCTGCAAATTTTAAACCCGTCAGGTTTTTGCGTCCATAGCCAACCGGCACAACCACTCTATCAACGTTTAACACTAATAAGTCACTTGAGAAAAAACTAGCGTTACTCTGCATTACCTTTTCCAGTAGCGACATTATCACTTTCACCGACAACTGGTCCACTCTTCTGAACGAAATGCCAACTGGTTTATCGGGGAAGTTCGGGTTCCTTAGTGTTATCCCTACACGGTCTGAAGGAGCCGCATCCTTTACAATATATGAGTACAATTCATCAAATGCACTCTGTAAAAAATGTGTATTAGATAAATTTTTAGTAAAATGGTATATTTTACCTGTAGCCACGTTAGGGGATTATCCTTGCACGTCTCGTCATTGAAGTTAAACCGTAGCGTTTTACATGTGGTATTGAATTTTTTAATAAACTTACTATTTGATTCCCCAATTATATTTATATGGTTGAACCTTGAGGGTGGTACGGCCTGTTGCTGGGAACCTGAGCCCGATTGGTTCTGCTGTAATGTACTCGTTCAGTAATACAATAAAAATTAAAAAAAAGACATACCGTTATCAAATTCCCTGCTACGGAAGTTTCCATATTCTCATCAAACACCTCCTCTAGATTTATCTGAGCAGGTCTATAAAAAATAATAATTAAAAATCTTTAAAATAAAAACAAAATATATACTTACACTCCAACCGCTTGTTGTACAGCTTCAACAAAATTATTATAAGCATCTATCGAATCGATAGTGTCATTTTCACACAACATTTTATAAGCGATAATATTATACGCGTTTCTTAACCCCTCGTCGGTTAACACACCAGCACTGAATAATCTCAAAATATGATTAACTGAGAAAGATTCCATAGCTATGCTCTTCAAAAACAGAACTAAATTAACTAAACCAAGCGTACGCTTTTATAGTATTTTACAGGGTCAAAGGTCAAATTAAGCCATTAAAATTCACAAGGATAACTTCACGGTAGTCTTCAAAACTTATGACTAATTAACTTCAAGGCCAACTTGTTGCTCATAGGTCTCCCTGAATGTAGAATAAGTATGCTGTTGTAAAGTAAGTTTCATAACTAGCTTCAAGGCTAACTTCAAAATGGACTTACAGCCGACTTCAAGGTCGCCTTCAAAACCAATGACTAGCTCAAAGGCTAACCCCAACGCCAACTTGTTTCTCAAGGTAAAATAAGTATGATATTTTATCCTCGAATGACCTGAAGGTAAAGTTAGGTAATAACAGTTTGTACCAGAAAATCATCCTTAATGAAAATGTAATAACCTTATTTTTATTTTACCTAAGCGTTTATTCATTACGGTGTAAAACATTTATTGTTAAACTAGATCAGTCGTTTAACTTCATTGGAAAAACAATTTTAACTATACTCATATAAATTCTGAAATATAACAATAAAAAATGTATTTAAAGATTACTATCAAAAGCCTATTCTGACCGGTGTGATTCTCATAATTACGTTTTAAATCAGAGGTGTTAATCATCTTGTTAATATCAAGGGCGTTGCTTTCTTTTAATTGTATGATGCATTTACAGAAGTCCACTAGATAAACATTTCGAAATACTACCTCGGTGTGTTTTCATGACCTTGCATTTAGGAACAGCTGATAATTCCATTAAAATAAAGCGTTTATAACTTTACATGAGCTCGAGTTAAATAAAATGCAGTACAATGATTATATAAACCTTGTGAAGGTCATTATTACTTCGTTATAAGTTGAAAGTTTATGCAAGTAGAAGGTTAAAACCAGTGATTAAAAGGAAGTGTAAAAAACAATTTAAAGCTAATTCGTTTATAATAAAATTCTTATTACAAATTACATTTAAAACAACCATCCATATCAGAATTATAGTATTAGGTAAACATTAATATCTGTTAATAATGGTACTGAAAAAGTTTGTATAAACTCCGTTAAAATTACATATATAACACGCTCAATACTGTTTCTCAAGGTAAAATAAGTATGCTATTGTAATCTCGTATCAATGTATTAATTGAAATATTTTAATAAATTTTTCTTAGCATGATGAATGCATGTAAACTCAAATATACATTTTTTATGGTCTGCGGTGTCATTGAAAAGACCTAATCACTAATTCAAGGCCCGAGCTGACGCAACAAGAAAAAATGATCTACAAGATAACCCTAACTCGTTGATAATGCCATCAAATGAAGTGTTAATAAGTTGATATGAGCTCGAGTTAAATAAAATGCAGTACAATGATTATATAAATCCCATGAAGGTCATTATTACCTCGTGTATAAGTTGAAAGTTTATGCATGTAGAAGGTTAAAACCGGTGATTAAAAGGAGGTGTAAAAAAACAATTTAAAGCTAATTCGTTTTATAATAAAATTCTTATTACAAATTACATTTAAAACAACCATCCATATCAGAATTATAGTATTAGGTAGATATTAATACTTGTTAATAATGACACTGAAAAGTTTGTATAAATTCCATTAAAATTGCATGTATAACACGCTCAATACTGTTTCTCAAGGTAAAATAAGTATGCTATTGTAATTTCGTATTAATTGAAATATTTTTAATAAATTTTTCTTAGCATGATGAATGCATGTAAACTCAAATATACATTTTTATGGTCTGCGGTGTCATTGAAAAGACCTAATCACTAATTCAAGGCCCGAGCTGACGCAACAAGAAAAAATGATCTACAAGATAACCCTAACTCTAAATACAGCTCCAGCTCTGGCCCTAAACACAACACCAACCTCTAGCCCCGCTCTAAGCCATGCCGAGCCCCCAGTTCAACCCCTAGTCCTAAATACCACCCTCACGTTAGCAAAAGCCCTGGCTGTCAAAAGGTCCTTAATACAGCCATAAGGCTCCCCCAAAAGAAATAATAAAAATAAGGATAATACGGTCCTTCACGTAAGCGATATAATTAGGGTTGAAAATACGGTCTCACACGTGAGTGTGTAAAAAATAGGGGTGAAAATCAGGGCTCACACGTGAGCGTGCAAAAATAAGGGTGGAAAAATACGTCCTACACGTGGGCATGTAAAAATAAGGGTGGAAAAATACGTCCTACACGTGGGCGTGTAAAAATAAGGGTGGAAAATCCTGTCTCACACGTGAGTGTGTAAAAAAGTGAAAGGTGCTACTGTAGTAGAGTAAAAGTGGTTAAGGTGCCGGTGTACTACTTATATATATATATGTATATACATACAGGGTGTGTTTTAAAATCACCGACAAACGAAAACTGGAGATTCTATGATTCAAAATAAGACGAAAATTATCATAAACGCTTTTCCGAAAATGCTTCCTAACCGAGATATAGGTTGATTAAAAAATAATTTTTCTAAGATTTTTTTAACATTCCTCAAAAACCACAAAAGATATTACACTGAGATTTGGTGCACCTAAATGTCTAATTAAGTACAATTAATCAGGTTAGTTTGAGTCAACTGGCTCCATCCAGCGGCGTAGAATATGTTAAGTTAATCACTTTAAGTAAAAAAAAACGCTCGTCCCTGCTTTTTTGAAGAAATATTTTTTTGATAGATTCAACATTTAATTCTGCAAATAAAATCATACTCAGTATTTTTTCGATTCGGCACCCGTTTTAAAATATTTCTCATTAATATAAACGACTACATTATTCAGTAATAACCAAATTAAATAAATCAGAGATTGGTTTGTATTTGACAGTTACGTACCTTACGTTTGCTAAAATAGTTGCATTTATGCGTGCTTTGTAATTCACTGTTTGTGTCTAATTACTGTGAAAAAATGAATTATTCCAAACGAGAACTGGTCGATATGCATTTATGTTATGGTAATACTAATTGCAATGCTCTTGCAGCTGCTCGACTTTATGAACAAAGATTTCCAAATAGAAGACATCCACATCATACTACGTTTAGAATCGTTCATCGTAACCTGTTAGAGTATGGATGTTTAAAAGGAAAGGAAAATTCCGGACGAAATGCTCGTGTACCAGTTGAAATTGAGGAACAAATTTTAGATAGAGTTTTTGAAAATTCATCAATAAGTACGCGTGAGTTAGGTTTAGAATTTGGTGTGTCGCATAGCAAGTCTTAGAAAGTTGTACGAGAACAAAATTTACATCCCTTTCACCTACAAAAAGTGCATGCATTATTGCCTGCTGACCATCCTCGTCGAATGAATTTTTGCGAATGGTTTTTAAATAAAAATGCTGAAGATGTGCAATTTGTTAGAAACTTATTGATCACTGATGAGTGTATTTTTCCCGAAATGGAATAATAAACTTGCATAATTCCCACAAATGGTTAGATAAAAATCAGCATCCAACTGTAGTTACAGCTCACTAACATAGATTTAGCGAAAATTTTTGGATGGGTATACTAGACGATCACCTAATCGGACCTATCCGTTTTCCTCAAAGACTTACTGGCGAATTCTATTTAAATTTTTTGAGAGAAGATTTGCCAGAATTGTTTGATGACGTACCCATAGATGTTAGAATGAACATGTATTTCATGCATGATGGTGCACCATCACATTCTACACGAAACGTCAGAGAATTATTAAATGCATGATTCCTTGAACGCTGGATTGGACGAGGAAGTGAAGTACCGTGGCCGGCACGATCGCCAGAATTGAACCCATTGGATTTTTTTGTGTGGGGGTATCTGAAAACTCGTGTCTATTCTGTACAAATTGATAATCGAGAGCAGCTTTGGAATCGCATACAGATGGTATGCGATGAGATTAGGGCTATGCCACAAATTTCTCAGCGTGTTAGGTTTCATTTGCTAAAAAGAATACAAGCTTGCATTCAAAAGGAAGGAGGACATTTTGAACAATATGTATAAAAATAATTATTATTTTGTTTTTGATTCCTTCAATATCTCTTTAATAATGTACCTAATAGTTAACTGCGTTACTTTTTTGTAAAATAAGACAAATTTTGATTTTTATTGAATAATGTGATCGTTTACGTTAATGCAAAATATTTCAAAAACGGGGTGCCGAATCGAAAAAATACTGAGTATGATTGTATTTGTAGAATTAAATGTTGAATCTATCAAAAAAATATTTCTTCAAAAATACCAAGGGCGTGCTTTTTTTACTTAAACTGATTAACTTGAAATATTCTACGCCACTGGAGGGAGCCAGTTGACTCAAACTCATCTGATTAATTGTATTTAATTAGGCATTTAGGTGTACCAAATCTCAGTGTAATATCTTTTGTAGTTTTTGAGGAATCTTAAAAAAACCTTAAAAAAGTATTTTTTAATCAACCTGTATCTCGGTTATGAAGCATTTTCGGAAAAGCGTTTTTGATAATTTTTGTATTATTTTGAATCATAAAATCTCCAGTTTCCGTTTGTCGGTGATTTTAAAATACACCCTGCATATATATCAAACGAAATTATTTTAAAAACTTTGACGCGGCAAAACTAAGTAACTTCGGATATAGGTATGTTTACCCGGATCGCCTTATTTTGACCAGGAATCTCTGGTTATATATATATATATATATATATATATATATATATATATATATATATATATATATATAGGTGCGGCATTAGTACGTCGAAGTACGATATATCCGTTATTAAAGGAGATATCAAAAGAAGTTATTTACAAAAATTATACACAATTTCAAACTTCACATTATAAAATTATTTTCGTATCTACAGGGTGTTATATATTACCAAGGTGATCCAAACAACCTTTTTTTAAATGCGACACCCTATATATTATTTCAAATTTAGATTAAACTCAACTCCCCCATACTTCCAATATAGGATTTCATTACGTGATACAAGGTATTTCAAAAGCTATGGTCAATTGTATGTAAAGAACCAGCGTCCTTTACGTATGCTCTTTAGAATAAATTATTTGCGGGACCATCCTATATCTAAAATTTCAAAAGTTTACGCGATATTGCACAACGAATAATTTATTAATCACCGCTGACGAGTATTTCTAAAAAACCAGTAAGTTTTTGCACGTCAGAACGATTACAACCACTCGCATAACGGCATCCCCCGCACGGTAGCCGCGAAGCCGCCCACAGATGCACCTTTATAAACCCGCCACGCTCGTGAAAAGAGGATTCGAATCGAAGTAGATTCAAGTCAAGCCGATATCCAGCCGCCGCCACCGTACCGATTGCTTCGTGTAAGCACCGACCTGTTATTCACCGTCGAAGAGTCCATCGCGATCGTGTGATAACGCGCACCACCTCGCACCGGGCAACCTAAAGTTTAATCCTGTACTGCCATTGATAGACACGTAAGTTGTAAAGTTATAAAATCTGACAATTTACAATCAAACACTACAGAACGTAAATAACGCCTGGCTGAGTCTCCAGGAGTTATACCAAGTACACTAACACCTAGAGTGCCACGCAGGGGTAACCCCCGACGTCACTCGCAAATACAAAGTACACTAACACCTAGAGTGCCACGCAGGGGTAACCCCCGACGTAATTCGCAAACAATTGAGGGTGAAGGGTTGTTACAGGGCTGTAAAGACCTGCGACCTTTCTCTTAGTCTATCCGGTTAAGACAGGCCGTCGCCTACGTCTTCTGAGTATTACTGAGATCCCGCTCGAAACTCATACCTATAATACATACAGACAAACACAATAACCGTACACGGTGTCTTTAGCCGCAGGAGAGTACACCCGAAATCGGTTGTATAAATTGGTAGTCAATATAACCATCGCAAACACCTAGTGTGAGATCGTTTGTAAATAAATTAGATAGTACGTAAATTCTCCAATATTTACTGATAGTTAAATAATAACTACGACCTGTTGTATATTACGATTTACCTTAGTAAATTCATTTAGTATAGCATTTTTAATATCCAGTATTTCATTCTCCTAATAAATTGTATATAAGTAGATTTAGTATAGAAGTCCGTAATTAATCCAGTTAGATAAATAAATAACAAAATCAAACCGGTTATAATTAAATAAAGACCGTGCAGAGATCTTGCATTTGCATACGCGGATCTCGCGCGTGTATTATTTCCTGGGAGTACGACATACTCGCTTCAGCGCTCCAGAGTTACTGAAGAATATATAATCATGCCATGCGTATAGGCCGAGAACGATATCGATTTTCTCCGTCCGAGGTCGTTGCACTGGCGCCGTTGAACAAAACTACTTAAAGCAACGGTACCAGCTTCTGTAAATACAGGACCGTAACAAATTTTACCTATTAGGTAAGGAGTAGATTAAAATAATATCTCTGTTCACAGAAGCGACTACGCACACAGTAAATAGCCGCCCACCAGGAGAACGAGTGTGAGGAGCCACCAGGACCAAGAAGCACAAATACATTTTGAGTTGTTATTAATACCAGTTTTTTTATATTGTTAAATTTATTTAATATACGTTTTAAAACGCTTTAAGATATTTATTTAAGGTGACAGTGTCAGCCCACTAGTAAGACGAACCACACCCCGTTTATAATAAATTATAAACACGATTGAGCAAAGCCGAGGCAAAATAAAACCGCGTTGGGTTACCAAACCAGAAGGCGCGTAAATAATAATCATTTAATTAAAAAACGTAATAGGGAAGCATTACATATAGCACCTAAACGTGGGGCTCAAAAAACACTGAACACCTTAAATAGTTTTCCGTTTACAGATTCCAAAAGGACCGCAGAAGTACCAGTAATCAAATATTTTTGTTTTCCAGAGACACTAATCTGTCTGTTACAGGATGAGTATACCGAGGGACTCTGAAGATACTGACACCAGAGTGGGATGGATTTACCATCTCAAGAAGAATGAATTAGCAACAGTGGCCAGAAAATATAAACTAGAGCCAGGAGGAAATGTAGATGCACTTCGAGCCAGGATAATAAAATACCTACGCACCGGAGAAGGACAAGTAACCGCACCAACACCAGAAATACTAGCATTGCCGCTCCGATACCATCACCACCAGCTGGGGAACACCTAGACATTACCGGAACCAGACGCGCCGATATTTGCGATAGAATACGCAAACGGGGTGTGAAATACGACGGTATCAGCGACCCGATTTCTTTCTTGGAAAGAGTAGAGGAATTACAAACCTGCTACAACATCACCGACCGTGATCTATTACTCGCCCTTCCGGAATTATTAAAGGAAAACACCCTGTTATGGTACAGAAACCATCAACAATCCTGGACGACCTGGAAAGATTTCTTGGTCAGTTTTAAAATACAATTTTTACCACCGCGACATCAATTTCAACTGGAGGAGGAAATCCGCAATAGATTACAAAAACCCCGAGAAAAATCCACCGAATACGTGACTGCCGTCCTAACCCTAATGCGACGCCATGGAAACATGTCGAGAGAAGAACAGTTACAACGTATGTATGACAACCTGAGGGTGGAATATAAATATTACATCCGCCAGAGAGATTTCAAAGACCTGACCGAAATGCTACCTCCGCGGACGCACTCGCCATCTCCCAGTCCCAATCGGCCGAAGGTACACTTTAGTGGTCTAACACCAGCTCCTGACACACCAGCGCACCGTCCCCGTGAAATCAACACCACTACAACCGTTCCAACACTGATCACCACCCCGTATGACCGCTCCACCGTCTGCTGGAGATGTGGAAAAACCGGACACTTCATACATAAGATCACCCTCGTGCCCGATCCTAAACCGATCAAACAGCGATACTATCCCCGCAATCCCGCAATGCAAGAACTTATCAATCAGGAGGTTGATAATATGCTCGCAGAGGACATAATAGAACCGTCACACAGCCCGTGGAGTTCTCCCGTAGTGTTGGTTAGGAAACCAACTGGTTCATATCGATTCTGCGTCGACTTCCGAAAAGTTAACCAGGTCACCATCAAAGATGCATACCCCTTACCGTATATTCAAGGCATCTTGGACCAGCTACGAGAAGCAAGCTATATCAGTACCCTAGACTTTAAACAAGTATACTGGCAAATTCCGCTAGAAGATGGAAGTAAACCCATCACCGCTTTTATAGCACCTGGCCGTGGACTATATCAATTCAAAGTTCTACCGTTTGGACTCCATTCCGCCCCTGCTACATTCCAGAGATTCCTAGATTCTATCATTGGTCCAGAACTGATTGGACGCGCCTTTGTATATCTAGATGATATCATCGTCCTGGGAAAAACCTTTCAAGAACTCCTGAATAACCTACGAGAAGTATTCAAGAGACTTCGTGATAACGGACTTCAACTACAACCAGACAAATGCTACTTTTGTCAGACCCAACTCAAATATTTGGGACACGTCGTCACCGCAAAAGGAATTTTACCTGATCCCGAGAAAATCGACGCAATCATCCAAATACCCGCTCCCCGTACCGTTAAACAACTCCGTCAATTTTTGGGACTGGCGTCGTGGTACCGCAAATATGTTAGTGGCGTTGGCAAACTAAGCCAACCGCTTACCGAACTCTTGAAGAAGAACACCAGATATCAGTGGACCGACAAACAAAATCACGCCTTCGCAGCAATTAAAAAAGCGTTGACCGCCCCCCCTGTATTAGCCTGTCCAGATTTTAATCAACCTTTTGTATTACAAACCGACGCAAGCACCACCGGAATTGGAGCCGTGCTAACACAAGGACAAGCACCGAATGAACGAGTGATAGCGTACATCAGCGGGGCACTGAACCCAGCGGAAAGGAATTACTCGACGATTGAACAAGAGTGCCTGGCCGTAGTATGGTCCATACAAAAGTTAAAAAGTTACCTAGAGGGTTATAAATTCACTGTTCTAACCGACCATAGAAGTCTTAAGTGGCTTCGCACGCTGGAGAAACCGACATCCCGTCTAGCCCGCTGGATAATAGAACTACAACAGTTCGACTTCCAGGTGGAGTACCGTAAAGGGGCGCTGAACAATGTGGCCGACGCGCTATCCCGCTTACACGAGGACTATGAAATAAAAGCCGACCTGTCTCCATTAGAGGTGGAGGAAACCGAAGAAATAACCTGTCCGTGGTATCAATACTTGATACAGCAAGTCCGAGAACACCCTGATCAACACCCAAGATATAAAATAGATGAAGGACAACTATTTAAATCATTCCCTGATCCGACACCCGAAAAAGAGATGGGAAGCCATCCTAGTTGGAAAATTTGTATACCACTAGAAAAACGCCGAGATATCCTGGAAGAATGTCACGATGCTCCCACCGCAGGACACCTGGGAATTGCGAAAACGCTATGCCGCATATACCGCAATTACTACTGGCCCACCATAAAATCGGACGTTATAAAATACGTAAAAGCGTGTAGAAGTTGTCAGACTTATAAAGGTAGTACACAAAAGCCGCAAGGAGAAATGTATTTTTCGCGACCTGGACAACCGTGGAACAATGTAAGTACAGATCTTATCGGACCACTGCCGCGTTCAAAGAAAGGATATAAATTCCTGTTAGTTTTCTAAGACCGGTTAACTAAGTGGGTCGAACTTAAACCGCTCCGCAACGCTACCAGTCCGCCGATTATCCAAGCGTTAAAAGAACAAGTAATATATCGCTTTGGAACTCCCCGATAACGGCCCCCAGTATACAAGCAAATTATTCCGCACGTTCTTGAAGGATCATGGGATCAACCATCGTTCTACTCCACCATACTCCCCACATGCTAACCCGGTGGAAAGGACCAATAAAGTGATCGGGACGATGATCGCACAATTTACGCGAAATAACCAGCGAGAATGGGACGCTCACCTGCCTGAAATAGCATTCGCTATCAATACCGTACAGCATGGATCAACTGGTTTCTCCCCAGCCTTACTTAATCTCGGTGGAGAATTAGAACCACCGAGGGCATGGTCAACCCAGAAACAACCGCAGACAATAGAAACCGCCGTAACCGCAGTTGATCAAGAACAACACATGAAGTATTTAAAAGATCTACAAGAACTTGCTAGAGACTCATTAGCAAAGACCTTTGAAGTACAACGGTATCATTACAACCTTCGTCACCGAGCCTACCGCCCCCGCAAAGGAGATCTCGTATATCGTAAAACACATTACCTGTCCAGCAAAGCGAAAGAATTTTTCGCGAAATTAGCGAAAAAGTATGCCGGTCCTTACCTCGTGTATAAAATAAAATCGCCCGTAATTGTCGAGCTCCGAGAACCCGGTAGTAGGAAAAGCGCGGGAGAAGCGCATGTAACAGATTTGAGAAATGCGACTGACGTCACCGATCAGACAAGACCAACTACCAATGGTAACGTCGAAAATTTAACGGCTATCAAAAACCCGCGTATTCGAAATCATATAAAAGCAAAGGATAAAACCAGAAATGCTATCCCCCACAACATGGCCCCGTTTAAACAATGCATCTGCCGAAAGCTCCCGTTAAAGATCTCGCCCTGGCAGCCACACCGCTACCGCCTACCTGGGACTGAAGGCTTAGAAGCAGCCTTCGTAACGCGACGAAATTCCCCAGTCCGGGAACAATCTTCGCCTCCTGCGCACTGCACACCATCTCCAGGACCATCCGACATGGAAACGGAATGGTATTGGTCACCGCCGCGCCTTCACACCGACGGTAGACCAAGGACCCCAACCACACCGGAACATTTGCGCCGGACGGCCGAGGTCACAGACGGAATCCAGGACCTAAAGATCCAGGAGGTCCCCGAACCGACCCGCCTTATGCCGCCCCCGGTAGGCCTTAACCGCCGCCAGCGACGCAATCGCCGCCGCATCAGCGTCATCATGCCTGATGGCGTGAGGGTGAAGGTCGGTCAAGCGGACGGATCTCCCACAAGAAGAGGAAAGGGTGGTATGTAAAGAACCAGCGTCCTTTACGTATGCTTTTTAGAATAAATTATTTGCGGAGCATCCTTTATCTAAAATTTCAAAAGTTTACGCGATATTGCACAACGAATAATTTATTAATCACCGCTGACGTGTATTTCTAAAAAACCAGTAAGTTTTTGCACGTCAGAACGATTACAACCAATCGCATAACGGCATCCTCCGCACGGTAGCCGCGAAGCCGCCCACAGATGCACCTTTATAAACCCGCGACGCGCGTGAAAAGAGGATTCGAATCGAAGTAGATTCAAGTCAAGCCGATATCCAGCCGCCGCCACCGTACCGATTGCTTCGTGTAAGCACCGACCTGCTAATTACCGCCGTGGATGTTT
Organism: Vesta saturnalis; assembly: GCA_036346205.1. NCBI lineage: Eukaryota > Metazoa > Arthropoda > Insecta > Coleoptera > Lampyridae > Vesta > Vesta saturnalis. Next base: position 725,601 of record JARFJB010002396.1, read on the forward strand.
ATTCGAATCGAAGTAGATTCAAGTCAAGCCGATATCCAGCCGCCGCCACCGTACCGATTGCGTCGTGTAAGCACCGACCTGTTATTCACCGTCGAAGAGTCCATCGCGATCGTGTGATAACGCGCACCACCTCGCACCGGGCAACGTAAAGTTTAATCCTGTACTGCCATTGATAGACACGTAAGTTGTAAAGTTATAAAATCTGACAACTTACAATCAAACACTACAGAACGTAAATAACGCCTGGCTGAGTCTCCAGGAGTTATACCAAGTACACTAACACCTAGAGTGCCACGCAGGGGTAACCCCCGACGTCACTCGCACATACAAAGTACACTAACACCTAGAGTGCCACGCAGGGGTAACCCCCGACGTAACTCGCAAACAATTGAGGGTGAAGGGTTGTTACAGGGCTGTAAAGACCTGCGACCTTTCTCTTAGTCTATCCGGTTAAGACAGGCCGTCGCCTACGTCTTCTGAGTATTACTGAGATCCCGCTCGAAACTCATACCTATAATACATACAGACAAACACAATAACCGTACACGGTGTCTTTAGTCGCAGGAGAGTACACCCGAAATCGGTTGTATAAATTGGTAGTCAATATAACCATCGCAAACACCTAGTGTGAGATCGTTTGTAAATAAATTAGATAGTACGTAAATTCTCCAATATTTACTGATAGTTAAATAATAACTACGACCTGTTGTATATTACGATTTACCTTAGTAAATTCATTTAGTATAGCATTTTTAATATCCAGTATTTCATTCTCCTAATAAATTGTATATAAGTAGATTTAGTATAGAAGTCCGTAATTAATCCAGTTAGATAAATAAATAACAAAATTAAACCGGTTATAATTAAATAAAGACCGTGCAGAGATCTTGCATTTGCATACGCGGATCTCGCGCGTGTATTATTTCCTGGGAGTACGACATACTCGCTTCAGCGCTCCAGAGTTACTGAAGAATATATAATCATGCCACGCGTATAGGCCGAGAACGATATCGATTTTCTCCGTCTGAGGTCGTTGCACTGGCGCCGTTGAACAAAACTACTTAAAGCAACGGTACCAGCTTCTGTAAATACAGGACCGTAACATAAATTTTACCTATTAGGTAAGGAGTAGATTAAAATAATATCTCTGTTCACAGAAGCGACTACGCACACAGTAAATAGCCGCCCACCAGGAGAACGAGTGTGAGGAGCCGCCATGACCAAGAAGCACAAATACATTTTGAGTTGTTATTAATACCAGTTTTTTTATATTGTTAAATTTATTTAATATACGTTTTAAAACGCTTTAAGATATTTATTTAAGGTGACAGTGTCAGCCCACTAGTAAGACGAACCACACCCCGTTTATAATAAATTATAAACACGATTGAGCAAAGCCGAGGCAAAATAAAACCGCGTTGGGTTACCAAACCAGAAGGCGCGTAAATAATAATCATTTAATTAAAAACATAATTACCGCATAAAAGGGACCGAGAACATATTACATGTACACGAGAATCATTCTCATTTCAACTTCCTGTATACCCTTGACAGAACAACCTAACAATAATTTTTTCCGGGCATAACTTTTTGACATTGGTACAGTGTTACGAGAAAGTGCTATTTGTTTATTATTGCACCAATTGAATATGGAGCGAACCAAAACTCGAACACATAATTTTGTCAATTTTTTCAAATTAATCACCCTGTATTTTATGTTAAAAAGTGAAAATACACTTTGATTTTTATTAAGTACCCCCTATAGCTAAAATCGTTAATTTCTGAGATATTTTCAGGGATGATATAATTAGTGCTATGATTATCATCGGTGATAGCTCGAGTTAAAATCGATAAGAATTTTCTACAGGTTTTAACGAATGGTATCGTCGATTATTAATCATAACACGTGTTATATTTGATAAGATAATTAATGAACGTTAATAGAAAATCATAACACGTGTTATATTTGGTAAGAGAATATAATGAACGTTAATAGAAAATATATTTTTTAAAGTTTACAATTTTAAACGATCTGTCACTTTGATAGTAAATATTACAGTTGCAAGATAATCAACACAGCTATCTATTTCTTTGATACTTTTTGTCATTTTGACAGTAAACTATTTTTCCGCCTTTCGATATGTTAACAAATCATTACAACCACGTTAATTTAGATGTAATGTTACTCATTACTCCCATAGGCCCGTAATAACTTTCCCGTTACCATCGAAACTGAAAATTCTTTAGATAGAGACAGAAAATTATTAATAAATGCGCTAGAAAGATGTAAATTTACCTTTTCTCGAAATTTAGTTGCCATGAAATAAATGCGTAGATGGTTTGTCAAATAAACGTCAGTCTGACAATTAAGTAATATATATTTAATAAAAATGCTGTTTGCAATTATAGTGCAAAATAATATCTCTTCAGGCGGAAAAATATTGTACGCGCTACAGGAGTAATGTGGGTTACAGTCTCAGCTTGTTACGCCCTCAGCTACGCTTCGGGCGCAACCTCAAGCTTCGACTGTAAAATGCCACATTACTCCCTAGCAGCGTAAATAACTATTATTCATTAAAATGATGTGACAGTCAACATGCGGTGATAAAATTATCACCGATTTGATAGCCTATTCTGCGATTTTGTTTTTGTATTTTAACTAATGAAACTAATCAAAAACGTACCATGTGACATGTGAATTATATTCTTAGTTCAGAAAGAGATTAGTAGCTTGTCATTTAACAAACTTCTTTGAGATTGTGTAGTGTTTATTAATTTATAAACACTGAAATACTGTTTGAGATTAACTTTCCTGTTGAGGAATTAACAGACATGATATGGGTACTGGGAGAATGTATGAAAAATTGTTTATTAGCACAAAGAATTTACAAAGAGGGATATCCCGCACCAAGACAACCCGAGAAAGTAACATTGGAAAGGTTGGTAGATAGTTTTAATCGTACGGGTTCCGTAGTTTATGAAAAAAAGGAAACTTAACGAGGAAAATGAATTTAACGTGGTGCTTGAAGTTACGCATAATCCACATGTTAGTACACGTGAAATTTCGAGTCAGCATGATATTAGTGACAGGTCCGTACGAAGAATACTGCGTAAAAATAAGATGCATCCATAACATATCCAGTTGCATCAAGAGTTACGCGAAGATGACTATCCCAGAAGGGTTGCTTTTTGTGAATGGGCCTCAACAACAAATCCACAATCAGGCGGATTTCTTTGATATTGTCCTCTTTGGAGATGAAGTCACGTTTCATAAAAATGGAACTATGAATAGACACAATTTCCATTATTATTCTATAACTAATCCCCATCTTATAGCAACTGATAGTCAAACTAGGTGGTCTTTGAATGTTTGGGGTGGTATAGCTGGAGATCACGTAATTGGGCCACATTTTTTCTATGGAACAGTGAATGGTCAGATTTATTTGGACTTTTTTGAAAATCATTTACCATTACTGTTGGCAAACGTTCCTCTTAACATTCGTCAAAGAATGTAGTTGTTACACGATGGAGCTCCAGTACATCACACTAGATTAATTCATAATCATCAGAATACCCATTTTCCTGGAAGATGGGTGGGAAGAGGAGGATCCATTTCATGACCAGCTCGTTCAACGAAAAACGAAAAAACGCTAAAACGCTAAAAACGCTAAAACGCTAAAAAACGCTAAAAACGCTAAAAAACGCTAAAAACGCTAAAAAACGCTAAAAACGCTAAAACGCTAAAACGCTAAAAACGCTAAAACGCTAAAACGCTAAAACGCTAAAACGCTAAAAACGCTAAAACGCTAAAAACCCTAAAAAACGCTAAAAACACTAAAAACACGAAAACACTAAAAACACTAAAAAACGATAAAAAACAATAAAAACACGAAAAAACTAAAAAAACACGAAAACACTAAAACACTAAAAACTCTAAAACACGAAAAAACACTAAAAACACTGAAAACCTCTAAAAAACGGTATAACCGCTAAAAACGCTAAAAAACACTAAAAAACGATAAAAAACACTAAAACACGAAAAACACTAAAAACACTAAAACAAACACTAAAAACACTATAAACACGAAAAAACACTAAAAACTAAAAAACCCGAAAAAACATTAAAAACACTAAAAAACGATAAAAAACACTAAAAACACGAAAAACACTAAAAACACTAAAAAACCCTAAAACACTAAAACGTTAAAAACGCTAAAAACGCTAAAAAACGAAAAACGCTAAAACGCTAAAAACGCTAAAAACGCTAAAACGCTAAAAAACGCTAAAAACGCTAAAACGCTAAAAACGCTAAAAGGCTAAAAACACTAAAACACTAAAAACACTTAAAACACTAAAAACGATAAAACACTAAAAACACGAAAAACACTAAAAACACTAAAAAACCCTAAAAAAACACTAAAAACACGAAAAACACTAAAAACACTAAAAAACCCTAAAAAACACTAAAAACACTAAAAAACGATAAAAAACACTAAAAACACGAAAAACACTAAAAACACTAAAAAACCCTAAAAACACTAAAACACGAAAAACTAAAACACTAAAAACACTAAAACACTAAAAACGCTAAAACGCGCTAAAAAACACTAAAACACTAAAAACACTAAAACACTAAAAACGCTAAAAACCCTAAAAACGCTAAAAACGCTAAAACGCTAAAACGCTAAAAACGCTAAAAACCCTAAAAAACGCTAAAACACGAAAAACACTAAAACACTAAAAACCCTAAAAACACTAAAAACACTAAAAAACGAAAAACACTAAAACACTAAAAACGATAAAAATAAAAAAACACGAAAAAACTAAAAAAACACGAAAAACACTAAAACACTAAAAACCCTAAAAACACTAAAACACGAAAACACTAAAACTAAAAACGCTAAAAACGCTAAAAACGCTAAAAACGCTAAAAACGCTAAAACGCTAAAAACGTAAAAACGCTAAAAAACCAAAAAACACTAAAACACTAAAAACACGAAAACACTAAAAACACTAAAAACCCTAAAAACACTAAAACACTAAAACCAAAAAACACTAAAAACGCTAAAAACCTAAAACGCTAAAAACGCTAAAAACTAAACTAAAACGCTAAAACGCTAAAAACCTAAAACCTAAAACGCTAAAACCAAAACGCTAAAACTAAACCTAAAAACGCTAAAACCTAAAAACGCTAAAACGCTAAAAACAAAACGCTAAAACACTAAAACTAAAACACGAAAAAACTAAAAACGCTAAAAAACGCTAAAAACGCTAAAAACGCTAAAAACGCTAAAACGCTAAAAAACGCTAAAAACGCTAAACGCTAAAAACGCTAAAAACGCTAAAAACGCTAAAAAACGCTAAAAACGCTAAAAACGCTAAAAACTAAAACACTAAAAACGATAAAAACACTAAAAACACGAAAAACACTAAAAACACTAAAACACTAAAAACCCTAAAAACACTAAAAACACGAAAAAACACTAAAACACAAAACGTTAAAAACGATAAAAACACTAAAAACACGAAAAACACTAAAACACTAAAAACCCTAAAAACGCTAAAAACACTAAAACACGAAAAACACTAAAAACACTAAAAACCCTAAAACACTAAAAACGATAAAAACAGTAAAAACACGAAAAAACTAAAAAAACACGAAAAACACTAAAAACACTAAAAACCCTAAAAACATTAAAACACTAAAAACGATAAAAACACTAAAACACGAAAAACACTAAAACACTAAAAACCCTAAAAAACGCTAAAAACATTAAAAACACGAAAAACACTAAAAACACTAAAACCCTAAAAACGCTAAAAACACTAAAACACGAAAAACACTAAAAACACTAAAAACCCTAAAAACGCTAAAAAACGCTAAAAACGCTAAAAACGCTAAAAACGCTAAAAAACCCTAAAAAACAGAGTTAAGTTAAATTGAGTTCTACAAGTGGTGTTATGTGAAAAACCGTGTGTTTGAAATACGTCCAATCACACAAGATGATATACAGAATAGAATACCAGAAACATTCCAGAGTATTAATGTAGAAATGTTAAGAAATGTCAGTCGACAATTTGAAGATCGACTGCAAAGCTGTATTGATGTTTTCGGTGGACATTTTGAACATTTACTATGACATTAATTAATTTTATAAGAATTTTGTCTCAATAACCGATGTTTTTTGAAATTTTTATAATAGTTTATCACACTTTTATTTGTTCACGGCTAACTTGTTATAGAGATTTTTAAAAAATACTAAATGCTAAACGGAGTTCTTTTTAAATGACATTAAAGTAATAAACTCTTTTTTTACTTGGCAAATTAATCATAGTCAACTTTTAATAAAAATACTATTGGTGTCCAGTTACAATTACTAATTCAAATTTAGAAAACATTTTTTTTTTACTACGGCCTTAATTTGTAAAGCAATTCTTTTCTACCAACGTTACTTAAATTGAATATTTGTAAAGAACTTTATAAAAACGTGCACTGACCATAAGAAGAAAAGACACGAATGACGAAATTAACTTTCAAAGTAGTACTAACTATAATAATTGTACGTAGTTAATTACAGTTTCCGTATTGAAAAGCTAAATTAGTTAATTCAAAAAAACGGAGAACATTTTGAACAATTATCATAATAATTTATTGCGTTAAACATCCATAATTGTTCTTGAAAATTTTAATTTTTATTGAAACTAAAACATTTTCATGTAATTTGTGTATTTCCTTCCGAGTAAGCAGACAATGATTAAATGCAGGGTTGGGTAAATTATTTTTTTGCGACGAAACTGTACATCTGACCAACATTTTAGATGGGTACAAAAAGTTATAAATAAAATAACCTACCAGTACAAAAAAAAAAGTCATATCTGCAGGGGGTAAGAAAATACATCTTTTTTTTGGACACCATGTAGATTTTTTTCATTTTCTACGTATTAAAAAAAGTTCCCATTTACGTCAAATTATGTTAATTTATGTTAAAACTCTGTTTCCCAAACTTAGTTAAAATCGGCTGGAGCGTTTAGAAATTATTTCGAAAAAACGAAATTATTTTAAAAACTTTGACGCTCTTAGCCGTAAAACGAAGCAACTTCGGATATGTTGAATTTCTTTCATTCTGTGGTTTATTTATTCATGCGGGAGTTGACAGAAGCTGAGATGTTCCTACAAGGGAATTATGTTGTAGTGAATACCAATCCTGTATACAGAGCCACAATGTCCATATTTCGCTTTAAAGAAATACTAAAATTCTTCAGATTTGACGACAAGAGAACCCGGAATGCGCGTTTGGAAACCGATAGGTTAGCAATGGTGTCCTACGTTTGGGATTTATTCAGCAATGCAAAACCTGCGTCATACCGGATACTAATAAAACTACAGATGAAAAACTCGTCGGGTTTAGAGGTAGATGCAGATTTGTTCAATATATGCCAAGTAAACCGGGAAAATATGGATTTTGGATGTACGAATCTAAGTCTGGTTTATGCTCTAGATGGTTTAGCTTATGTTGGTCGCCGGCCCGAAGAACCTCCACATAAAAAACTGGAGCTTGAAGTAGTACAAACTCTTGTGCGTGGCATTCTTAATTCTGGCCCCTCACGATAGACAACTTCTTAACTAGCGTACCGCTAGCAATTTATCTGTTGGATAAAAATATTACTGTTCTGGGTACACTACGTTAGAATAAGCGTGACATACCGAAAGGAATGAAAGCCTCAAAAGATCGTGGAGTCTGTTCTTAATTGTTTTGCTTTCGAAATAACGTATCCGTGGTAAGTTACGCGCGTAAAAAGAACAAATGCGTAATTTTACTAAGCACCATGCACCTCGACGCTTCCACCAATGATGACGCTAAGAGGAAATTTGAAATCATTAGTCATTATAACAAAACAAAGTGTCGACATACACGTGGAAGAGACAAAGTAAACGATGGCGCTTGAAATTTTTCTTCAACATCATTGATGTTGCAGCATTCACGCATATACAGTCGTTACGAAGGAACATCTAAACTACAACATAGGACCGGCTCACAAACGCGGATTGTTTTTGAAAAATTCAACGAAGGAACTAGTGATGCCATATATCCAAAGAAGACTTACCCTAACCTACGGCGTAGTGTCCGGGAGTGTCTAAGTAGATTTATTGATATCTTTGGTCCACCAGCCGCTCAAACCGGTGCAGCAATTATGAGAAAGAGGTGCTTAGTGAGCCCCGCAAATATTGATCGTAAAAGCACAATGATATGTATTAGTTGTAAAAATAATATATGTAATCAGCATATAATGCTGACTTTCATGTTTAATTTCACGTTTTTAATGTACATGTACAAATAAATGAAGTTTTACTTCAATAACTTTGTTTCTATTCTGACTATACGTTTATATAATGGGTCTCAGGAGCTCGGATTACGTAAATGCCGATATTTTATTGGTTAAGTATGCTAGGGTTAATTGCAAAATGTAATTTGATAATTAATGTTTGTTATATGACGTATCCGCGTTGCTTGGTAAATTTTATTCTAACTCACTCCGTAGCATACTGAGAATTTTAGTACTGTTTTTGCACATAAATAACTTGAATATAATTGTGTATTCATATTTATTTAACGGTTGCACACAAAATTTCGTGTTTGTCACGGACGTCAAAGTAGCATTTTGCGTCCTTGGCATACAAATAACTATTAATTTGATAGGTAAATATATAATTATCCCAAATGCTAAGGACCGGTGTTATTTGGTACAAAATACGACACACGAGGTAAAAAGATTCTTGTACCATGGCATCGTGTGCAAAACTTTGGTAGCAAAATTAGTTGTGTTAGAATTTGTTCAAAATTTACGTATATTCTTGCATAAAGTTTGGGAAGGTTGAGTAGTAGTAATTGCTAATTTCTTGGAAATTGTAGTAAATTATTATTGTTTGCACTTGGAAGTGTTTAAACGCAGTAAACGAATTAGAGAAAATCGTTTCTGTTTTCTCAAATATCGGATAATACTAATGTTAGTTGTTTTTGATTCGTTAGCGTATTCATTAATTGATTTGTTTCTTTGTAGCACAAAATTTAGTATATAGTTGTTAAGTTATGGAAAAATATAATGTAGCGACGCGTTACTCAGAATTTTATACAGATAAGGATTAAAACTTAGGGTAATAAGGGGCTTACAGCGCATTATTTAAATAATATTGATCAGTGTAGGGAGTGAAACGAAAAATATATTGAGTTACATGTGAATACGTTTGGACATGTTGCAAGTAGTTAAATGCTGACTAGTATTTTTCGTTTCCACCGAGTCAAATGTTTGAATAAATGTTTAGTAACGGGATTAGCCAGGGTTTTTGAAATGTACGATGGCGAATGTTGAAGGAGACGCGAAAAGATAATTCGCGTCGAGCCCTCAAGAGTTGGACGTTTGTAAATTGTACCCGATTGAAAGCGTGAGAGGGTTGTGCGGCTTTAATGTTAGTTAGATTATTGGTTTATTAAAGATTCATATTCAATAACAGATGCATCTACGAAATTGTTTAGTAATTTAATTGTTTAGCTATCTAATTGAAATGAGCGTGTGCCGCCTTCTTTATCTCTCACTTTTGCGAAATTAAAAGAAAGGAAAATAAGTATTGTGTGTATTTAAGTATTGAAGAGGTGAATATGAAGTTCGTATTTCCTGGCAAGAACTTCTATATTTCTATATAGCATTGATTTTGGTGGACATAGAGATTTAAACTGGGTTAGAGTTTCTATTTTTAACCCTCGAGCGGACGCGCTGGCGCACTTTGTGCGCCAACGCGACTCTACCTCCCACCAAACTGGAAATATCTTTACTACGCCTCCAACGCTTCAGGTATTCCTGCAGTAGACCCTTCTGCTTAGGTTGATACGGTTGTATACTTTTAAAACCAAACTTGTGCGTGTTAAAATATTTTCTTCGCGGACCTTCTGTGACTGGCGCACGGAGTGCGCCGCGCGCCTGATCATGTAAGTTGTTTTTTTTTTTTTCTTATTGTTGGAATTTATGTTTTTTATTTTAATAGGGCTATGTACTAAATTATTAGTATATTTTTGTTTATTGTAGGGCCAGAAAATACTTAACCGATGAAGAGTTGTTCAAATGTGTTTACGAAGATTTATCAGAAGATGAACTACCAATTGAAGATGAAGATGAAGACCTATCGGAAGAGGAAGTAATTGTAGCTCAAAGTGATCATGATTCGAATTCCGAACAACATAACTCGGATAATGGCAATTCGGGATCTGAATCGGAGAATGAATTAGTTCCAGATAAAGTGTCTTGTCAGTTTCAAAAGTAAAAAACAAAAATTTGTTGAAAATTCTCCCCGGACCAAAACGAGGTGCTAAAGGGCTTACAACGGAAATTTCTACATTGGAATTTGTTATTGACTCATCTATGATTGAGGATATTGTAAAATATACTAATCTTTACATTAATTTCAAAAGAAATTCAATTGGATACCAAAGAGCTCGTGATGCAAGAAATACGACGAAGAATGAGATTCTGGCAGTTCTTGGATTATTGTATTTCATAGGCGCTAAAAGGAATAATCATTGCAATGTTGAAGAGATGTGGGACCCTGATAGTGGATTTGCAATAACAAGACAGGTCATGGTCAAGGTTTTTATTTTTATTACGTTGTACTCGATTTGATGATCGCGATACCAGGGAAGATCGAAAACAAACTGACAAATTGGCTGCAATCAGAGTTATTTTTGATAAATTTGTCGCGAATTGTAAGGAAATTTATTGCATGGGGGAATATGTAACAATAGATGAAAAACTAGAAGCGTTTCACGGTCGTTGCAGCTTTATTCAATATATACCGAATAAGCCAGCCAAATACGGCATAAAAATGTTTGTTTTATGCGATGCAAAAACACATTTCATAAGTAATGTAGAAATCTATTGCGGCCAACAACCGGAGGGGCCATATAAGGTGCAAAATACGCCAACAGAAATTGTCAAAAGACTTGTTGATCCTATCAAAGGTTCAAAGAGAAATCTTACAACTGACAATTGGTATACCAGCGTTCCTCTTGCCCCAATTTTACTAAGAGATTATAATATAACACTTTTGGGAACTTTAAAAAAAATAAGAAGGAACTACCGGCCGAATTTTTGCCTCACAAGAATAGAGAAGTAAAATCTTCCATTTTTGGATTTCAAAAGGACATTACAATCGTTTCTCACGTTCCAAAGAAAAATAAATCAGTTATTTTATTATCAACTATGCATGTTTTAGTAGAAATTGATGAAGAGACTGCAAAGCCGGTCATAATTTTAGATTACAATGCTACAAAAGGCGGAGTTGATACTGTTGATCAGATGTGTGGTTCGTACTCAGTAAAGAGAATTACAAAAAGGTGGCCCTTAGTTATTTTCTACTCTATAATGGACGTGGCTGGTATAAACGCATTAACTTTGTACCGTTCTAATGAAAACAATCCAAAAATGCAACGAAGAATTTTTTTGAGAAATCTTGCAATGAGTCTAATGAGTCACTTTCTTGCGGAACGGGGAAACATTACTTCACTTCCCCTGGATATCAGAGCTTCCCTAGCAAAATACAAATCCAAAGCAGAAATAGCCAATGAAGTAGAACCTGACCTAAAGAGAAAAGGACGTTGTCTCACGTGTGGCAGATCCAAAAATAAAAACACGACTATAAGATGCGATACATGTAACGACTTTGTGTGCAAGACCCATTCTGTTGTTAAAACTAGTTCTCCAAAATGTATCAGAGAGAGCGATTCAGAATAGCGACCAAGTTCTTTGATTTTTAGATAAACAATTTATCTTAATTTGTCGAATAAATTTACCAATACTTATAACAAAATAAGTATCATATTCATATTGTCTTTTAAAAAATAAATACTAAAATAAAATATATTCAAAAAAAGGAATTACAATTATTTATTTAAACAAAACCGCAATTTACATTACTGGCGCACTCAATGCGCCGCGCGCCTGCTCACGTTCCGATTAAGGCGCGCCCGCTGGAGGGTTAAATCCACAAATTAGGGGATATACTTTGGTGTTTTTTGGAGTGCCTACATCAAGGACATAATTGCTTGCAAGAGGGTTTCTTCCTTAGAAAATAAAAATTTTGACGTGATTTGTTTTAAACATTCCGGTCCTAATTTTGTGAAATTCTACTGTTGCATTTATAGGTCTCCTAATGACAGTAACTTTCAAGACTTCTTCGATTACCTTAGTATGAAGGTTGACTATCTCCTGTCTCAGTTTCCATCTTGCGATATCTCAATTGTAGGCGACTTCAATGTTCATAACTCTAATTGGCTTCAGTTTTCATCTACTCCAAATCCCGCTGGTCATAGTGCAGAAACATTTGCTATTTCATGTGATCTCACACAAATGGTTTCTGAACCCACGAGAATCCCTGATAACCCTAACCATACTCCACATCTTCTGGATCTCTTTCTTACATCAAACCCTCTTGTTTATAAAACTTCCGTTCTTTCGCCCTTAGGTCTTTCCGACCATTGCCTAATAAAAATCATTTCTACTGTACCTAATTCCACTGTTGTTCGCAAAACCGATAGAACCTTGTGGTGTTTTAAGTCAGCTCGATGGAGTGATTTACGGGATTTCTTTGCAACCTTTCCATGGCGTGAATATTGTTTTAAGTCGTCCTCTTCTTCGGACATCGCTCTTTCAGTATCTGAAGTCATCCTCATGGGAATGGAGTTATACATTCCCAAAAAACAGTACCGTATAGGTCATTCACGTTCTCAACCCTTGTTCAATAAGGCTTGTGCTGATGCAATATCTCTAAAAAATAAATACTACATTAAATGGAAATCTAATAAATCGGTCGACAGTGATGTAGAATACGTTGGTGCTAGAAATATCTGCAAAAGTGTCATCACTAAAACTAAAAAGTTGTTCGAACAACGAAAATGCAATGAACTAGCTACATCTCCTTTAGGCAGTCGTAAATTTTGGTCTTTAGCTAAAGCCATTAGTAAAAGCTTTGGAACATCTTCATTTTCCCCCCTGACGTCTATTGACGGATCGATAGTTGCTGATTCTGTAGACAAAGTCAATGTTTTTGTGGATTTGTTTGCATCAAACTCGTGTCTGAATGATTCTGGAAAAGATGTGCCCCTAGTCAACTCTTCTTCATACGCTATGAAATCAATTCATTTTCGGTACAAGCTCTTGGAATCGATCATCAGTAGGCTTGAGCCCAGACGGTATCCCAGCTATTGTCTTAAAGAAATGTTCCCCCGACCTAGTACCAGTCCTATCTAAGCTCTATACGATCTCTATGTCTTCTAGGGAATTCCCTTCATCATGGAAGTTAGCAGATGTTCAACCTATTCCCAAAAAAGGCGATAAGACCGATCCCTCTAACTACCGACCAATTGCCATCACTTCCATTTTGTCTAAAATCATGGAAAAAGCCATCAATCGGCAACTGCTCACGTTCCTTGAAACTAACAAACTCCTTAGTGACTACCAATATGGGTTTAGGCAAAGACGTTCAACAGGCGATCTTGTTTCATATGTGACCCAAGTTTGGAACAATACAGTAGAGCAGTCCGGTGAAACAGTTGTAGTCGCTTTAGATATCAACGGCATTTAACCAAGTTTGGCATAAATGTTTACTTGCCAAACTCACCTCGTTTGGATTAAATGATACGCTTATCAACTAGGTTTCTAGTTTCCTTGATAAAAAGACGAATACGTGTCGTGGTTGATGGCTTTTTTTCAAAAGAAGTTAGCATTAACGCGGGCGTACCACAGGAATCTGTTATAGCGCCTACACTTTTTCTGTTGTACATAAATGACCTTATTTTTTCAACAACTAACCCCATCCATTACTTTGCTAACGATAGCACTCTTCACTGTAGTTCATCTCAGTCTACTCATAGTGATAATCCACCTTCTATGTCAAATCTAGAAATTAAAGCAGAAATGGCAAATTCAATCAACAAAGACATTCAACGTATTCTCGAATGGGGAAGCAATAATCTAGTTAAATTTAATGCTAACAAAACTCAGTGTTGCCTTATGTCCGCCAATAAAGATCGATCATTTCCTGTTGTAAGTATGAATGGCTCAGTTCTTAAGTTTTCAGACTCTATTACTCTGTTGGGTATGACTGTATCTTCAAATCTGTCATGCGTTGACCATCTTCTGTCAGCTACCAAAACAGCTGATCGTAAAATAGGCTTTTTGTACAGATCTAAGCAGTACTTTACCTCTCGACAACTCCTTCTGCTGTATAAGGCCCAAATTCGGCCTCATCTGGAATATCATTCTCACCTTTGGGTTAGTGCTCCCCAATATGCTCTCGATATCGTTGATCGTATTCAAAAGAGAGCGATTAGGCTTATAAATGACCCGTCCTTAACTTCTCACATACAGTCCCTTTGAGCATAGAAGGATGGTTTCAGTTCTTTCTTTGTATTATCGTTATTACAACGGCTATTGTGCTGCTGAATTATATTCTTTGATACCATCTCGGGCTATCTTTGCGAGAAATACTCGGTTCGCTCATTCACATCATCAGTATGCGGTACAAATCTCCACTTGTGGTACCAAACGGGCGCAATCCACTTTTTCTACACGGCTTCTAAACTCTGAAATGATCTCCCTAGTTCCTGTATTCCTCTCACTTATGATATGAAAAAATTTAAGGTGGCTATTCATAGGCATCTATTGGCAATTCATTATCCCTCTATCCATCCTCCTAAGTGCTCCTGAGTGCTTTAGCACGATAGGCCTAATTTAGCCTGTTCAGGGCCACAATCATAAAAAAAAAGTGAAATGGTTCCCCCATGAGCCTATAATGAGCCTGTATGATGTACTGTGGCCCCATCATGAAGAAACCACATTTCTTGTTGCGTATCCTATGGCACTTGACGCAACGAATTAGATAGATGGTTTTGCAGAAAGTCTAAGTATACTTCCCCTGTTACTCGTTGATCAAAAAAATATGATCCAATTACATGATTACCGACAACACCTCTCCAAACATTTAAAGACCATTTAGTTTGAGAAGTATATCTTACAAAATGTGGATTTTCGGTAGAATAGTAGTGACAATTGTGTCTGTTTACACTTCCGTTTCTGTGAAATGTGGCCTCATCTGTAAATAAAATCAAATGAACAAAATTTCTTTGTTGGTTTATTTTGTTTTGAGCCTATTGACAAAATTCCAGTCGTCTTTGATAATCTTCAGGAACCAACTCTTGAAATAGTTGAATGTGATAGGGGTGCATTTTTTGAGACTTCAATATCCGCTGTACCGTACGTCGTTCAACACCAACCTGCTGAGGAATGGGTCGTTGTCCAATGTATGGATTATCGGTAACTGTTAATAGTACATTTAATTCATTTTCCTTAGTCTGTGCATGTTTTTCCCTAGTATTTTTTTCATTGCCAGTTCTTTCAAAACGCTCCAAAAGCTTTTCAAATGCCCTTCTTTCAGGTTGCCGTCTCTCTGGAAACCGTTGTTGATACAGTCTTCTTGCTAAGAGCGTATTCTTATCACTAGCTCCCAAAACAAAAATCATATCAACCATCTCGGCTTGCGAAAAATTCATTATTTACAATTTTAATTCAAGTTTTAAATCAATTTGCTATAAAATACACTAATGCATCACACAAATTATCAAGTGACAATAAATAATGACGTTTATGATGATCTCTACTATTTTTATATGCCACGCCTCGCGGTCACGGCCAACTAACAACAAAACTTGAAAGCCATATGGCCTTTTTACAATAAAAAAATGTTAAATTGTCATTATTTCAAAAACTACATTTTTTTGGAATATACACCCTTATACAAAGTCACCCTTATTTTTAATGCTGAATAAGATTGAATTAAAAAAATAGGGGGTTTCCATTAAAAAAAATGACTTTATAGGTTTTTTTGAATCTACTTTTTATTGTCAATTTTTGATCACCCTGTATGAATGTATTACAAAAATATCAATACAGCCCATTAAAGTAGGTCTCCATTTCCAAGGAAACCAACCATAACTAATTGATAAAGGCTTCGTTTAGAAAAGATTTCCACCTATGTTTTGGTCTGCAAACGTCATTTTTGACAAAAAAATTTGAAATTTGTCAAAAAACGGTTAGACTTAGGTATAGGGCATTATAAATAAAATGTGTCTAAAATTGTATGTAGAATCTAAATGTGTAATAATATATAGGGTTTTCTATTTAAAAAAAAATTTAAAATTACTTCTAAGCTTTTATGATCTACCCTGTATAATTAAAAATATTTTTAGAATATGCACCAGAACACATCTTACAACTTTTGTATTTAATTTTTTGTTGTATCTCTTTAAATAAAGGAGATATGGGACTTTGTCACGCTAATGCGCCACCCTGTATATATACCTATATATAAACAAGGCTATTACAGAATCGAATTTGATTATGAAAACGGCTTAGTTGCAATAAAAAAAAAGGTACACTATCAAAGTGCTGAAGTGACTTAGGTTACAAATGAACGATTAAAATGTTTTATGTGTATACGATGACGCTAGAAAAACGTGCCTTTCCTCCACAAGCGATAAGTTGGTGGGTAGAAGGGATAACTTCTCCTTATATCTTTATTTCAAAATCATTTAACTAGCTTTTACAGACATGTACGGAATTTAATGCTGCAATTATAAAGTTTGTGTTACAATAACCAAATTTTACTACAATTTTATTAAAGAGTCACACTACAGTATCATCAACTTACATTTTAAATAAAGTTACTCAATCTTGAGTTATTAACGCTTGAAAATGTCCGTTTTTTGTTACATTTTTATATTTTTTAAAAAATAGAAGATCAATAATTTTTCAAATTACGGTTGATCAAACTGTAGAAGACGTTAAGTACTTTCGAATAAAATTAATTTTTTTCGGAAATATTGAATAATAAACGCTGTGCATTGAATTGAAAACACATGTAAAATCATATACTGTTTAAGTGTACGGACTCCTCTTAAGTGTACGGACTCCTCTTAAGTTTTCCAGAACGGATCGAATCGGTATAGCAAACGAAGTGTGCGAACCACAGGAGGGCGCAGAAGGTAGGTTCGTGTATTTTTCTCTATTCTGTGTGTATCATCCTTTGTTAGCGTACTTTCACCCGATTTAAGACAGGGTGGCTTCCAAAAATATTACGCGATTTGACTTACTGTTTAGCGCAACTAAAATCATTATTAACACTCACGACCGTGACGACGAGCTAGTTGGTCCATGCGAAGCTACAAACGTTTCTTTTTCAAGTTTCAATTTACTAGACCCATTCTACGTAGGGGAGTTTCATTGGGCGATTATACCTTGAGTGTTGTAAACACGACAAAAACTTTTTTAAATAACAAAATGCTCTGAGGCCAAACATTTCTGAATAATGTCTTGGAAGGTGTGATGCTGGTAGAAACTTTATTAAAAATGTGTTCGTAAATAAATTAACTATAATGGTTATGAATCACTCTTTACGGTACCCTTAACAACACATTTAAGTCTAAGAAAGGCCAAAACTGTTTTAACTAATCAATTAATTTTTATACACTCGTAACAAGAAAAATTGCTTGCGAAGTAGTTAAAGTATACTAATTATTAAATAAGTTCTTAAATTTTATGAACAAACCAAAATAAAAGCAACCATTGACTTAAAATTTTAAGAAGTTAATACCTTTTTTAAAAGAAGTAATTAGAGGGTGACCCTGTCAATCAGAAACTTCTAATATTAGAAAACTTTAGTACTTTTCGTACAAACTGCAGAAGTTCAATATCACAGTGTATAAAATTAATTAAATATAACGAAGTTAACAGTGTCTTTGCCCTTACACTGTATTTAGCACCATTTTACTAACTAATTGCTTATGACGAAACGTACGTTTTGGGTAACAACAAATTAAGCAAGTAGCTCTATTAAATATCCAAATATTAAATATTATTTTCTTGAGAATTTCGAAATACGCGTTACGTTTGCTATTGTTTTACTATTCTTAAACAGTATGAACTATAACACTTAAACTGATTGGATGTAATGAACTAGTTACATTTATATAATCGGGCTTTAAAAGCATTGTACCATTAGTGGCTAGAGTATTTTGGAATTAGGAAATCGATCAGATTGAGGTTCTCTTATATTGTGCTTAATTGTGCTTATTGAGTAGACGAATGTAAATTAAGAAACGTATTTAGTGTCGTTCAATGTATCCTTAATTAATAAACTTTGTTGGTTGAACCTCCAAAAAATAAACTTGATAAAGATTTGTTAAAGAAACCTTTTGTGAGTAACAAGTTAGAACAAGTACGTTCTATCGAATAGTAAACATTGTATGGGTTCGTTAGGAGTACTTTTTATAATCACATTGATTTTACAAAATAGAAGAAATATGATCTTATACATAAATGGTAAGCACCATTATTATTACATTAAATTCATTGTGTAGAAATTAAAGTTTACGCGATTATTATATTCAGTAATTGTCATTAAACCTATTGTGCCGCCGTATAATGTTATATTCAATTTACTCACCACAAAATAAAGTACTGCACACCTGATTTTTTATACTTTTGAATAAATAAAATTACTTAACACTTGTAGAACTGGTAAATGCTGCGGTACATTTGCATAAAAATACAGGGTGTCCGCGCGAGACCGTTCATTAGAAGTTTAAGGGGTTGTGGCCAAAATAAAAACTTGAAAATTTAGAATCAGTATAATTGATTGCGTTCTCTTTAACTAAAATATTTTCAGACCTCTAACGCTGCGGTTTATACCGGAAGTCGCCACCTACTTTGTTATTCTCAATAGAACAACCTGTATTTTTTGCACTTTTACATGGGAACCATAATATTGAATCTTTTTTATTGAAACTATACCATGCCCATCCATTACGGTTTTTGAGATAAAAATTATTTTCCGAAATCTAAACGGTTGGTTGACGTAACTCTATTTGGATGGAGATAAACAGTCAACATCCAATTAAGTTTGTAGTTTAAAGATGGCTTTATCGTATCCATTTTTTAAAATAAAAATCTTGCCAGGGAATAATGCCTAAATTTATACTTAGTTAAAAATGTAAAGAAAATAATTTTTTTAAATGGAATGCCCTATTTTTTGTTACGTAATCGAATTGGCGATCAGATTTGCTACAAAGTGATATAAAATATTGTTACACCTAACTGTTCTAGAGTTATTTCCAAAAAGCGGAAAATTTTAATTCCTTAGCCATTATTTCGGGAACGATATGAGTGGCTGCTAATGATACGAGAAATGCCTTAAGTAAATTAATATTACTGCTAAAAAAGTGAAAATGGCTAAAAAAAAAACGAAAATAATGTTTATACAAATCAAGAAATTCTTAATTTATTTTTTATACATGGAAAATGCGAGAAGATTTTTAGGAGAACTTGCACAATATGTAATGAAAACTATCCACATTTACCTCCGATGACAAAAGGTAAATTTAGAAGAATAGAAGCAAATTTTGTGCGCTTTGGACGAATTGGTCAAATGTTAAATCGATCAAAAACTGTAATTTATGATGAAGAGGGAGAGTTGAACCATTTGGCTTATTTAGAGGCCAGTTCGTGCTGCCGAAGAAGATCTGGGAATCAGTGGGCGTTCAATACAGAGGATATTGAAGAAGCGCATAACTTGTGAAATGATATATCTTCGAAGTCAAAAGGAAGAGAATTTTTAGAGAAAAATTGTCACTAGCGTCTATTTTTTGTGCTCTACAAATGAACTTTATACATTGCGCATGATCAAGGTAAAAAATAGAAATTAAATCTACGGTAATCTAGGTTACCGTAGATTTATATGATCAAATAAAAAAATGGAAATAGATCTACGGTAACCTAGGTTAGCGTAGATTTAATTTCCATTTTTTACTCCATTTAGTTGCTTGAAGGTCGGGCCGGGTTCATTTGTAAAGCACAGGAAATAGACGCTACTAAAATTATCTGGACCGACGAATCTAAGTTTTCGCGTGAAGGGATTTTTAACAAGCATCACAATCATATTTGGGCCAATCCGCATGAGATCCGAGAAAGAAACTATCAGGTCAGGTTTAGTCTCAATGTCTGCGTTATGATACTGACAGGTTCTCTTACGTCATTTATGACGGCGTGGTAACAGCGGCGCGTTACCTCAATTTATTACGGACTGTGGTAGTAGATTTTCTTGACAACCTGCCTTTGAACTTGAGAAGAGGTTGTTACTATCAACTGGATAGAGCACCAGCCCATGACACCCAGAAAATATCCCAAAAACTCACCATAATGTTCGAGGACAGGTGTATAAAGCAGATAGTACCATGAACTGCTCTGCAAGATCTCCAGATTTGACACCTTTGGGGGCATATCGAGCATCAGGTCTACAAGACACTGGTGAACACGAGGGAGGAATTAGAGCCATGCGTGTGAGCTGTATTCGACAAGTTCTCTCCTCAAGAAGTACGAACACCAGTACTGGAGGGTGTTTCTTCACGCTTAACACCATGCATGAATACGAACGGCCACCTTTTCGAACATTTATTATAATTTGTTTCTAGTTTTTTACATCCACTTTTTATCATTTGAGTTAAATGTGAATAATATTAAGGCATTTAAGAGATAAGTACTAAGTCACAAACATTAAAAAGTTGACATTTGAAAAATTATTTTTTGTATCCATAGCAACCATTCATAGCATTCCCGAAATAATGGCTAAGGAATTAAAATTTTCAGGTTTTTGGAAATAACTCTAGAACAGCTTGATTTTGGTATAACAATGTGTTATATCACTTTGTAAGAACACTTATGGTCGATCGAATTACGTAAAAATAAATAGGGTATTCCATTTAAAAAAATTTAACTCTGACTGGAAAGTATAAATTTAGGCATTATTTTCAGACAAAGGATTCTATTTTAAAAAATTCATACTACAGAATTACTTGGATTTTAACTATATACCTAAATTCAAATAGGGGGTACAGTTCATTTTGTAAACGTCAACCAGCTTTCAAGGTTTCGGAACATAATTTTTATCTCAAAAACCGTAATAGATGGCCATGGTATAATTTCAATAGAAAAGATACTAAGCTATGGCTCCTATCCAAAAAGTGCTTCCGGTATAACTGGAAGCGCTAGTTGAAAAGAACGCAACCAATTATACCTGAGTCTTTATTTTGGCTACAACCCCATAAACTTCCAATTAACGGTCTTACTGAGGCACCCTGTATGTATAACTTAACTTGGGTATTAACAATTTCAAGTAAAAAAAAACTAAATTAAAGCAAATTTAAATTTAAAATATTGTTAAAATGAATGATTATTTCCTCCCTTAACATAAAAGTTACACCTCCTAAGGATATTCGAGGCATTAGGCATGTATCGGCAGTTTATCATA
This sequence comes from Vesta saturnalis, assembly GCA_036346205.1. Taxonomy (NCBI): domain Eukaryota; kingdom Metazoa; phylum Arthropoda; class Insecta; order Coleoptera; family Lampyridae; genus Vesta; species Vesta saturnalis. Next base: position 747,007 of record JARFJB010002396.1, read on the forward strand.
TTTTGTTATGCATGTATCATCAATCTATGAGATTTTAAGTAACAACTAAACATTAATTTTCAGTTTGATTCATAAATTGTGTACAAAGTGCTACGCTACTTTTAAAATGCTTTAGATTTTATAGTATTTTACTTAAATAATTAAATAATTTGGTTTAATACCCTTGGCTAGCTAAATCGGGGAGGTATAGGGTCGGTATTGAACAGCAGTCCAAGTTGAAATACGATTAATGAATTAATATTTACAAAAAAGGTCAAGATAGCTATCTCTTCCCAGGACCTTCTGCAACTAGCAATGAACCCAAGGTTAAGCCAATTATTTCTCTACCTTTTTGGATGATTACGTTAGATTCGTTTAGTCTGGGTATAATTTAAAATGACTATAAGAAGGGCAGCGTTCATTTACTAATGTCAGTATGTTATAATTCAGTACATTAGATAAAGTTTTAATTAGTAGCGTAACGAATTATGGAAAATAGATTACTTGTCGATATGGGATTATTTATATTTTTAAATAATTAATAATATTAATAATATCTCATTTTTAATTTATTCATTAAGCTTGTGCGAGCGTCACTCAAAAAATTCTTATTCATCATAACATAACATAACAGTACATAATCAACTTAACATATATTATACTTTATCAGTATCACTATGCGGGGCCTCCCAACTAGCGAAAACAGGGTTGGCAACCATGCCACTTACTGGAAGTTCACTTTTTTAATCTAGTTTGACTGGTTTCCCTTACATTCACACTTTCCTGTAGTAGCACTTTCGCTCCTATCCTTGTTCGCTTCAGGCTCCCAACGAAAGCTAAGAGACCACTTTCTTTTCTGTCCATTCGTCCCAGGACGTGCGTTGTCAAAAGCGAATTGTACTTCAGCGACTCTAGCAGGGCGTGGTTAGGGAACGTCGTACAGGTAGCGGTCAGTACCTTGGCTTAATAGCCTGGACTACGAGGAATGTAAGTTCTATAAAAAAATCCCCCAAACCCAAGGTCGTTTGGCAGTTTTAGGTGCTGAAGGAATTGCGCGAGGGGAAGCCTCAGCGTGGCCAACAGGAAACCTAGTCCGTAACGCCCCTATTCCTTATCCCCAATCTATTCCCAGCCTATTCTTCCTCTCGCCCTCACTGCCTTCCTATCGAATTGAACGTCCAAAACTTAAAAAAAAAGACAGCTGTGGTTTTTAGGGTAATAAATTCCAGATGTAGAATCCTCGTCATGGATTGGGCCCAAGCGATCTCTTCCATCTAAAGTACTTACTTTCTGAACCAGTATTGCAACATCCTCGGTATCAGGTCTAATATTAATGCTGTTCACCTATATTTAAAAAAATTACAATCTGACATTTTTCTTTCTACCTGAAACAGAAGTCTCCTCTGAAAGCTCCACTTCACCCGACTTGAAATTTCGCCAATACAATCTTCACTCTAACTTTCGATACAAAGAAAGAGTGTGAGCCTATCGCAAAGACAACATCGCTTGGAAGAGGATATTTTTGACCTTAGTTTGGGAGATTTCTACTATCTACTATCATTCCTGCTGGTCATAGCGCATAAGCACTTGCTATTTCACATAATCTCACGTAAACGATTTCTGAAACCACAAGAATCCCTGGTCACCATAACCATACTCCACATCTTGTAGAACACGTTCTTACATCAAACCCACTTGTTTATAAAGCTTCCGTTCTTTCACCACTAGGTCTGACCATTGCCTGCTGTCCCTAATTCCCCTGTTGTTCGCAACACTGATAGAACCTTGTGGTGTTTTGAGTCAGCTTAATGGAGTGATTTACGGGATTTCTTTGCAACCTTTCCATGGCATGATAATCGTTTTAAGTCGTCTTCATCTTAGGACATTGTTATTTCAGTATCCTCATTCCCATAGAGTAATACATTCCCAAAAACTAAATCGTATATATCATTCCGGTTCCCAACTCTCGTTCAATAAGACTTGTGCCGATGCAAAATCTTAAAGAAACAAATTTTATACTAGTTGGAAATTTAACAAAACGGTCTAGAGATATGTAGACCACGTTGGTGCTAGAAATACCTACAAAAGTGTTATCTCTAAAGCTAGAAAACTATTTGAACAATAAAAATGCAATTAACTAGCGCTCCTTTGGGCAGTTGTAAATTTTACTAAAGCCATCAGTAACAACTTTAGTACATCTTTATTTCCGCCCATGATATCCTTTGATGAACCTGCAGTTGCTCATTCTGCAGGCATAACCAATCTATTTGTGGATTTATTTGCTTCAAAATTGTGTCTTAATGAAATCAATTCATTTTAGTACAATCGATCCTCAGTAGGTTTTATCTCTATAAGGCGACTGACCCAGGCAATACCCTAGTTATGTTTTAATTAAATTCTCCCCCGAACTAGTACCAGACGTATCTAAGCTCTATTCGACCTCTATGTCTCCTGGGGAGTTTCCCTCATGGAAACGTTTAACCTATTCCCAAAAATAAGGCGATAACACCGATCCTTCCATCTACCGACCAATTGTCATCACTTCCATTTTGCTTAAAGTCATGGAAAAAGCCATCAGTCAGCAACTGCTTTCTTCCCTTGAAACTAACAAACACCTTAGAGATCACCGATATGGTTTTAGACAGTATCGTTCAACAGGTGATCTTCCATATGTGACCGAAATTTGGAGCAATACATTAGAACAATCCGGTGAACAGTTATAATCGCTTTAGATATCTCAAAAGTATTTGATCTAGATTGGCATAAGTGCTTACCTGCCAAACTTACTTCATTTGGGTTTCTAGTTTCCTTGACAAAAGAAGAATACGTGATGTAGTTGATAGCTTCTTTTCAAAAGAAGTTGGAATTAACGCGGGCATGTCACAGGGACCAGTTATGGCGCCTACACATATTCTGCTATACATAAATGATCTTACTTCTTCAACGACAAATCTGGCCCATTCCTTTGCTGACGATAGCACTCTCCGCTGTAGTTCATCTCAGTCTACTCATAATGGTGATCCGTAAAGCCGTAAAGCTGAAGTGAAAATTTTAATTAACAAAGACATTCAACGTATCCTTGAATAGTTAAATTTAATGCCAAAAGATCGGTTATTTCCTAATCCAATCATGAATGACTTAAGTTATCAGATTCTATTACTATGTTGGGAATGACAGTATCCTGAAGATAGATCTAAGAAGTACTCTGCCTCCCGATAACCCTTTCTGCTTCATAAGGCCTAAATTTGACCTTATCTGGAATATAATTATCACATCTGGTGCTCTCCAATACGCTCTCGATACCGTTCATTGCATTTCAAGAAGAGCTTATAAACGATCTGTCCTTAACTTCTGATATACAGTCCCTGTGTGTATGTGAGTGTGTGTGTGTGTGTGTGTGTGTATGCGCGATAACCCTTTCTGCTTCATAAGGCCTAAATTTGACCTTATCTGGAATATAATTATCACATCTGGTGCTCTCCAATACGCTCTCGATACCGTTCATTGCATTTCAAGAAGAGCTTATAAACGATCTGTCCTTAACTTCTGATATACAGTCCCTGTGTGTATGTGAGTGTGTGTGTGTGTGTGTGTGTGTGTGTGTGTGTGTGTGTATGCGCGATAACCCTTTCTGCTTCATAAGGCCTAAATTTGACCTTATCTGGAATATAATTATCACATCTGGTGCTCTCCAATACGCTCTCGATACCGTTCATTGCATTTCAAGAAGAGCTTATAAACGATCTGTCCTTAACTTCTGATATACAGTCCCTGTGTGTATGTGAGTGTGTGTGTGTGTGTGTATGCGCGTGCGTGCGTGCGTACGTGTGAGCGTGTGTGCGTGCGTATACGTGTGCGTGTGCGTCTGCGTCTGCGTCTGCGTCTGCGTCTGCGTCTGCGTCTGCGTCTGCGTCTGCGTCTGCGTCTGCGTCTGCGTCTGCGTCTGCGTCTGCGTCTGCGTCTGCGTCTGCGTCTGCGTCTGCGTCTGCGTCTGCGTCTGCGTCTGCGTCTGCGTCTGCGTGTGCGTCTGCGTCTGCGTGTGCGTCTGCGTCTGCGCCTGCGTCTGCGTCTGCGTCTGCGTCTGCGTCTGCCTCTGCGTTAGCGTCTGCGTCTGTGTACAGTATGGGGGCCAAGACAGAACCCTGGGGTACGCCTGATTGTGGGGTGAAACTTTAGGGTTAGGCCTACTCGGACTCGTACCGTCCTATCGGTAAAATACGACAGTAGGATCCTCGTGAGTCCGGGGGAAATACCTAAGGATCGGATTTTGTGAACTAAACCCGCATGCCAGACTGCCAAAAGCTTGCTTTATGTATAAGAACACGGCGAGGTTACAATAGTAGTGGTTAAAGACTTGTGACGTTTGGGTTATGGCTTTTAGTAGTGGGTCTTAACAGGTTCTATTGGGGCGAAAGACGAACTAGCTGTCAGGTAAGAGGTTATTTGATTCTAGGCAATCTGTAGGTGATCTCAGTCTTCGGGCTAGGAATGCGAATTTGCAAAAATTATACAGAAAACCGCGATTGGGCTTTGACACATTGTTCGTTCTCGCATAGGAGTGGATGAAGCTTGCAATAGAATCAACTCTAATTTCGGTCTGAGAGTGTTTTTAAACATTGTGGCTGAAGGGTCAGATGCGAATTGACCCAGTTCTTGTTGGAGATGTATATAATTCAAACGGCAGTGCTCTTGATTAAATAACCTTGAACCACTATAATATTAAGTTTGTGTTGTTTAATTATAACAATTAATGTGTACTTAATAACCCCATCTTATACCGTATAATCACTTTTCTTTTGCATGTGACATACTTCTGCTTGAGAATAAAATCGTGCATTATTGTTTGTTGTCTTCGTAATAACAATTATAGCGAATCAACTCTTTCTTATCGGTGGTTGTGGGTGAAATCACCTTCAAATAAGTTCTAGTTTCAGTAAGATGAACAGTTATAATAAATACCTCTATGTTCGTACGTATAACATAAATCAAAATCTGACTAGCACTGTTGTTAGTAAAGCTTAAACGTTAACATGCAATCAGTTCTTACATGAACATTATAATTAAAAGAAACACAAAGCATACTGCACTCGCATTCCACCATCCTCATCTATTTGATTTGTATGGGGCGATTAATGTACCGATTAAATACACGAAGTAGTCTTGTGCACAACTGACATCAAGCAGAAGTTTTAGATTTCTGGTCCTTCAAATAGTAACCAGATATTTCAACCAACAACGGTCACCTCCAGAAATGTAGATTGTACAATAGGAAGTCAGCTTAGGTATATAATCCTGGGTCTTTAGGTAAAAAATTATTTTGCACTGTGCGGTTCTATACACAATTAGGAATTTTAAACTTCTACTCCTTCCAGTGTTGGTTGCAGCGCCAGGTTTTTTAAAACAAAAACTCTAATGAGGATCGATTGTCTTTTCAGCGATCAAATGAAAAGTCTCAGGCAGATTTAAAAGTACTCATTGTGACAAAGTAACTGGCGTTAGTTCGAAGATTGATATTTTATGCGATTGATGTAATCGAACAACAATTACATAACTAACCCATATTTTAAATTTAACGCACCTATTTCATCTTATAACTTAATTGAACAATTTAATAATTGTTTTTATACGTTTATTTGGACATTTAGCGTGCATCCAGCTACAATCAAAGTGTTTACCACTCCATTGCTGTTTATTTCATAATCATTTGTGGCATCAAAATATTTTTTAAATTTTATTTCACTTATACAGTTTTAATTAAACTAGTCGAATAGATTTGGCAGGTTGGCCGGACACTATTGCTAAACATAATTAAAATACTTATCTTTTGGTTTAAATGGTGTATATATATATATATATATATATATATATATATATATAATATATATATATATATATATATATATATATATATATATATATATATATATATATATATATATATATATATATATATATATATATATATATATATATATATATATATATATATATATATATATATATATATATATATATATATATATATATATATATTTCAAATGTTTCGTTTAAGGTGTAACAACAAACTTATGAAATATGAAAAACACAAACATGTTTAAGTTTTCACTTTTTCATATTTTACTATAACTGCAAGTGTTATCGAAAGATAGAATATTATACATATAAATATAAAAATACACCATTTAAACCCAAAAGATAGGTATTTTAATTTTGTGTAATAATAATGGTGAAAGTTTACGTTTCCATATTTTTCAACATCATGTAGCTACCATAATTATTGGGTTTGACACTACAGTACCTAATTCAGTACGCACCCAGATGAATTTAACGATTTAGTATTTATGGTTTTCGTACAAATTAAGATCAATAAATGTATTGCGGAGGTTAAAAACTTATGTTAACAATTACGACATTAATTGTACAGTGAAACCTACTTTTGTGTTCCTCAGTACTACGAAAGTTACCAACTGCTAGTTAGGAAACCCCTATATCAATTTTGGGCTACAGTGCGCTATTCCGACATACATTATCGAATTTAAATCTAGCGAATGGTAAGTAAATTTCAGGTATTCAGTTTCTTGCCCTTACGAATTGCACGTTCCATTTATCGTACTACGTAACACGGTTTTCAATCTACGTTTTTGTAGGGGTTTTTACACAGTTCTTGCAATTCTGGTTTTCATCGCGTTGTTTTGTTTTGGTACCCTGAACGTTCTGAATACTAACTAACTTGTAACATGTAAATGCGGCAAATCATATGTAGGAGAAAAGGTAAAACACAAATATCAAGCATCACCAAACATGTCTGGAACTAAGACCACTGAATCTCTTGGGACAATATACAGATAGCAGCAGAGGACAAAAATACTGCTCGCCGAAAACTTAAAGAAAGCACCTTTCTAGCACTAGCAGAAAATCAGACAAGCCAAGATGGTGTAGAAATGAACGCCATATGGATTCAAACAATGTGCGAAAAGCTTAGGTGCAATATATATATATATATATATATATATATATATATATATATATATATTGAGATGTTAAGATAGGACTAAGACAAGGATCGGACAGTTTAACTAGTAATTTCTTTAAAAAAAGGGGTGATTTCAAGCATGATACATGTGCGAGACATTTATTTGATATATTTTGGTTCACGATAGGTTGAAAGTGGATTTGTTTTGGGTAAAACAATCTGAGTAACATTTATACAATTTGGTTTTATCATAAAAAGCATTGCGCTACCAACAAAAATGTCAGGAATGTTAAATAAACTTATTTTCGTAAATTCAATTCAGTATTTTAGTTTGTTTCAATAAAGTTCAATTTTTCGAAAATATTTTGGCACGTGAATATTTTACAGGTGTTTAACATAAAGTGTAAAGATAGATTTATATTAGGGATATTGTATAGGTAGTGTAGAATGCAGGAAATTTGGTAAAATTTAAGAAAGGGTTATAATATGAACTTTACATGATTATTTCTCACATATTTTTGGAAGCGATTGTGTGACAAACTTAGTGATACAATTTAAATATTAAGAGCAGTGCATAGAACATATTAACATAAAGACATTTACATTTTTATAGTGGAATTTCAAGAAAGTGTGTTAAACGATATGACTTCTTAATGTAACATTAAATTATACAATGCAAGTGAAATGGACATTAAATAAAATAAAGACAGTTATTACAAGTCATTAGAATAACATTTTGAGTTACATAAACGTTTTTAAGTGTAAGTTATTTGTAATTTTAGAATTAAGTTTGGTTATGTTTTAAATATTATGTTTTTTCACAAATTTATAGTTTTTTTGATAATATTAGGCTTAAATTGTATTATTAAAGTGATCAATAAATTTACGATTTTGGACTTTAAATGTGTGTTTTCCTATACTAAATTTTATCAGGATTACATATATGTAATTAAATTAAGTGTAGTTTGTAAGATTAGGTAGATATAAGCAAATTTAAATTAGATTAGGTCATTTTGCATAATGTTTAAAGGAACCATATCTTGTTGGATGTCTATCTATGCATAATTTTATACAGATTTCATTTCTGTCATTAGAATTTGAATCCGAAATAGTATAAGAAAGATATGGCTAAATTTCTATTTCAGTTAAATTTGTAAATGTTTTCAACCAATCAGAGACTTGGTTACATATTTAGATTTGCTAAAAAAAGATTGAAGATTTAGTAACAACCAAAAGGGTATAAAAGGAATTGCCCTGGAAGTGGATCTCTCTGTATAATTTGTCAGTTTTTTTGAAAAGGTTAAAATAGTGTTGTGTTTTTGTGTTACAAGTAAGATTTCCTAACCTAAATAATCATCGGGAGAGAAGAGTATTCAGGCGCAATTGTTTTTATACCGACAATAATTTAAATATTTAAGTTCGGTTACCGATACCTGTGCAGTTTCGTAAAATTCATTACGAATTAATAATTTTTGTGACGATTTATGTTGAACGTTTAAATTTTTCGTTTGTTGAAGTTGAATATTGGTTACGTTTTACCAAAATAAATTCGTAATCATTTCTTTTCATTTGTGTTTTATTTTGTTGCTGCGATTTTCTTTTAATAAATTATATTTGAGCCGGAACCTAAAATAAAGTGACATTAATTTAAACCTTGGACAACCATTAAATAGTATATAAATGATACAATTAGAAAACATTAATACATTTAAATAAAGTACTATCGAATTAAAATTTGTGGTTGGAGTGAAGCCGTATTGAAGGAGAAATATTACCAGTTACCGAAGCGAACGTGATCAACAACCCGAGCACCAGTTAGCAGCTACTGGGTAAATGGTAGCAGTAAAAATTCATACATAAAGATCTTCGAAAATATTGGAAAATGCCTGCATCTAATTGGAACAACCTGTATGAAGACATTTGAATTTGGAACATTTATATGTAAGTTACTTTTAATTATAACCCTATCTATTGTGTTCATTGTTGTGATTGATTTCCTGCAATTATTATTGGTTATATGTATAGGTGTATATTTTTAAATAATACTTGTGTTAAACACCTGCAAAAGAAGCAAAATTTTAAATTATTTCCAAATTTTAATTTTCATTTATCCAATTAAAAACATAAACATAAATTCAACAAGTCATTGTTTGACAGTTTTAACATTTGATAATTTTATTCAGTAGCGTTACAACGCATGCGTTAGAGTATAAATTGTGTTCAGACATATATTTTTTTTCATATATGGTATTTTTCATAAAGGGCAATTCACATAATTATATTCGAATCAAATATAATATCCCATTAAATATTGAACCCTATCCCCACATTGAGATTAGAGCTAGTCCGGTGCATAATTATAATTATACAATATCATTATATTGATATTTACAATTTTAAATACAGAACCCTATCCCCATATTCAGATATCTATACAAATATTATTAAATATCCCCATTCATTACATTTTTAACATCCCAATATACATATATATATATATATATATATATATATATATATATATATATATATATATATATATATATGTATAAATATAAGTTCTACAAAATATATATTAGATTGCTCAGTGGCTCAGTGGTTAAGGTGTCAGGCTAGTAAGTGACAGGTACGAATTTCGAATCGGAGACTAGTCATGTGCTTGAGAAAACTAAGAGTAAATGAATTTGACTCAAATTTGAAATCAGCCCTCAGGACTAAGCGTAATGACGAAAGCAGAGTCGGCTTCCGGAACGTCGCGATAGAAAACCAAAAACTTTAAATGTGATATCGGATATCCGAACCTACCGATGGACATTATTACGCTATTATGTACAACCCTTAAGTTCTATAAGTATACTTCTACACCTATGGCTACAAATTTTAGCTACTTAACAGTTTGGGTAATAACTAGAAGATTTTATGCCTTATGCTCAGTCGTAGATTGAAGTGGGCCAGGTTCATAAAATTATCGATTTGCCTTATTAACCAAAAATTGTTTACATGTACCTAGGATATGTTCGCTTCAAAATCGGGGTTGCTTCTTCCTGAAAAATACTCGGACGCCAACTTGTTTTTAAATACGGAATAAATAAGTAAACCGTTATACAATAAAGTTAAAAGAAAATATCTACAATAACAAATTTTATTATACAACCTGTATGTAATTATAAACTGAAATACCTAATGCTAATGTTAGTAACTTTATAACCTAGCGAATAATTAATATTATGAGTAATGAATGGAATCAAATTACCTTATTCTTGGTCACACTGTAGACAATGAAATGGCTGTTTGCTGGGTCAGCGTTTTGGAAATTGTTGCGTAATATTACTTCAGAGTTGAAATAAATCTGGATATGTATGCTTTATAATTCTTCAAATGAATAAATTTGCAGGATTAAGGGGTTTTATAATGCCACTTCCAATTAACGAAGGCGATTACCTCACACTTTATTGATCGTACTAATGCCGTAAATTGGATTAACGGCAAAATAATTAATTACGAGGATGTCTATAAACGTGTGAAGAGTAACAGTAAAGGTGTAGTTATAGTAAAAATTAAACAATAAAAAGTAAACGTAAAAGTAAAAGTGAAAGTAAAAGTGCCTGAAGTGCAAACGTCTCAAACATTGTAAAATACCTTCAAATAAACTCACCGTAAAATTTACAACACTTTTAACAAAAAATATTTGACAGCGCAAAAATGGATGCTCTACTACCTTTCAGTATCGTACAAAAAACGACGCTCCCATAAGGTCTTTGCGCATGAACATGTCTGAAACTGAATGTGCAAACGAGATGCGTGGAAGGCTTCACTTTAAATAACTAAATTATGTTTTATGCAGCTATGATATGCAGCACACATGGCACGAAATGCAAGTTAGTTGCCTACAGATAGGTGAATTATTAACAACATTTTCGAAGTCGAGTCATGAGGGTCGTGACGGTTATCTATACGCATTAGTTGTAGCCAAACATCAACCGTCTCGTACCTCGGTGTATATTTTTTCGGCTCTTTCCCATAAGCAGCCAGTACAGTCTAGGAGTCTTCATATGTTTTATCTTTTATAACTAAATAGGTCCTTCTATTTCCACCGGAGAATCTGCGGTAGCCCATTAATCCAAGTTTACATCATAACGAAGTGTCCGTATGTATTATTAACTGGTCTAGATTTCGACAGATCACCAGTTATGCATAGTGAAGAGATAAAGGATGATATTGCTTCAACAAATGAAGACTTGTAAGGGGTTTGAACTTAAATGTAGCAGGTGTTCACGGTGTAGGTGTGAAAGGTACCTAGTCTTGTTGACCCTAATTTCACCTGATTTACTTTAATTTCCGCTTTAGGTATCTGCTTCAATAGATCCACTGTGTATTAATATACAGTTTAATGTTCCCATCTCTCTAATAATTCAAGCCTACTTTTCATTGCATTAATTTCTGCTTAGTCACCTTATCTCGGACATCCATTGGGACTGACTGCATACTGAAGCTGAATATGCATTACAAGCAGGTGATATAGCAGTCGAATCCGTTTCCGTATCTACTATATCAAAGTTTTTTAAAATGCATACGAGATCCTATTTACATTGCCAACATTGCAACCATATTGATTTAAAGTGATGAAAGGTCAGGTCGATAGCATCACGTTCATCATATACGTGCTTCAAATCTAGACTATCTATTTAAATAAATTGTTTAGGAACCCTCGATTAGGTTTGACAGAGATAAAATGGGTCTACACCAGAGTGCCGCTCTTTGCTGGAATAATCACGAATTATATCGACAAGATATGTCGTTAAAGATCATTATAGAATTCGAGTGTCAGTATATTCACCTTGTCGCTAAACGCATGATACCGATCGCCTTTTAGCGGTTTAAGTACTTGCTCCAAATATTTAAACTTTGGCTAGTATAGTATACTGACTAGTTCGCATGGTGCAGGGGAAAGGGGTAGTGAAAATCTTAATATGTAAATTAGCCATAAAACTGTGAAATTAATTGATTAGATAATTAAAAATTATTATTAATTTTATTAAATACATAAATAAAAGGTTTACCTCGAGTAGGATTTGAACCTGCGATTGGGGCTTGAATCTCGATAGCGCAATTGGTTAGCGCGGTACTCTAGCAAAGTACAGGCCGTAGGTTCAAATCCTACTCGAGGTAAACTTTTTATTTATGTATTTAATAAAATTAATAATTATTTTTAGTTATAAATATAAATATAAATTAATGGATTAGTTATTTGAAATTGCATTATTATATTAAAATACTTATTTTTAATATTGCCAATTAAAATATTATTGCAATTATAGGGAATAGATCAAGGAAAACAATTTTTCTTTTATTAAAAAATAGCATTTTAGCACAGAAAGTAATGTCACACCAATCAGCGACGTTGAAAAGCACTTTAGCTCTCTCCCCCAGGCAATGGTAGCGCCGGAAGTTGTGTTTACCTTACGTGACCAATAGCGTGCAGTTATCCTTGTAGCATTTATAATAAGATACAACAATGGCGGCAATTATAGAGCTATTAATGCAGCTTATACACGCTATTTGCAATAACTAGATTGAACAAGGCTACCCTTTGATAGTATATGAGTTCTCGGAAAGTATTTTCCATAAGAAGAAGGCGTAAAAGAGTTATCGACCAGAGAAGGCGTAAAAGGTACAGGAAGTGTGGAAGGAGCTGTAAGAAGAATCGACAATCATCAGAGACATCTAAGCAGCTACCGTAAGCAATAGCAATAATGTCGAGTAGCAATAAAAACAGTACCGAAGACGCTACTAGAAGCTATAACAACAATGCCGAAGAAGCTGTCACAGTGCCATCTATATGCCCACATGGACCTTCCCGGATAGGCATAGACAGGACCCATCGCCAACAGTATGACCGGTCAGCTGTCTGGACAACTCGTTTGCTGATCTAACGTCAGCTAACAAAAACTTCCGGAGTTACTATTGGCTAGTCGGAAACAAACTAAGACCTTTGTATATAATTTGTTCATGGGTGACTAGACGAAAAGAAAAATATTCACATCTCTAGCTTGTTCGAACCTTTGAACTATTGCGTGCATGATAATTTTCGTAAAAAATTTAATAAGGGTGTTTCGTCAAAGATATTAACTTTTTTGGGGTTTTTCTGATTAGATTCGAAATGGGCAGAAAATAATATACAACTTCGCTAATATGATTGCCCCTCTATCTCTAAAAACAGCATAGCAGGTTATCTGTTCATGTTGAATCACGCTGTATAGTACATAGACAAGCAATTATAGTTGGAAATGTATCTGACAGAAAAATTGAGCATTATCATTTTACTGAAAATGGACAGATTATAAAGTTACACCATGTTGGCAAATTTGGAAGTTTTGAATAAATGTTTTTTTTTAGCTTACCATATTGTTAAAATACTTTTTCTTTCAATAAATTTTTGTTATCCCAAATGCCATATTAATAAATGATTCCATAATTAAAATGATGGCATGCTACTAACACACTTCTTATTACGCATCAAACCGCCACTAGGTATATTGGATCGCAGCATGCTGAATCAGCATTATTCCTAGTATGAGCAGACTATCAGAATGTAATAAATGCAATACAGGATCTATTTTATGGCTGTGTTTAATCTAAAATCCAAACAATGTAAATGAAATGCCCTACTTTGTACAAATTCTCCACAGCTACAGGTATAACGAAGTTCGTAATCAAAACGTATCATTAATGCTTATAATTCAGTAATATATCTAACTTTACATTTCCATAAGCCTGAACATCTAAACATATCTTTGGAAACCTTACTTACTAAATCAAAAATTGTAATATGTACGGATAATATCTGACCATGAAATAAAACAGTAATTCTGACAAAAATTCTTAACAGAAGGAACTTTCACGACAACACTGTTTGGCTCAATTGCTTTCGAACTATAAAAAATTGGTTTTACCGTCTGTTACAATTTTTCAATAATGCCGTGTCGTTTACACTGTTCATATTTTTCAATGTATGGATGGAAATAATTAAGCACCTCTTGAAATTGTAGTATTTAGATAACAGTATAATGTGATTATCCGTTAACAGCTGAAGTGATGGACGTTGATTAGAAACTCTACATTGGAAACGGTGGCATGTATATGTATGGGTAGTAAAACGTTAACCGACAGAGTATTGTAACATTGTTCTGAAATTGTTTAGACGTATTTAATGGAAAATTGGAATATAATGTTTTGTATTAAAGTATTACTTAAAACATTTTTAATTTAATTACATTTTGTGGTATTCCATTTATAATTTACAGTTAACGATATTACAAGACAATTATGATGTTGCATGTATTTCAAGCTTTATACATTTTCAACTATACCCGATCCAATACATGCAAATGAGTGGACGCTTAATACAATTTTTGATATGAAAAGTGCTTTACAATAGACCTAAAGTTTCAAAATTACAATCTTTGGATGCGATGCGTAATTTGACGTCAAAAAAATTCCTAAGGTGAAATTTAAGTATTCATCCAAATTCTTTCAATATCTGAATAACGGCCAACTTCACAGGAAAATGTTTAAATATATTTTTACCTTCCAACCTACATATACATATGTAGGTATAGAAGGTTATACAATCGACTTTTTTTTCACTATTGTTAAATCGGCTTATTAACTCAATTTACAACATTTGGCCAAGTTCGGACATGATGTTTGGATGTGTGTGTATGTATGGATGTATGTTAGTATCCACGATAACTCTAGAACAAAAATACCTACGTACTTGAAATTTAGTATTTAAGCTTGTTTTCATTTGGCTTAGAGCTAATTAGATTTTAGGAGAAACCCAGCAGTTGTGAGGGGGGGTTTATTAGGGTCAGCTTTTGGTTTTTATCAAATATTTATAAAACAGCTGCATATTGCAAAGATATAAAAATATCCAGTCATAGACCTTAAACATATCGATTTATTATGTTCTAAGCAATTTTTTGACACGACGCATAATTTAGTGGAAAAAAAAATTGCTAAGGTACAATTAAGTATAACTTCCAAGTTTTTCAATATCTGAATAACGATTCATTTTATTAGACAAAGTGCAGACATATTTTTTAAAGAAAATTTAATTTTACATAACACTTCTGTATAAAGATTGTTAATATAATGCAAGGTAAGTTTGAAAAATAATAAAATATGCATGAAAATGGTTAAAATGTATCATTGAAATTTTGTAGAAGCCGGTGGCTTTGGAATTTTTTTTTAAGTTAACACGTATTATTTATGTCTATCTGGAATGAAGTTTTAAACATCTGTGTGGCTGGCATTAATGTTTTTGATTTTAAAATTTGCATATTTACGTGATGGGCTTGTTACAAAAGTATATAAAGACATAATTATTCTAAAAAAATGTTATTAAAATTATTTCATTTCTTTTAATTTCCATTTTGTAGGTTGGAAGGTCGTATGGTGTTCTACACCAGATATTTTAAAGATAATTCAATATAACATATAAATTATAGAATATGTTGATAAGAAACCAAATAAGCCTTAATATATAACTACATAGGATCAAACACCCATAATCTGTATTTACGTTGTTTCATACGAGATCGGCTTAGGTACTTTTTTCTAATTTAAATATCTTTTAACGTCTACCTGAAGGTTTAAACGTCTTCGCACTAATATTCTTATATATTAATTTCAGCAGCTGTTCATAATACTTTGCGATGAAGTTCGATGCCATTTTAAGTTACTATTTCAAGCACCTCTTCTTTAAGATGGCCCCAATAATAAAATAGAGAGGGTCAAGGTCAGCGATCTCGAAGGTCATAAAATAAGACCAAGCCGTCCAATCCAGCCTCCCAAAAAACGTTAATTAAATGATTGCGTACAACACCGGCGTAATGTATCTTACAAAGAAATTCTAAATGAGGTGTTGAATTTAAATTTTCGGGTAAAGTGACAAGCTTCCGTCCGGCAGCACTGGTTTTTCAATCCTGAAAATTCTCATAGATATTAATCTTTCGCGACGTAACATAACTCAAAATATGTCGGCGTCACCAAACAATTTTTTAAAAATATTTGTAATAAAATAATAGCATTAATACAAAAAATGTTGTGTATCACATGTACAAAAACTACATTCGCGAGTACTCGCAGTTGTGATACAGATAACAAGTTACGATGTTTAATTAAACGTTGGTTTTCCATTTACCAGGTATGCAAGTGGTGAATGTTAAACATTCAAACAGATTGATTCATCGGTTCACAAAACTCAATAAAAGAAATTTGGGTCTGCCTATTCGATCTTAGCACCCGTTGAAAAAAGCTTATACACGTTGAACGTCACTTGGGTGCATTTGATAACGTTTTAAAACACTGTGGGCAATTGCGTTAGAAGTACCCGTTAGACACATAACGCCTTCCTCTACTACGACGAACGCCTGGCATTTACCTTCACAACAGAGGTCATGAATAGCGGTAAAAACGTTAGAACAGGAGGATTATGAAAAGGCTATCGTTCCTTCTAAAATGCGGTAGCTCTATTCCCAGGAATTCTCCATAAATAAAAAGCATTTCTGTGTATTTGCGAGGGGTGTAGTTAACATAAGTCATGTTAAATAAAATTAGATAAATAAAACACGTTCGTAACCACAATCTTAGCTTAACCTTCACTCCATTCCCTTCCGGGGTAGGCAAAACATGCTGTCTTGTCTCCGCAAGATTCATTCATTGTCCCTGACACGCCTTTTTATTTTTAAAGCTCCTTATCTTTCTTTCCTTTATCATACATTCTACTACATTCAGTCAAGTTTTGCGCGTCCTACCAGGCACCGTATTACCTCTAACCTCACCCACATATATTTGATTCGTTAATCTTGCCTTGTTCATTCTCTCAATGTGACCAAACCAACGTAATGTACTAATTTTATAACTGTCCATCGTCGCCTTTTCCTCGCCATACTCCGTCAATATGCATTCATTATTTATCTTGCCCCTTCTCGTTTTACCACATGCGCTTCTCAGGAACCTCATACCCACGGAATTTATTTTTCTTTCGTGCTTTTCTTGGCATACCCATATCTCACTTCCATACAGAACTCACGGAACATACACGCCATTATAGATTGATCGTTTCGCAGCTAGGCTCATGCTTTCATTTCTCATTATCGTCCACATACATCAAATCACTTTCCTTCCAGCATTGACCATTCGTACTCCATTTTACGATCTGCAGTAAACAGATATACCAGCTCGTCCACATGCTCCACAATTTCATCTTGTTCTACTCTACTCTCCTTTCCACCTTCCCGATTGAATACTACAATCTTAGTTTTGTTCACGTTTACCTTTAGGTCCATCCTCTCACAGACCGTATCAAACTATATCCGCATTGTCACTTAATAAGACTGTGTCATCTGCATACACCAGAAGTCGTACATTTACGTCACCAAGCATTACACCATTTGTATCGGTACATGCTTGTCTATCAATCAGTATTCTTCCAAATGCTTTACTTGACGAAGATAACTGTAAGTGTTATCGAAACGTTTAGATTGTATAATTTAAAGTACACCATTAAAAAACCCCAAAAAAGATAAGCATTTTATCCTGTTAAAATAGTTGGCCTTCTGCAACTTATGTTTTAATATACTATTATACACTGAAACCATCAAATAGGATTTTAACCATCTCTTAGTATTTAGAAGATTCGCAATAAGTCAAGATGGAGATGGAGCTTTCGAAAACAACGTGTTTAGTTAGATCAACTATTACTTTTACTTTTGTAGGTTTATGTTTGACTAGTTTGTAAAATTTTGGTTAGTATTGGGAAGAAAACGGAAAAGGAACGTGTTTCGTTCCCTCCCCCAGTTATGTTCTCATAATACTCGCAAAAATTAATCTTATTATTTGACATCATAATGACATTTATAAGTTACCTATATAATTAATTATAAACAGGAAGCGTTTTGTACCTACAAGTAAAGTTGATCTCGTAATAAGTTAGAAAATTGTTTGTGTAGTGAAAAATTAAAATAAAGAATTTCAAGAAATTTGAAATAAACAGTAAGCGTTGTATTAAGACAAAGCATTGCATAAAACAATATTCGTGCGATAGTAAAAGAAACTTTTAAAGTGATCCTTAATAACTTACTAAGTTTTTGGAATTGTGAATGAAAATCAAGACTTAAGTATTACTTATCCTGATGTAAATATATTCATGTATATCAACTACATTTAGTTCATAGATAATTAAGAAACTATTAGGTTGGTTACAAGATTAAAAGAAAATACATTCAGTAAAAAATTGCCTAATTGAAGGACGAGCGTAGGTACATCACAAAATTAACTTAGCGCAAGCTAGTGTTTAACATTAAAAGGCCGAGTTGACCCGAGTGTATACGATTACAATGAGTAATTAAAGGAGAGCAACCCAGTTTAACAAGAATAATTTGTTTTAAATGTGTAAAGGTTATTGAGTAAGACCAATTTGTATACCGTTGGGTAGTGAATGTTTGATTATCTTAAAGAGGGGGCAATTGCTAGTATAGTAATCTTAATAAGGCT
Source organism: Vesta saturnalis (assembly GCA_036346205.1). Classification (NCBI taxonomy): domain Eukaryota; kingdom Metazoa; phylum Arthropoda; class Insecta; order Coleoptera; family Lampyridae; genus Vesta; species Vesta saturnalis. The sequence continues at coordinate 765,518 of JARFJB010002396.1, forward strand.
ATATGGACAATCAATTTTAATCAATAACTTTTGTTTGTTAGTAGATTAATACTAATAAAGATCTTATAGTAAAAAACTTAATTAAGATATTTTTTTTTTTTAAGTTGTGTCATTGCTGAAGTCAATGCCCATTTACATTAATATTAGAAGCTTGTTTTAGTAAAAGCAATTTGCTTCTTTTTTTGATTTGTAATGAACCTCCCCCTAACAATTTTATGGTGATTTTTTGTTTTTTCTATACGTAAAGTTAGACCAAGAATTCACATAGGTTCAGTACACTAGTTTTTTTTTTGTTACTTTTGGCCACGTTTATGGCAGTAAAAAATTTGTTAAGAATTAATTAGTTATTTTCGATTATTGTCGATAATCAATAATATTAGTTCATATATTTTTTACAAAGGTGAAACAAATTGTTCAGTTAGAATTTATACTACTTTGGACTCATTTAAAGTGAATTATACAGGGTTTATACAGGAAGTTTAGAGCTGTATGTACCGAGTAAACAAATATCTTGCCGTGCACCATCTATTAAGATAAACCCGTCTCCCTTGCAGTTAGTCGGCACCGTGCTTATTTTGCAAGTACTACAAGACGCAAGCACAGTTTGATCGTGCTTCATTTGTGTTAGTTTATCAAACATTCACGTTGTAAACTCATGTACAAAGAATTGATAACTTTAATTATATACATATTTCAGATAAGAACAGGTTATGTTACAACATTAAAAATGTTTATAGTTTCATGAAATCAAACATTAAAGCACCCGGTATAAGCGCAAAATAGAAAAAGATATTTTTGCCCATTACTATTTCGTAGTTATTTTCTACTATACACTATTGTTAACTAAATGGAACCAACTTATATCGTGTATTATTTTACAAATTAAATATAGGTCAGAAAAAATGAAACTATATAATAATGATATTGTAGGTATAATTTTTAAAAACGGGTAGATGGTATAAATAATGCTCTAGTACTACAACCGCATTACAATGTTAGTATCGTCCTTATACTCAATTGAGAAAAAGGTTATTTTCTTCGGGCAAGGAAAATATTAATGTAAACAGCTTCCTGTAATTTATATCTAAGTAATTGAATTTCGGCGTAGGAAAAATCAATTTCTTTGATTAAATTATTTCATGGCAAAGTGTTTTTATTGTGCTTTCTACTTTCATAAAGTAAATTTTGCTTTATAAATACAACTTTATTAACGATCCTTACTTTATAATTGCAAATGAAGCATTTAATAACTTTGTTATGAAAATAAAAGAACGCTTCAGTTTGAGCACATTTATCTACATTATTATACGATACTCTATGCGTGTCGCAAAAACAATGAAAAGTAAGGGTTTAAATTAAATGCAAAAAGTGTCAAACATAATGCGGAGGGATTTCTAGAAGTGTACATAACGTCTCTTGTCAAAAGAAAATTTCAATTTAATAAAAAATTCAATTTATGAAAACGGGCAAAGACAATGGCAATTAGACATAACAATTTTTATCTTAATAAAATAGAATAATTTCTAAAGAGTTGAACATAATTTCTACGAATACATTCCAAGAGTATGTATGTTCAAATTCTTATCATTGGAAGTAATAAAATCATTGCAGGTAGATACAGAGAATGCATTATATGAATTGTGTACAAAACAGTGGTTTGTAAGATTTAGGAAGGAGTCTCGAAGGACGATGTATAAAATAGTTGCATGTAGGATTTAATAAGAGGTTGGAAGGACCATGGTACAAAGTAGGTGGATATTTCCTATTTCGCGATTAACGTACTTGCGAAGGTCAGTATCAACTCCCAGACTTAAACAAGACTTACAAAACAAGTATTATTTAAGAAACAAATTAATCTGTTTTATTGAAATAAAATTATATATATATATATATATATATATATATATATATATATATATATATATATATATATATATATTAAAAAGCACAGTAATCATAATTATACAAACGAAAATGGACAACTTTAATAGATTTCCAAAGGTATGATCATAAAGAACAAAGCCAAAAAATATAACAAGGGCACTTAAGTCATAATGTTTTTACGACCAAAAGTGGTCAATCCTAATTGAAAAAGAAGAAGGACGATGGATAAACGACATTAGAACATATAGAGGGCCAGATGCAGATACAGAACACTTCTTTGTAGTAGCAAAGTTTGAGCAGAGAATACCACTGGAAAGGAATAGGAAGAAAGCAGAAAAGGATCAAGGAACAATACGAAGATTGACAAAAACAAAGAAAAAGAGAAATACCAAAACAAAGTAAGGAACAACACACAGCCAACCAATCAAACCAACGATATAGAGCAGTTGTGGATGAAACTATAATAAACCAGAGTGCAGATTAACAGGATGGCAGTAGACAGAAGAAAAATTAAGAATGGTTTGATGTAGAATACGAAAAAGAACTGTGTAAGAGAAAAATAGTAAGAATAGAAAGGCTAAAAGCAAAGGAATAAATGTAAAAGGATTTTTGGAGAGAAAAAAAGGAAGTACCAGGAAGAGATAATTACCAACATAGAAACGAATTACCGAAATAAGAAAGTAAGAAAACTATACCAAAAATTGAAAGCATAAAGGAAAGGATATCAAACAAGGACACTATTTTACAGAAACAGTAATGGAGATCAGTACGAGGACAAGAAGACGTACTACAACTATAGAAAGAATATTTTAACCAGTTACTTTAATGTAAAAGTGGAGGATAAAGGAATAACCGGGGAATAAATTGTAATTGAAGAGAACTACAACCAAGACAATGAAGGAATGATGAACCAACAATAAAAGAAATTGAAACCATAATAAATAATCTTAGAAGCAATAAAAGTCCTGGGAATGACGGGTTGTATGCAGAGCATTATGAGTATAGCGGAGAAGAATTGATAACGTGTATGCAACACTTATTGGAAGAAATATGGAAACAAGAAAAATTGCCACAACAATGGAACGAAGCAGTTATATTATCTATTGCTAAGGAAGGAGAAAACATAGAGAATTACCGAGGCATAGCACTCATAAATGTAGCATATAAAATCTTGGCGACACATATAAAGGATATGTTAAAAACAAGAATATAGGAAATGATAGGGGAATACCAGACAGGATTTAGAAAAAGGAAATCAGCGATAGACCAAACACTTGTGTTAAGCGAATTACAAGCGGAGAGCTATGAACATAAAAAAGATACACACATGGTTTTCATAGATTTCAAGCAAGCGTTCGACTCCATAAGTAGGAAAAAAACTATATGCAGTATTAAATGATATAGGTATAAATGGAAAACTTGCAAAACTGATAAAAGTAGCATTGAAGTAAACGGACAATATTGTTAAAATAGGGAATAACATGTCAGAAAAGTTTAAAGTACACGGATGACTGAGGCAAGGCGACCCACTTTCACCAGTTCTTTTTAACTGTGCGCTGGAATATGTAATTAGAAACAGGTTTAGTATGTCACAATAAACTTCAGGTATCAAGGAGCAAGACAGAATTGAAATCGGCAATTTTGAAATTGGAAGGAGCAGTACAGAATATGGGCCTCAATGTAAAGGAAAATAAAATAAATTACATGACATGGACAGAGAAAGAGTACAATGATACAAATAAACTAAGATTAACAACTAATAACGGAAAAATATACACCTTTGAAGAAGTAGATAAGTTCGTATAATTAGGAACACAGTGGTTCAGAACACCAGTTTTGAGAAGAGAAATACAGAGAAGGCTTATGCCGGGAAACCGAGCAACACAAGCGATCATAGGTTGTTTGTACAGTAAAAATACATCCTGGAGGCCTCAAAATTAAGATCCTTAAGACTATATTAAAAGAAATAGTGATGTATGCTAGCGGAGTGTAGACATTAGGCACGATAGAACTTAGAATGTTAGGAGTGTGGAAGAGGAAATCGCTAAGGAAAGTGTACGTAGGAAAGGAGGCCTCAAAATTATAAACTATAAGACTATAATTCTCAAGTATCTGAAAACGTCATGGTCACATTATCACCATGACGTTAAAGTAGAATAGTTTGAAATATTTTAATTAATATTTGACCATTATTTCATAATTTTTCCTCCCTGAAGATGATATTTTAATTTATGTATGTCGAAACTTATATGTATATATATATATATATATATATATATATATATATATATATATATATATATACATAGGGTGACTTATAATAGGTCATTTTAAGAAAAAAATGTTATATGAAGATAGGTCGTATTTTGTTTATTTACTGAACTACATCAGATATAAATTTTATTGAATAAGAAATAATCATTAAAGTACAACTTTAAAAGTCATTTTAAGATCACCTGACCTAAACCTAAACCCTTTGGATTTTTTTCTTTGAGGCCATTTGAAGCAACTGGTTTACAGTGTAGAAATTAATACACGTGAACAATTACTTGACCAACTAACAAATAGATTTAACGAAATTCGGCAAGATGTGTTTACGACTCAATGGTTCGCAGGTGTCATGCTTGCATTCGAGCTTAAGGGACGTATTTTGAACAACTGTTATAGACAATGTTTTTCTTTCATAGTCATTTATTTTTCTTGTTATCCATTTAAAAGTTTTAATTTTACTTTCTAATTAAGTAAATTTCAAACATATAGTTAATAAACAAAACACGACCAATCTTCATATAACATTATTTTCTTAAAAAGACTTTCCAAACACTATGCCAAAGTTTTGTACATCTTAAATATTAATATATATATATATATATATATATATATATATATATATATATATATATATATATATATATATATATATATATATATATATAAAGTGACCAACGAGATACGGGACATAGGAATTCCATTTGAAAATTTCGACTATCTGTAGGAACTAGTCAAACGATAGAGAGCTGAGACTTGGTACAGAGCTAAGGGATCCTTCCAGCCAGAAAAATGTGATGTTAAAATGTTCACTCAATACAGAGGTCTCAGGTTCGAACTTTAGCAAAAACCAAATTTTTTATTTATTATCCAATCTTGATGAAACTTAAAATCAAAGTACTTGCACCTAAAGTAAATTAAATTACATGGTCAAACACAAAAAAATGTTAGTTCAATCACCTTGGGTAATTTAAAAAAATCCCTCCGCTTTTTAGATTTTTAACGCGACCATAATGAAATTTCAATGAAAGTACATGCACCTAAATTGAATTGAAATCGCATTGGTAGTGTACAATATCATTGTTGAAAAATCTGAAATTTTTCAACATAATTTAACTATTTTATAACTGTCCTTAAATGTGTTTTTAAAGAATAATAAATAACATATTACATATTGACTATGATTAGTCCTAACAAACTTCCGTTTAAGAATTTTATTTTGAACTCTTTGTAATCAGCTATGTGAGAAACAAAACAGTAACAAATGTTATCAGTTGTTCATTCCCAATTGTTGAATATATTATTCTGTACTAACCTAACCTAAAAAGCACTTAGTTTTGAATCTATTCTTTGCTATACATTTGAACCTGTATTGACAAAGATTGTAGTTTATTAAGTAAAGATTTGTTTAGTTTTTGTAGTTACGTAGTTATGGCTTCTACATTTTCAGTAGAAGAAAAAGTTAACGTGAAGTGGTACTTTCAGGGAAACTCAATAAGAAATGTGGTTAACTTGTTTGCTGGTATGTACCCTAATAGGCCTTTTCCTTCTAAAAGCACGGTAGTGCGGCTCGTCAAACAGTTTAATTCAACAGGTTGTTTAAACCAAAATCATGTAAAAGTAATTAGAGAGAATCCAGTTATCACAGAGGAAAACAAAGTGTTAGTGTGTGCCGCGATAGAAACAAAACCAAACACATCCGTCTTTAAGTACTCAACTTGATACTCCTAGAGAAAGCTGCCGAAAAATGCTTAAAATGTAAGGGTATAAAAGTTTCAAAAAAAAAATGTGCAAAAGCTACACAACGGTGATGATGATAAACGAATGTTTTTTTGTCAAACATGGATAACCAAAATAAACAATTCCTCAAGAGCCCATTACAAAATTATTTTTTCTGATGAGTGCAGTTTTTTCTTGGACGGAAAAGTGAATTCTCAAAATGTTAGTGTGGGCTAAGGAAAATCCTAGACTCTTTAATGAAGGTCACAGTCAGATAAAACAAAAACTCAACATTTGGGCTGGAATTCGCGGAACTAAACTTATAGGACCTTACTTTTTGGATGGTAATGTAACTGGGGCATCTTATTTGGAATTTCTTCAGGATGTAGTTGTGTCAGCCATTGAAGAGCTCAATATTGTTAATCACTTAGTATTTATGCATGATGGACACCCGGTGCACGGCCATCATGACGTTACTGAGTACTTAAATGCAGTGTTTCCTGACAATTCGATTGTACAGTACGGGCCTTGCAGATGCCCAACTCGTTCGCCGGACCTGAATCCATTGGACTTTTTTATGTGGGGATATTTAAAAGACAATGTATTTGTTGACCCAAAGCCAACAAATTTAAATGAACTCAGAGCAAGAATTGTATATGTCTCAAACAACATTACTGTTGGTATGCTGAGAAATGTCATGAAAAGTTTCTACGATCGCTTGGGTCATTGCTCGGCTGTTGCTGGTTTCCAATTTGAACATTTATTGTGACCATCTTTGTTATATTGAAGCATTTTTTTCATTGATTTTTCCTTTTCTAATATATGATATTTTGCCCTTTCCATTGTAAGTTATTTTTTTAAATAATGTACACATTTAACGATTTAACTAATTTAAAACAAATAAAATCGTAGATTAATTGGTTGTGTATTTGACTATGTAGTTTAATTTACTTTAGGTGCAAGTACTTTGATTTTAAGTTTCATCAAAATAAATGAAAAATTTGGTTCTTTTGAGTAAAAGGATTCGAACCTGAGACCTCCGTATTGAGTGAAAATTTTTAAACATTACATTTTTCTTGTCAGGAAGGATCCCTTAAGCTCTGTACCAAGTTTCAGCTCTCTATCACTTCTGAGCTAATTCGTACAGATAGTCGAAATTTTCATATGGGAATTCCTATGTCCTGTATCTGCTGGTCACCTATATATATATCATATATATATATATATATATATATATATATATATATATATATATATATATATATATATAACTATATATATACACAGGGTGTCGGTGAGGAACTGTACAAACTGAAATGGTATTGTAGTCTATAAACTATAAAGTTCGTAATTTAAATTTAAAATGTCAATTTTCTAAGAAAGTCAACTGACAAATCTTTCATTATGGATTTGTGATGAATCGAATGCGTTATGGAATATGAACGAAGATTTCATCAGAGGATTCAAATCACCAAACCTTTTCTTCTGTGTTTCAACACGTTCGAACTCATGGTTCATTTCCATCAGTTTCAATAAGATCTGATCGTCCTGTGGAGTTAAATGTGAATGAGCAAGAAAACATTCTACAGATGGTTGATCGGAGTCCAGGGTTGAGTTCGAACGTGTTGAAACACAGAAGAAAAGGTTTGGTGATTTGGAATCCTCCTGTTGGGAAATCTTCGTTCATATTCCCTAACGGCAGCTCTCGCATTTCCATCACAAAATCCATAAATGTAAATGATGTCAGCATACTCTTCGTTAGAAAATTGAAAAGGCATTTTAAATTTAAATTACACTTAATTTACTACAATCCACTTTGTCATTATTAGAACACAAACGAATAAATGACAGATTGTTTCGGTTTTGTTTTTCCAGTTGACTAATAATAATTACTTTTGAAAAAATATGTGATCATTTATAAACTTTAAACGCTTGTATCTGGGTAACTATTGCGAATCAGACCTATGTTTATGGGACTTTTTTTACTTAAATTGATATATATATATATATATATATATATATATATATATATATATATATATATATATATATATATATATATATATATATACTTAATTCATTCCCAAATTTGAGAAATGGATTTTATTTCTAAATACTATAAGACTATATTAAAACCAATAGTAACGTATGCAAGCGAAGTGTAGACATTAGGTACAATAGAACTTGGAATGTTAAGAGAGTGGAAGAGGAAAATACTAAAGAAAGTGCACAGAGGAAAAACGGTACGAAATAACTGGGAAAGAAGAACAAATTAAGAACTTCAAGGACTATACAACGAACTAGATATAATAGCAACAGTGAAGAGACAAGGACTGAGGTGGATAGGGCAGGTAAAAATCGTAACAGCAAATTTAGTTTCCTAGCAAGTATTACCACAATAAACTGAGAACGTTTCATGTCATTTGTATCCAACATTATTTGAATGTAAACAAAATTTATCATCTGCTTTGTAACAATTAGAATTAATTTAATTACAAATCATGCCTTATCAACTTTCAAGCCAGAATTACAATGATATGGTATTCATGTGCGGCTTGTTTAACGCTAATTGTTATGAAGTAGCAGCAGAGCACGAAAATCGTTTTCCAAATCGTCCTACTGACAAAGCGATAGCCCGGACTCTTCACTACCTTCGAGAAATAGGAAGTTTTGCTACACTTCGAAGTGATCGAAAGGCTCCTAGACATGCGTTTTCAGAACAGGTGCTGAGAGAAATTGAAATCGATTGCCCAATGAGCATTAGGCGAATAAAAGTAGCCATTGGGAGAAGCAGGACCTCGATTTCGAGAATTCTTCGCGAAAATGGAATGCATCCGTATCACCTTCAACCCGTTCAGCACCTTCTTACCGGCGATTTAGCTCCAAGAGTTCGGTTTTGAGAATGGATGATCACACATGATGATAACATTCATGTTCCACTCTTTTCTGATGACCCAACTTTTTCTCGGGATTGAGTGAACAATAGTTACAAGTACATTTGGTCAGATGAAAATCCTCATCAAATTACTATTACGGGATTTCAACATCGCTTCGCGGTAAATGATTGGGCCAGGATTATCGTAGACAGTCTCGTTAGACTCCGAAATATACAAATAATTCTTGGAAGAAGAGTTACCAGAGTTGCTTGTACGTCAAAACATGGCTCTCCTGCACACTACGGGCGTGTTGTAACGGAGTTTTTGTACAAAAAATTTCCCAACCGATGGATTAGTAGAAAGGGACCTGTACACTGACCGTCCAGATCACCAGATTTCACACCTTTAGACTTTAATCTGTGGGGCCATGTCGTTAGTGTACGGGCGGAGTAAACCATCTTCAAGAGAAGAATTGATTGAACGACCTTTTGATGCATTTACCAACATTCCTGACAATTTCGCAAATATCGAACAAAAAAGAGAGCTACGAAGGCGTGTGGCATTATGTGTACAGGTTGGTGGATCTCATTTTGAACAACTGTAACCATTTTTGTTTGTCACCTCCTTATTTTATGTGCATTTTTATGCTATGTTGTGTTCTTGTTAATTCGTTAATGAAAATTGTTATTAAGAGGTTTGTTTTATGATAATTTTAAGACTTATGCAGTTGTTATGAGTATTCTCTTTACTTACTTTTACATTGTTCTTCAACCGCACATATCTCCTTAAGGGTTAGGAATTTGAAAAATTGCACATAATCATTTTTGCTTATAATTGTTCAAAGAATACGTACACGAATTCTTCTAGTTATATATATATATATATATATATATATATATACATATATATATATATATATATATATATATATATATATATAATTTATTGTAAACATTTCTATTTGAAACCATTTATGGTCATATATAAAAGTTATTTATGGTTGTACAAATCTAAACGCTTCAATAACACAGTTATCGTCCTCAGTAGTAATGATATCTTTTAGAAATGTTGAAGATATTGAAACACTACTAGTATAATTTTGTTTGAATATAAACACACCATTTGAAACCCAAAAAAGGTAAGTACTGTAATATGGGTAATAATGGTGAAATTTTACGTTATCTAATCTTATTTAAAACAACAAAAACAAATTAAGTGGTATATTTTACTCGTGTGAAATGATTTTCTAATGTCCGTTTTGGGCTTATGATGGACGTCCAATTTTAATTATTTCGTAACCACGCCCAAGTGTCTAAAACTGCTAACACCCTTATGGTACGCTCATGTTCAAGTACTCAGTGGCCTAAAGCTGCATCATTATTATTGTAAAGGTGTTGTCTTCCCAGACTCGGAACTTATCTCATTGTTGCGTGGTGTTGTCACCCCTTTAGTAAAATATTTTCCCTATAATATGGGACCAGTCAAAAACATATTTATCACTCGATACTCGTTTCTCGCATGGGGGTTTTCGTTTTTATTCGCATATTTATTGATGCTTTCTTTCATAAATTCCATGCGTCTCTACTATATTTTGGTATACTTCATTTTCTTTCATATTATGATGTGAATAGTTATAATTCAGCGTAACAGATGATCGACTTTTTTTCTAATAAGAGATACTTAACCGTGTTCATATCATTTGAGTAGTATGTATGTGGAATAACGTGGGCATGTGAAGATTTACTTAAACGTCATAACATGTCTATCTAAATGATATCCAAAAAGACTTGTAAAATATCGAAATATCCAGAAATATCCACAGATACCTGAAAATATCTAAAATATCTACATACGTCTATAATTTACTGATCTAATGTAATACTACGTACATTAATATCCACTATTGGATTTTCCGTCGTTTTTTTAAAGTCAGGACAGCACCAATGATAAACAATAAACGTTGTATTACCGTAGGATTTCTTCATTTTCTGATATCGTATAATCCATAAATTGAACTAAATGCATGGGTACACGCATCGGACAAACATTACAATTTTTTAAAAGAATTTCTTGTATAAGCCCGGTATAAAATATAAAAAGCTTGGATTCCAGTAGCCTATTCAGTTTGTAGAGAATAATCATCCTTTGAAATATCTGTTTTTATCGAACAATGTCTGTCGCTGAGTGGCACGTGCTATTTTATAAATTGACGTAGCCATTTTGTGATTCCTTCACCTTTTTCAGCTTGAAAAGCACCAATTGGTTTAGGAATTTCTCGAGAAAAGGTTCTACTATCACTTTAATTTATGTACATCCAGAACTTACCTTTCCAGAATTGTTCAAAACGTTCTAGAATTCGCTTGAAAACGTTTGCTTTACTGAGAAATATGGTGTCCCGTCAATTCATCGTGCGACAATTCATCGCGCGACATTTCATCGCCGACAATTCATCGTTGCGACAATTCATCGCGCGACATTTTACCGCGCGAAATTTGATATGGTTTTTTTATTGGGTAATAACCTAATACGTTGGTGCAAATGTATATAAAATATAATTTACAATATATTTCTTTATTTACATTGAATATTATTACTCCCGTAATTATTTTGAGCAATATTCTATCAGACATGAAAATTAACCTGATTGACTAATAAAATTAATGGCACTAAATCACCATAGTCTAATTGGTTTTATTTTTAATCTAGGCAATCAATTAACCTTCTTTCTAAAAGGGAATATGAATTTTTATATATAGGCAATACTTTCCTATAAATGCGACGATTTCTCAACAAATTTTACCTTTTTGATAAATTTCAACGATTACGGATAAAAAATTAGCGGTCTTTTAAAATTTGGTTATTTTTACTGAATATTGCATATTTTAGTGTATATTTGTATACATTTTTAGTGCATATTGCATGCATATATTGTATCTTTTTTAAGTGCATATTTTCCAGTCTTTATAGTCAATATGAAATTTCGCGCGATGAATTTTCTCGCGATGAATTGTCGGCGAAGAATTGTCGCCCGATGAACTACGCGCGATGAATTGACATGGATTCGAGAAATATGCGTCGTGGGAAGGACGAAAATCCAAACACGCTTAGTGAAGAACTAAATTATTGGACCATTATTTTTCGAACAAACTCCAATCAGTAACACCTACTCTAACCTGCTCCCTGTTCACAATTAGAAATAGTTATCTATTTATTGTAAAAGTCACGTATAAACATTCAGCACTTTATAGAAAAATAAGTTTCCCATTTAGTATTTAAACCCAAATATAGAAATGAAGCTATCCACTTTTTTTACTAATAGTATTCCTGAACAGGCTAAGATTTAGCCTAGTTAGGGATATTGTTAGGCTTCCGAGAAATGTATATGAACGGCTACCTTAAATTTGCTTAAATCAAAGTTTGGAGAAAAACAGAAACTGGGTAGAGCATTCCACAAATTGGCGGCCGTGCGCAAAATTGCAGATTGTGCCCCTTGAGTGTGACAAGATGGAATTTTTAGTGCATAATTGCGGTGTGAATGAGCAAACCGAGTATTCCTAGCGAAGGTATTAAGGAGTGCATTTCAGAGGCTCACTTACCATTGTAATAGCGATAGAACAAGGTAAGAACCGAAACTATTCTTCTATGCTCAAGAGATTGTAGATTATAAGTTAGAGACGAGTTATTTATAAGTTTTATAGCTCTTTTTTTGGAACCGTTTACCATATCAAGGGCGTATTGGGGAGCACTGAACCAGAGGTGAGAATTGTATTCCAGATGAAGTCGAATTTGAGCCTTATGCAGTAAAAGCAGTTGTTGCGATGTGAAGTACTGTTTAGATCTATATAGAAAGCCCAGTTTACGGACAGCTCTTTTGCTGGCTGACAAGAAAAGGTTAACCCATGAAGTCTTTGATGATGGACATCCCTAACATAGAAATAGAGTTTCAAACTTGAGATTTAGCCGTTCGTATTTACAACAGGCGGACACAAGGCAATACTGCGTTTTACCCGCGCTGAACCTGTATAGATTATTCCTCCCCATTGAAGGATACGTTCCCAGTCTCTATTGATTGAGGCTACAAGTTTCACTTTAACGTCCTGACTAGACATACTGTTGTGGGAAAACTGAGAGGAACTACAATGTAGAGTTCTGTCGTCTGCAAAGCAATGGATGTAGTTAGTTGTTAAGGAAATGAGATCATTAATGGATAGCAGGAAGGCTGTGGGAGCTATCACTGATCCTTGGGGTACAACCGCTTCAATAATAGCTTCTTTAGAAAAGAAGTCATCGACGACAACACGTATAAGCCTTTTGTCAAGAAAGCCGGAGATGCAATTGATGAGCGTATCGGATAATCCGAACGAGGTGAGCTTGGGAAGTGGTCAAAAGCTTTTGAAATGTCTAATAGTTTCACCGGACCTTTGTAATGTTTTTAATGTAAAATCCAAAGTTGGAAAGAAGATCATCCGTTGGACGTCTCTGTCTGAACCCATACGGGTGGTCATTTAGGAGTTGATTGCACTCGAGGAACGAAAGTAGTTGATGGTTGATAGCTTTTTTCATAATTTTCGATAGAATGGAAGTGAGCTCTTGGTCAATAGCTTGAGTGATCAGTTTTATCGCCCTTTTTAGGAACAGGTTAGACATTTGCCAACTTCCACGACGAGGGAAACTCTCCAGATGACATGGAGATCAAAAAGAGTTTGAACTATACAGGTGCAAGCTGGGGGTAGAATTTTTAAGGACGCTAGCTGCAATACCGTCAGGGCCAGTCGCCGTGTTTGAGTCAAGTAATCGGCAAAGATGTTGGCTTTGTCAGTAGGATGAGCCATTACAGCTCCGTCGCGTCATGGGGGAGAGGAAGATGTACTAAAGTACGACTACCCAAAGTACATGACCCTAATTCTTTGATTTACGTTCTAATATATATATATATATATATATATATATATATATATATATATATATATATATATATATATATATATATATTCTTGTTACGTACCCTATACACATCCGTCTTTGTCTCTGCACAGTTGCCATTATATCTAGTTCGTTGTATAATCCTTACAGTTCTTTATTTGTTCTTCTTCCCAGTTATTTCGCACCCTTTCTCCCACACTCTTAATATTCTAAGTTCTATCGTGCCTAATGTCTACACTTCGCTAGCATACGTCACTATTGGTTTTAATATAGTCTCATGTATTTTAATTTTCAGACCTCCTGGATGTATTTTTACTGTACAAACAACCTCTGAGCGCTTGTGTGGCTCGGTTTCCCGCCATAATTCTTCTCTGTGTTTCTCTTCTTAAAAGTGTTCCGCACGAGTCTGTACCTAATTATACGAACTTATCTACTTCTTCAAAGGTTTTTTCGTTATTAGTTGTTAATCTTAGTTGAGATTTGTATCGTTGTACTCTTGCTCTGTCCATGTCATGTACTTTGTTTTCTTTTCGTTTATATTGAGACCCATACTCTGTGCTGCTTCTACCAATTTCAAAATTGCCGATTTCAATTCTATCTTGCTCCATGATAAAATTACCAAATCGTTGGGAAATGCGAAAACCTGAAGTTTATTGTGGTATACTGAACCTGTTTCTAATTACATATCCCAGCGCACAGTTCAAAAGAACTGGTGAAAGTAGGTCGCCTTGTCTCAGTCCCTGGTGTACTTTAAACTATTCTGACATGTTATTCCCTATTTTAACCATATTTTCCGTTTGTTTCAATGCTACTTTTATCAGTTTTGCAAGTTTTCCATTTATACCTAGGCCATTTAATGCTGCATATAGTTCTTTCCTACTTGTAGAGTCGAACGCCTGCTTGAAATCTATGAAAACCATGTGTGTACCTTTTTTATGTTCATAGATTTCCGCTTGTAATTCTCTTAGCACAAATGTTTGATCACTGATTTTCTTTTTCTAAATCCTGTCTGGTATTCCCCTATCATTTCCTCTATTCTTGTTTTCTTCCTGGTACTTCCTTTTTTTCTCTCCCAAAATCTTTTTACATTCCTTTGCTTTTTGTATGCTTCTTTTGCTTGTTCTGTGTTACCTTTTAGCGTTTCTATTCTCATTATTTTCCTCTTACATTGTTCTTTTTCTTTACTTTTCTTCCGTCTACTGTCATCCTGGTAATCCGCACTCTCGTTTATTACTCTGCATAATTTCATCCACAACTGCTCTATATCATTGTTGTTCCTTACTTTGTTTTGATATTTTCTTCGTAGTGTTCCTTGGTCCTTTTTTGTTCTCTTCCTATTCCTTTCCATTGGTATTCTCTGCTCAAATTTTGCTACTACAAGGAAGTGGTCTGTATCTGCATCTGGCCCTCTATATGTTCTAATGTCGTTTATCCATCTTCCATCTTCTTTTTCAATTAGGATGTGATCACTTTTGGTCGGTATAGCAACCATCGGATGACTTCCTACTGCCCTGTTGTATATATATATATATATATATATATATATATATATATATATATATATTTGTAAACTGTACTCTTTATAATCATACCCTTTTCTTTTGCGAAATCTATTAATAGTTGTCCATTTTCGTTTGCATATTTATGTTTACTGTGCTGACTTATAGTAGACCTAAACCATTCCTTTTACCCTATCTTTTGCATCGCCCAATACAATTTCAAGATCATATTTAGGTATCCTTTCGTATTCTTCATCCAGTCTACTATAGAATTCCTCTTTTTTGCTTAAATCCGTTTCCTCGGTTGGGGCAAGTGTAATTACCTGGAATTTGCCCTGAGTCTCAAGTTACAAATTCTGTCAGATATGGATTTAAACTCAACCATTGCTGATCTGTGTTCTTTTTTACATTAAAGCCTACTCCCAATCATCTATTCTCCCCCCCACTATTAAAGTAAATATATTTATCTATTTCTATTATGTGATTGCTCTTCTGATTTTTTCTTGTATTCCTATTATTTCTACTTTACATCTTTCTATTTTCTTTGCTAATCGTTCCAGTGCCCCTGTTTCATATATTTCTCTCACGTTCCATGTTACATGTTCACCTGTTCTCCATATATAGTTTCTTTTCCCTGATTTCCTTCTTGAGTCCTGTTTCATTGCCTGGTCATTATTTACGTTTACGTCCTGGTTTGCAAACATTAGTGTTTTGAATCATGTTTCTGGAGTTGTTGTTATTTTGCTTTATTTTCCATAACATTTCTTTTTTCGTTCTCAATTTCTATTAAACAAAGGCTTTCTCCTAGTTTATAAGCTGTTTTGATTTTAACCTCTATTCTCAGCTGATTTTTGATAAAGTCCTCGACTGCCTCCTTCAGTACTATTGGCTCATTCTGATCTATTTTGATTCCACTCAGTACCACAGTATTCTTCCTTTTTTCTTTTTCTATCAATTTCATGTTTTTCTTTGTGAACTCGAATCCTTTCTTGATTTCAATAATATGTTAATTTAATTGAACGTTTTCTTTCTTCAAAATTCCATTTTCTTTTTTAATTTTCTTAATTTCCTCTATGCTTTCTCTGAAGCCTTGTCTCATTTCCGCTTGGGTTTTTTTTAAATCTTCTTAGATCTCTGCCTTGCACTCACGCAACAAGCTCTTCATTTCCTTCATTTTTCTTCCTGGTTTTGTCTCGGTTTCGTCTTCTCGGCCTTCTCTTTCTTTTCTTATTTCTCCCACTTCCATCTTTTCCTCTAATCGACTGACTTTCTTGTTCCTTTGCACCGTTCCTTCTAGTTCAAACGTTTCGAGTTGTTCCGGCGACTCTGGGTCTCTAAAAATTCTGTTATTTTCGTGGTGCTTATTAGAGTTTTTTCCGCAGTTCCACTCATCTATTCGTACTATAATTATATAGTTCACTTACTGTTGACGTGCTGTAACTTGTCTGTCACTATTTTTGCACTGTAGTTTTTCGTGTTACCGTTGTCGCGCTATGATTCCTTGTGTTAGTGTTGCCACGTTCGGACTTCGCTCTTAATACTCAGTTTCCCACACTCAATTACGGCCTTTACGTTATCAGTCTCGAAATTTAACTGTTTTTCTTCTTACCTTAATTTATACCTTTACTTACTGCCCCCCCCCCCCCACTTTAATTTATTAATATTAATTCACTACTGCCCTTTTAATTCACTTCATACCTTATTTCCATAAATCTATTAAAATATGTGCGTACGTTGGCGGAGCCTGTTTACTAGTGATCGCGCCGAACGCGAACAAAATTACAATTACAAAATATGCACGCTGACTTTAAAAATGTTAGAATGAAAGAATGAAGCTTTGAATTTTCTTAGTTTTCTAACTGCATCACTTAATGCGGATTTTGCCAAAGCTTAATTAATGAATGAAGGTTTGTTTATCTATATGGGTTTTACTCTATTAATGCGTTTCGACAGACAGCTACCCACAAAAAATTTACTTTAATGACGATTTCATTAACATTGGTGAAGCGATTCCGAAAAACAAGATTTTTGTATTACTTTATACTTAAGCGAATGTTAACCAACAATTTCTATATGATCTTATTGATAAACAATTTATACTTCTTATTGTAGCCTGATTAGCTCAGGAACTTCGTGGGTTTCGAAAACCAATATATTCGTATTTCTCTTCACGCGAATGTTAACCAACAAATTCGTACTTCTACATCCTTTTATAAGGTTATTAATAAACACATTATAGTGTATTTCTTTTCTGTACAACTTTATTAAGGACCTTCGTGGGGGTGTATTCCACCCACATATTACTTTCGCGGGGTATAGTTTAACCATATATGTTTAACCACCTGTTGCTCGACTGCCTCCTTTCTCTTTTGGTGCTGCAATAATGTATTAATTTGTTATATGATTGATCCTGCAGTGAAGCCAATATCCTTCATACCCACGGAAGCTATTTTAACTTAAGTGTTAAAATTTCTTTATTTAAAGATTATTTTTATATTATTAGGAGCATTGTAAAGAGCTCAAGTCGTACAATCGTAACTACATTGATATCAATAAGTAAATGATTTTGTTTTACATGATATAACTGCATTAGTCATGATTTAATTGGTTTCTTATTTCAAGAGTTTACTTAAATTATTATTGATTATAACATAAAAACAAAAAGCGGCCTTTATAACCTTTTGTAAGGTAACAGAGTGATCACTGTCTTACCAACATAATACATGTGTTTGATTAATTAACAATTAAGGTATGTTTACTGAGAATGACTCAGCGCAGCTATATGTTATATAGTATTGTGCATATTTCAAGGTGTGTGGCCTACCATTATGTAGCCAGGTGTTTCATTGATTTTTTTTGCGTTTTATAAATTCACTTTCAGAAGCTTTTTCTATAATCGTAGATTAAAAATCAGACCGTATCGTATTTATTTTAAAGTTACTTTTGAATTCTAGATTTAGTATTGAACCTTGATCTAATTTTTTTTTTCAATTGAGGGGCATAAACCTGCTTATTTATTTTGTTTAATTAGATAATTCGATTATTGTGTGTTTACTGATTATAATATGCATTTACAGCTTTATTTCCTCTATTAGCAGTTTAGGGACTGTCATCGTAAACTACGTGGCGCCTTGGATTATGTACTATTCGGTCACATCATCCACGCATACATTGCCTACCGTTTTAGAGGTCCCAAAATTAGCTGAGATAAACTTCTCTCTCTTTCTCTTTATATTCTATCTGTAGCCGGCTAAGTTCAAAAATTATTCTGAACACGTTACAAAGAGTTAAAATGATTATTAAAGTATTCAGTTATAAATTGCATAGAATGTCTAAAGTATAACGTTACGCTATTATTCTTAGATAAAAATAAGAAATTTAAGATGCGAGTAGTTTTAAATGTACACTTAACACAAACATAAGTTTAATATTGAATCAAATATTGAATTTAGGATAAGAGCTTAAAATCTTG
Organism: Vesta saturnalis; assembly: GCA_036346205.1. NCBI lineage: Eukaryota > Metazoa > Arthropoda > Insecta > Coleoptera > Lampyridae > Vesta > Vesta saturnalis. The sequence continues at coordinate 784,159 of JARFJB010002396.1, forward strand.
TATGTATGCAAAGATTTAAGTAAAAATTAAAATTGTTTAATTTATGATTTATTCAAAAATTAAAAAAGAATAGTTAATATTGTATATCACATTTGTATCCTCTACTTCCAATGGATGCAGTTTGACCATTTTCCGTTTCGTTTTCAAGCTTTGTTGGTTTTGCTATTCATTTCCTTCTTATATTTATGTTGTAAGCTTCTTGCTAATAGCCCGTTACCTTCTTGTATACGTTTCCGTTGACCATTTTTATTGCTTGCGTGATGGTAATAGTTGTTTTAATAGTAAATTATTTTGAAACCACAGTAATGGACCTCTAGTTAGATCTTTTGTTTGTCCCTAAGTTGGTTGAACGCTGTTTGTCACAGCTTAGTTGGCGTAATAGAGGATGGTTTAATTGGAATGTAAGTATAGTAGTACACTGGCACTACTTTCACTTTTGACCTTGGAAATTCCCAAGGCCGCCTACGCGAGGGACGTATTTTTTGGCTTGAGGTTGACCTCGGATTCGACCTTGGAGTCAGTCCTGGGGTTGACCTCAGAGTTAGCCTCACACTGGTAAATTGAATTTGTATTCTGAGAATGGTAATAGTCTTGTAGGGCTGTTATAGGAAACTATTCGTGGGCTTCGCTCTTGTCATAAAAATTGTATTCTAAAATAGGGAGAGAAGAAAAAAAAATTAAACATAAATGAAAATATCTAAACTACATTATTGATATCTTATAGAAGTGATGGTCGCTTTGAAATTTTTAAATTTAACAAAATGTTTATGTCTATCTAACATGAAGTTTAAATATCATTCTGTTTTTTGTTTTACAGCGTAATTTTATTCTTCGTAACGCGTATTATTATAAAAGAGATTGCGTAGTTATGCCAAAAATGTTATTAAAATTATTACCGGTAGCATAAGACTGAAATTAAATATGAATGAAAATGATTAAATCGTATTATTGATAGAAGCAGATGCCTTAATTTTTTTTTAAAGTTAACGTATGTATTTTATGCCTATCTAAGTTTAAACGCAATTCTGGCGAGAATAACTGTTTTTGTTTTACAGCATGATTTTATTTTTCGTAATGAGTTTATTATAAAAGAGACTGCATAATTCTTATTAAAATTATTAATAATTTCTTGTAATTCCCATCTACAGATTGAGACCTTTTACCTGTACGAAAATTTATTTATACATAGTTTAAATTATTTCACTTCATAGTCATTAAAATAACACGTGTATTTGAGTTACATAATTAGTTTCCTTACGGCAATGACATGTTTTAATTGAATTTACCTTAATAAAAGTCACCTTCAACGGTCTTGAAGTTAGCCATGGACGTGGCCTTAGAGCGGGCTTGTGAATTTTCGATGACTTTATTCGACCTTGGGGAAAATACTATAAATACGTCTATCTGAGTTTAGTTAATTTAGTTCTGTTCTGAAGAGAATTACGTTATCATCGTTATGGAATTTTTAACAGCTAATCAGATTTTGGGGTTCTTTCGTGATGGAATATTATTAACCGACGAGCTGTTGATAAAGGCATACAATACCATTAATTATAAGGTAGTGTTTGAAAATAGTAATATCGATTTTCTGGAAGAGAACAATGATCTTGTGGAAGATGTGCGGAGGGTTGGTGGAGTGTAAGTATATCTGTTTTGTTTTTGTCTTTAATTTTTTTTTAAAGCCCCGCTCAATTAAATATGAAGGAAGTGTTTGTTTATGGTGATGATGAAGAGATGCTGGAAACCTCCGCAGCGGAGAATTGGAGTATGATAACGGTATGTCTTTTAATTTTCTAATGTTTCGTTTCATGAATGAATACATTACAGGGGCTGCAGCAAGGCCAATCGGGTTCAGACCTATCAACTCAACAACAAAAACCCAAGACCATCCTCTACCCAAATGGGATTCAATAATATAAATATAATAGGGGAATCAAACACCAAGTTTATAATACAATCCCTTAACCTGGCTGCAGGTAAGAATACATCATTTCCTAAATGTTATTCGTCTAAGACATATTTTTACAGAGTGAATTCGAAGAACTGTATCCATACATTGTGAAGAATGCGGCTCCGTAAGACCGTGTCCGTATCACATTAAGGAACGCAAATTACTCAGACAAACCAATTCTCGTGTCATTTGAGGGGGCATGATGGTTGTTTTGTGCATAGATGTATGCTAGCTAATAATAACCGATGAATATATATATATATATATATATATATATATATATATATATATATATATATAATAAATTAGACAATAACTTCATTTAGTTTTATTCTATTTGATCCTATGCAATAATTCTCAAGTTTTATTTGTTAATTTAATAATAAGGTGTCAAAGTATTTTATTTCTCTCTCACCCGTTTCCTTTTCTTTAGCATACGTGCTCGAGTACTACAAGTGCTCGACCAAAAATTGACACCTTAGCATTTGAGCACGTGTGACCTACCGAATTGGCGGGAGCACAAAATAAAATTATCTTAGCTTTAAGGGGTGGTCGGTAGCTAAAAATATTTATTGTACTTTCCTCCGGCTAGTACTCTTGTCGTGAGTAAGGGTTTGAACCAATAATAATAAAACAAGAAAAAAATGTTCTAATCAATGAATTTAATGTGATGTGAATGATGTTGATTTGTACAGTTTATATATATATATATATATATATATATATATATATATATAGTTGTAAATGGTTTAGCTTAGTTAATGTAATTAGGTTAAGGTAGATCTTAAATTTTTAAGTATAAATTGAAACGAATGTTTTATTAGGTCGAATAGGCGAATGGTATGTGTAAATGTGAATTTATTCGAGTGGGCGTATGTATGTTGTTTACTATTCTCTTTTTTTTTTGATTAAATGTACGGTACCAACTGTACAAGGTGAATGTTTTACTAAAATAAATCCAACCAATGGTCAATGCTAAGATACCCGTATTTATTGTGTTTACCACGCAGGGGATGAGAGTACTCAGATCTCCATATATTGTGGGTGCTTAGACCACACTTATCTAAATTAACGATATAAAATCTAAATTAACGACCTTGTTCAGTTCCCTTTTTGATAAATACCAATTTTAATAATGTAAAATAATTTAATTTACCTGCGCTGCTTCGTTACAATAATTGCGACCTATCCTATATGCAGAAAAATCTTATATATATATATATATATATATATATATATATATATATATATATAAACAAGGTGTAAGATGGATGAATAATGATCACAGTAAGTAAATGCGATAATTTATCAATAATAGTGACTAATTCAAAAATTTATAGATGATTACTACACTATTATGAAAGTGAGGTTATCCTAATTAAACATGAGATTTTATATAATTTTTGTATGAAAAATGTTTATGAATGATTATGAAAGATTATTCGAAAGATGAATTGATTTATGAAGGTGATAATGAATACTTCATTCTAGATGAATGATCGGTAGGTGATAAATGTGATTACAGTGTGACGAAGTTGTAACATGAAGGACACGAGCTGATCACAGATGGTGAAAAGTTACAATTCAAAGTAGCCTGACCTTGCAGCTGTTGCTTGAAATTAATATGGTTTTGTGTGTGTGTTCCTCTAAATGTAACACGATGATTTTCTCCAGATATCGACTGGCTTCGTCCCGATGAAGTGATACAGATGGAATAGATGTCAAGAAGTAAGAATCGTAAGGAATATAGATTTAAGATATAGTAGTTAGCAAGGAAAGAAAAGGAAAAGGATGTGAAGATGGAGGCAGAATACGTAGAAATTGAATTGAAGTAGAAATAAGTTCAAATATAAGTTTAAGTATGTTTCGAAGTGTCATTTGAGGCCTGTAAAGAGTAATGATAAATGAATCCTCGAGAGAAATAACAATATAATTTTTACCTTTATGTTAGTGGCCTTTAAGTGTAGTGCTTTATTTTATCTCCGATAAATCGAATTGTTTTGATTTAACCAATTAATCAATACCAATTTAAATGTTGTAGGTAGCCTAGATCCACAATTGATTTATTAAATAATAATTGCATACCACAACTAGCACAAATTTTAGAAGAAGAATCCCGCCATGAGAAAATTCGTGTCTAATCCAATTCTTATCATTATCTCCCTTTTGGTACGCATGATAAATGATAAGAGTTTTGAAGAATTTGAAAAATATGAAAATTAGGAGCGATTAGGAAAGTTATGAATTGAACACTTACAGGGAACCTATCATAAATTAAACACGACACACACGTCACAAATGACTGGAAGTACAAGATTTAAGATACCGAATTAGTCGGGGGACATTAAAATATTAGAGAATATATGGCGAAATTTATAGTTTATGGGAATTAACACTGAAAATTATTATACTGCAAAACTCAACTGTAGCTTCCCAAAAAGTCTTAACTAAATCATCATTGTTCTATTCCCCAAATTATCCACTAATCTTTGTTACATATCCTTTCACTCAGTGTACGTCGAACGATGGTCGATGGTAGATTGATACTGTTTGCACTGATTTCCCTAAGAAATTTGACAACGTGGATCATAGGACGGTGCTTAAAAAGTATTCCATTTTCTAATTCAGTCTTAACACTATCCATACTATAGCTTAATCATAGATTGCAACGTGTCTCTCATAATAATTACATCTCTGGTGAGTCAGTTATTACTGCGGGAGTTTCTCAGGGTACTAACCTTGGCACCTACCATTTACTAATGATTTACATAAGTTACTCCTTTGTAACACATTTCGCTGATGACTTAAAAACGTTTTACCTATCCACGCTGATGTTGATTGCACCGTTCTAAACTCAGATAGAGTAACTCTGTAAGTGGTATTCAAATAATAATCTCCGTATTGAAGTGCAAGATGGTATGGTTTCCAAAGTGAATACATCTATTGATGTACTCCTTTTTTTGCAAAGGTACATTGATAAACCGTTCCTACCACATTACCAACTTACGCATTCTATTTGATCACAAAATATTTTTTTCTGAACACATCGAAGCGACTTGTGCTTTTGTTTTAAAAATGCTGGCCTGTTGTAATTACAAAAAGGCCAGATTTTTGCAATATTTGTGTCCTAAAATCACCATATTCGTCCTATGTTCATTCTAAACTAGAATCTGGTTCTATTACTTGGTATCCTTACTACGACCATAAAAATCTTATCGTCAAGCTGTTCAACGTAAAATTTTGATATTCATGTCATTTAAATTGAACAGAGCCTAGCCCATGGATTTTTAAACCCCATTTCACTCTTCAGCAACTAATACGAAACCCTAAAGACAAAATTTTTAATGAATGTGACGGAGTCGGAGCTATATAGGACAAACTAAACGAAGAATATCTGTTAGAGCTCAAGAACACACACTATAATTAGATGTGAAAATAGTATAGAGTAATAAAAGGGTATGTAAATGTTCTCATAACAAATCGTTAAAATAACTAGAGATACAAACCATTCACCAAAAATAATGCCTTTGTCCCAGTCGGTAGTTTAAAGTGGGCCGATTCAATCTGTTGATTTGATTAATTACCACGAATTTATGCTTGGTTATTTCCACTTAACATAAATAACAAAAATGCAATGTAACACTAATAAAAATGATCTCGGACGCCAAGTTATTTTTCAATTATGCTCAGAATAACTAAACCGAGGTTTAAATTAAGAATTTACCAAAATGTAAAAATAAAAATATATAAAATATATCTTAAAACTAGTTGTAGCCTTAAGTTACTAAATAATGGCTATAAATAACTGTTCGAATCTTTTTGTACACAAACTTTTCTATAACGTCTGGTATCTAAACGATTACGGAAATGTAAACCAAAGGTGATGTCATCTTTGCACCAATATTGCGCAACATCTCGAAATAACAATGCTGTACGTTGTAAACCATACCAAAGTTGAATTTTAATTCTCATAAATTTATCTTCAAGAAATTTGAATTCCAATGTTTATTGCATTCTCTCGAAACTTCAAATAAAAAATTGTGATCAAAATTTAGATCTGCATTGAATGCAAAATTGCAATCATAAAATGAAAGCGTACGTAAAAGTAGAATTAAAAGGTAATTAAAATAGAATTAAATGTGCAAAAAAATAAAAGTGCCTGCAAAGAGCAAATGTTTTAAATTTCAATATAACGAGTTCAACATATCTTACCATTAAATCAATGGCACTTTTCAGAAAATTTAGGTGGAAACCCAAAAATGGATTCCTGCATTAAACAGCGTACCACAAGGAATGAGAAAAAATGAACGCTTAGGAAGTCAGATGATGACGCCTTGCGAAAATATGAGCAGAAAAAAAATAATTTAAAGAATTGGAGTATAAATCCTTAAGAAGATGTGCACTTAAGTTACACCAAAATGCAAATTAGGTTGCCTACCACATACCTATAATTCAATGATAATTAAAATCTTTTCTTATATTTACAACTAAATGAACGAGAACATAAATTACGGTATATTGTAATACAACTCAAAATGGGTTGTTACAACATTAGGCATAAACAAATTTAATACCAGTGGACACTGGCCATCGGATAGATACTAACAATATAAAACCAATATATCATTTATGTGAAAGAGTTATACGAGAAACTATTGAAATAGGAAAACGACCGAATTCTCCATTTGGAAACCTTTATTAAAGAAGACGAATGCACCCCTCTTGACTAATGGTGCATCTTATAGTATTCATCAAGCTGTTCCTTTAACGTCCCCTAAAACACCTACACAGAACTTACCACACGTAACAGAACTTCAAACGCAAGATGATTAACTTTCTTTTCTATTATCAAACCACTATTTCTGAAGGGTTGACCTGAATAGTTACTTTGGTACACGCATTTAAATAATTAACACTTAAATGAAACAAATAGTTTCTAATTTCCACAAAATCATTTGATGAATAACAATTGTTTCGACACCCAGTGTCTTCTTCAGATTCGATCTTAAACTAACTTACAACGATACAAAATACTGAACCTATACTAATTGTGGTGGGAGGCTGACAACTAATTATGTGATGAAGAGGGAAAGTCAAACAATGGCGAATAGTATAAATCAATTTGATCGTTTAATAACAAACCTGTACTTTTGTTTTTAAAAATTTCTAATGATTCTAAAACGTCTAATATTTTACCTTTATTTTCAACATGCAAAATTTCAAAACGTTTATCTAACACGTGATTTTCTGAGTTCACGCATAGTTAGAAGTTTCTGTATTGTTTTTATATGAACTAACATGTTCAGAAATAAGTTTACTAAAGCTTCTACCTGTTTGTCCTATGTAGTATTTATTACAACTCCCGCAATTTAGTCTGTATGCTCCTGAGTTATTTCCTTTCTGACTTTTGGATTTATTGATTTTTATGTATTTTCCTAAAGTATTGTTACATTTGTGCATTATATTCAAATCTAGTTTGTTCAGTTTGTTATATATTATTACTTTAGGAAAGTACATAAAAAACAATAAATCCAAAAATCAGGAAGAAAATAATTTCCATCAAGTAAAAGACAGCACAATTCAATTTAAATAATTAGACTTAGATTACCTATTAATGTTAACTTCACTTTAATTTTTTTTTTGCATTTATTTATATTACCGTTTAGTCAACCTATTTCTGTATATGACATCTTGTCTATATAAAGGTAGCGAACTGAAACTACCGAAACGTAGGCATGTACAGTTTACTTTAGAAATACACGAGCCTATCCGAAAAATGAGTCTTTCATCTCATAATAACACTCGTGGAAACCAATGAATATATATATATATATATATATATATATATATATATATATATATATATATATATATATATATATATATATATAACTAAGACTTCGTAAGCTGAGATTTAATTCCTTCCACAATGGAATTGATTGGACACACTTACTTTCATTAATTGATTTTCAAGTTCTTTGTGTTTCTATAGGAATTATAACACTTTCTTTCAAACTTTTTGCCTAAATAAACGTATAACCTGCAATAAATGCGATCACACTTTACTATGTGCGATGTGGTCCTTTTACCAAACTATCTATGCCCTTTTTCCCTATTATTTCTAAAAATAATTCGCAATTTAATGTTAAGAATATGAAAAACTGAATAAAAAAGTTGGGATCGTGCAGGTTTTACTAATACTCGACGCAATACAATGTAAAAACTATTAATAATTCAAACATCGTCGACTTTTCTTTTATTGCTCAAAAACTCGACCCATAGACACGAATTTATTTGATTTGGACATCTGGAAACAGTTTTTTCTTACTTTCTTAAAAATGAGATAAACGTTAAAACTTCTGAACTAAATTTTTTCCTAACAATCCTTAAATCTCACTAGAAATTTTTCAAAAATTGTGGTTGACGGTATTTCAAATACATATGTACTTAGATTTTATTCTTGTCATCCAATTTAAATTGAATTGCGTACTGTTCTAAACAGCATTAAGTGATAATTCAATAATTGAGTATTTTGTTAAGAAGAGATACTTTTGCCGACTGATACAACGAGCTGATTAAATAACCCGGTGCTATTGCAGTTAATATAAATGACACCGATTGTGAGTACTGATAAAGCGTTAAGCGTAAATGTCACATTTTAAGGTACGTTGTACTAAGGTGCAAATTAAAACTTCTTTAGTTTTAAAACGACAGAATGGTTAAACTAAGGGATACAGTACAATTGTTGAATGGTGTTTCAACTCTTAAACTTAAACGTTGTTTGAAATTTATCCTTACTTACTTATCAAAAATAGAGGGAAGGAGAGTGTAAATGTTGACCTTCGTAATATGTTTGGGCCCCAACAACATATCGACAATTTTAACTTATTTATCTGCATGTTCATTGGTATGTCAGTTTTTAGTTAGGACAGTTTTTACCACTTTCACAATTTTGCAGCAATATTGTAATCTGATTAGATTTTAATGGATTTGACGAGATCACCACGCAAAAGGAGATGCCGCCCTCGATACACAACATGTTCCTGCCACTACAGGAGTTAACGGATAGCGTAGCAGCAATAACATAATCCTGTAGTAGAAGGACAAGCAAAAGCACAACTACAAGCGCAACAAGGACACACGGACACGCTGACAAACGGACACATGGACAACACGGACACACGGAAACACCGACACACAGACACACAGACACAGACACACGGACACACGGACACACTGACACACGGACACACGGACACACGGACACACGGACACACGGACACACGGACACACGGACACACGGACACAGACACGGACACACGACACACAGACACACAGACACACAGACACACACAGACACACAGACACACAGACACACAGACACACAGACACAGACACACAGACACACAGACACACAGACACACAGACACACAGACACACAGACACAGACACAGACACACAGACACACAGACACAGACACACAGACACACAGACACACAGACACACAGACACAGACACAGACACACAGACACACAGACACACAGACACACAGACACACAGACACACAGACACACAGACACACAGACACACAGACACACAGACACACAGACACACAGACACAGAATCACAGACACAGACACACAGACACACAGACACACAGACACACAGACACACAGACACACAGACACACAGACACACAGACACACAGACACACAGACACAGACACACAGACACACGGACCACGACACAGAACACAGAACACACGACACACGGACACAGACACAGACACACAGACACACAGACACACAGACACACAGACACACAGACACACAGACGACACAGACACACAGACACACAGACACACAGACACACAGACACACAGACACACAGACACACAGACACAGACACACAGACAATAAGACACAAGCACACAGACACACAGACACACAGACACACAGACACACAGACACACAGACACACAGACACACAGACACACAGACACACAGACACACAGACACACAGACACACAGACACACAGACACACAGACACACAGACACACAGACACACAGACACACAGACACAGACACACAGACACACAGACACACAGACACACAGACACACAGACACAAACACACAGACACACAGACACACAGACACACAGACACACAGACACACAGACACACAGACACACAGACACACAGACACACAGACACACAGACACACAGACACACAGACACACAGACACACAGAACACAGACACACAGACACACAGACACACAGACACAGACACACAGACACACAGACACACAGACACACAGACACACAGACACACAGACACACAGACACACAGACAGATACACAGACACACAGACACACAGACACACAGACACAGCACACACAGACACACAGACACAGACAGACACACAGACACACAGACACAGACACACAGACACACAGCACACAGACACACAGACACACAGACACACAGACACACAGACACACAGACACACAGACAACAGCACACAGACACAGACACAGACACACAGACACACAGACACACAGACACACGGACACACAGACACAGACACACAGACACACAGACACACAGACACACAGACACACAGACACACAGACACACAGACACACAGACACACAGACACACAGACACACAGACACACAGACACAAAGACACACAGACACACAGACACACAGACACACAGACACACAGACACACAGACACACAGACACACAGACACACAGACACACAGACACACAGACCACAGACACACAGACACACAGACACACAGACACACAGACACAGACACACAGACACAGACACAGACACACAGACACACAGACACACAGACACACAGACACACAGACACAGACACACAGACGCACAGACACACAGCACACAGACCAAACACAGACACACAGACCACAGACAGACAGACACACAGACACAGACCACAGACACACAGATACTCAGCCCACAGACCACGACATAGACTCACAGCATCACACAAATACAGACACACAGGCACAAGCTTACGACATCACATTTCACAGTACAAATTGATTCAACAATTTACAACTTATTGTATATATTACTACTGACGACAGATAACTGTACCAGGTATCAAACTTAGGTATAATATGAAATACACCATTAAAAATCGCAGAAATGATAGTAAATGGCATAAATTATCATAAGTTTTTGTATAACATATTTAGAATTTTACATAGTTCTACATCACTAAAGACAAAATTTACTGACTGGGGTGTATATTCTATGGCGCGGATGTTAGGTATCTTAAAGTACAGGTCGTAGGTTCAAATCCTACTCGAGGTAAACTTTTTATTTATGTATTCAATAAAATTAATAATAATTTGTAAATTACATAAATGTTTTGTATTTATAAAAAAAAACCTTTTTGTCCCATTTCTGACGTTTCATTGTTTAGAAGGAATTCATCAAATTCTATAAAGTACGAAGAAGGTAGCGCGACTTTCAGATAAGACAGAATAGGATGTCACAAGTTCTACAATTTACCGGACCTTTCTAACACTATGTCGACTTAAATAAATTGCGCGCAATCCCGGTTATGAGTATTAAGTATCAACTTTAGCGCAATGGAATTTGCTTACGGCCGTGTCTTGTACTTGTGGAAAATACATACACCGGTTTGTGTAAATAATTATAGTGTAAATAGTTCGTTAGTTAAGGTTAAGTGTTAATAAATAACTGTTTTTGAATAAACAATCATTATAGTCGTGTGTATCCAGGACAGTAGATAATCGGAAAATGCCGAAAAGAATGTGTACATGTAATGGAGATTTGGAAACTGAATATCAATGTAATAAAAAGACCTCAGGTATTGTCGTATAGTGCCTAAAATGTGGTGCACAGTTTTCACTTGCACATGGTAGAAAGTAGTGGCAGTGTCGTACACAAAAGCTAGCTGCGATTCGATGTGCTTGATTATACCACAACGTGATCCATAATCAGTCCCTTCGTTCGTTCGATCGCACTAATAAGCTAATAATTTTCTTCCAACAAAAAATTGCATGTTCCAGAACCAAATCTGGAAGCATTGTGTGTCACATTTAACAAAAAGAATCATTAACCTCCATAAAAATTGATCTTGGAACGGTCAATTTTGTTACAATCTATGCCGATTGTTCAAATCGCCGGATCGTAAGAGTCCTATACTCATAAGATATTTTATGAAAAACAAGGGCATTCAAGTAAGACTTTGGAAGTTGACGGCCTTCCAGGTGAAACATCAGACATTATATCCGAAGATTATATTAATACGATTGACAAATACAAATTAACAACAAAAGTAATGGAATTTCGTGCTGACAGCACAAATTACAATTTTGGAGGAGCAGCCAGACATACCCAAAGTAACGTCTTTCATAAAGTTCATTTACTGTGTTCCAGTTGAACCATTAAATAATTTTAATTGCTTAATGTTAATGTTGGATACCAAAACCTGTTGGGATACAATAAAGAGTTGTTACCTTGTTACTTTAGCTCTCAAGGAAAATGTCCCACATTGATTCCTAATAACTTTAGAAACAATTTTATTGAAGTTTGGCTATGGTTTGTTCACTTATAAGCTTCTGTATTTCATAAATGTGTGCTGAAAGTGGAATCTGAATAATCTTCAATGATAGAAGTATGCATGGTTCTATCAAATTAAAAGCAACAATTAATAAAGCGAAAAAATGAAGTCTTTTTTCCTCATGCACTATAAAATCAATTCATTTGCGGAACAAGCTGCTAAAATCGATCACCAGTAGGCTTGATCTGAATAAAGCACTTGGCCGAGACGGTATCCCAAACTAGTACCAGTCCTATCTAAGCTCTATTCCCTCATTATGGAAGTTAGCAAATTTTCAACCTATTCTCAAAAAGTAGATAACACCGATCCCTCTAACTACCGACTAATTGCCACCACTTCCATTTTGTCTAAAATCACGGAAAAAACGATCAATTGGAAACTTCTCTCTTACCTTGAAACTAGCAAACTCCTTAGTGACCACCAATATGGTGCTTGGCAGAATCATTCAACATATGCAACCCAACCTTGGAACAGTTCATTAGAACATGAAACAGTTGTAATCGCATTAGATATCTCAAAGGCATTTTATCAAGTTTGGCATAAGTGTTTACTTGCCAAACTCAACTCGTGTGGGTTAAATGATACGCTCTAGATGATGGATACTTTTCAAAACAAGTAGAAATTAATGCGGACATACCACAGGGATCAACTATAGCGCCTAAACTTTTTCTACTATACACAAATGATCTTATTTCTTCAACAACCAACCTAGTTCATTCCTAAATTTCAATTTTAATCAACAAAGACTTCAATGTGTCTTTGAATGGAGAAGTAATAATCTAGCTAAATTGCCTTGTATCCGTCAAAAAAAATCGATCGTTTCCTGTTGTAAGCATGAACGGCTCAGATCTCAAGTTTTCAGTCTCGATCTTCAAATCTATCATGACCGTCTTATGTCAGCTGCTAAAGCAGTTGCTCCTAAAACAGGCTTGTGCAGACATAAGCAGTACTTTACCTCCCGACAACCTTTTCTGCTATATAAGGCCCAAATTCGACCTCATGTAGAATATAATTCTCACCTCTGGGTTGGTGCTCCCCAATACGCTACGATATCGTTGATGTTATTCAAAAGAGTGACCAGGCTCATAAATAAACCGTCCTTAACTTCTGATATGCAGTAGCTTGAGCACAGAAGAGTAGTTTCAGATCTTTCTTTATATTATTACTATTACAATGGTAACTGCGCTGATTCTTTGATACCATCTCGTGCCACAATTGCTAGGAATACTCGGTTCGCTAATTCAGATTATCAATACGCAGTACAAATCTCAACGTGTTGTACCAAACGGGCGCAATCCACATTGTCTACATGGCACTAAACTCTGGAATGATCTCCCAGTTCATTTTTTCCTCTCACTTCATAGGAATCTCTTGGTAATACCCATGTCGATCCTCAGTGACCATGTTGCATACTACTTGTATAGCCTACAGAAAATTCGTGTTTCGTTGTGGTGAGATATTAGAAACTCATTAACTGCTTTAAAAAAATAACATCCTGATATTCATGTAGATGTACCCCTTAGACTCTCTTGGTGATGCTTCCATGTTTCGTACTTCCTTTTTGCATAAACCTTACACAATAACCGTCTTGAAAAAGACGGTTTGGTGACAAATACGTAGTAAAACAGGATTAAATTGATAAAAGAAAAGCAAAAGCGTTATGATTTGTTGCCGAGTTTGTTTACGAAATTAGTTGGTCGCGATTTAGTAACTTGTATTCTCTTTTATAGATAGATTAAATACAATAGTTTGTGAAACAATTGTTTAAAATTTAAACAATTATGTATTTTTTGCGCGATTGAGCTTTTTCGTTTTTTTATCATATCTGTTTCCAAGACAGTAGGATATGTTTACTGGTTGCGAGGCCCACCTTGTCGGTAAGTATTTTACTTACCGACGTCTCTTACTTACCAGCGTACAATTATATATACTACCTATATTTCGCAACAATAAGAGCAAAAAATTTGGACATTTCTATTTAAAACGTCACTTTTGACTATTCATTTATTTAGCAGAAATTAAATAATTTCAATTGTAGTAAATTTACTACAATCGTGCAAAAAACAGTATGAGGATCACGAACATTAAGGTTGTACCGGTCTCCGGCCAAACATGGCCGCCTACCAGTAAACGTCCCTTACTGTTCTTGATACTCAATATACTATATGATCGCAAGCGGTACTAATGACGGTTGATTTATATCATCGATACGGTAACAATACAAATAAAGTAAATAGGCAACTTTTGTTATCAACTGTATCATGCAAAGACTCAAAATTTGACGCGGCCATAGATAAAATTGTGTAATTGTAAAAGTTTCTTTTATTTTAATTTTATACAATATGGATTACACTCAACCCCAAAAGTACGTAGAAAATAGAAAAAATCAAAAAATGAAATAAACAATAGTAAAGGAAAATAACTGAAATAAAATCAAGAATATCAAATACATACGGGGAGGTAATTGTTAGGTAATGTTAGGTACGTCGATCTTAAGATGCTTTTTCATACGAAAAAGAGTATAATATAAGTAGCAAAGGAGAGCTTGTTGACATTAAGCTCTTTTTTTTTGTTGGATAAATTCAATAAATGGAACTTTACAGAAATTAACTTGTAACCTGTAGGCAGCGGACTGCGAACATTTTATTATTGTAATAAACGTTTGTCAAATCGCCATTGTTACCGCGATAGAAAAGATAGTTAGTGGATTTTAAATATCTTGATAATACGTTGTAATTTGCTAATGTTTTCGGAATATTTTATTTTATGTAAGAAATGCGGGAATTTAGGTAATTGATATTTGAGTAAAGGTTGAACAGAAAAAGCAAACATATATTCGGATACAGAAACAGGTGTTCTGCCAAAACTGGCGTGACGAATTGTTAAAAATTTCTATACGCGCGCTCTTGATGTAAAAAGGTCATTGATTTAATAATTAATTACGGCTGCACATAGCGTAAATCCAAAGGGATCTTTGTTTGGTACGTTAAAACTCGAGACCTAAATGTAGAGCTTGTTCAATAATTAATATGAAACTGTTCCAACGTAATAGTTTCTTGTTTTTTTAATTACTTTTGAAGAACGGGGTTGATTTTCGGGGGTAAATATAGTTAGCTTGAAAGCAGAGAAAAAGGGGAGTTGCTATTGAAATTTTGATCAAGCCGGATTGCTTTTGTTCTTTTAATTAGAAACTCCCGTTGTAAACCGTTCGGCCTATAAATATTCTGTCGTGTACCTTTTAGCAAAACTAAAACGCTAATTTGTTCTTTTCTTTTTGTGTATGTTTTAATGTAAATTTTTCCAAAAATTAATCTGTAATTAATCGTCGCGGAGCCGAGTTTTAAAACGCGTATCTTAACTCGTCGTGTAAATAGGTAAGGAAAGGAAAGCTCTAAGCAAATGATAAACCTGTGTAACGTATTAAAAATCTAACATTGCCTTGCAAAGGTATCTCATTCGCACGCGGGCTCAGTAAGCGGAAATCTGCTAAAATAAAAGACACTACAGGACTCTTTCACTTTGTATTTGGGTGAATTAGCATTATTGTTTGTTGTTTATAATCATATTTGTATAGAGGTGAGCCTGGCGAACGGGTACAGGATACCGCTTGGTTATTAATTGTAATAGGCAATTGCCGAGTGTGTTCATACTCTCGGGTCCAGATGACCACTAAACACCTCGAGTTTATTGTTTTTATTGTTGTGTAGATGAATGTGTAACCTGAGAAAGGGGCGCTGTATTTTTCTAACGAAGTTAAACGTATATACCGGTCACTATGTTATGATCTATTTATAACTTACCCTGTAAGACTTGGTTCTAATGAGTTTTTTTGTCAGTTTGTTTAAGTAGAATTGTTTGCCTGCGAATGGATTTCTCTTTATATGTAATTTCTTGTAACTGTACGTAGGTATTTTGTGCTTTAGTAGTCACTAAACAACGGTGTACGTGTAAATTCCTTATTATCACCTGTGCAACTTTACTGTTGTATTTTATATGTACCGTAATTTGCCTTATTGTATTATGTGCTT
The DNA here is from genome assembly GCA_036346205.1 of Vesta saturnalis. NCBI lineage: Eukaryota > Metazoa > Arthropoda > Insecta > Coleoptera > Lampyridae > Vesta > Vesta saturnalis. The sequence goes on from JARFJB010002396.1 coordinate 800,770, forward strand.
ATTTACTTATAGACCAGCATGATTGGTTTTAAAGGGCCACATGTTTGGTATTACGATTTTTATTCTGATTACACACACACAATTGTGGGTGTGAATACATGGTTTTTTTATTGTGTTTATGTGTAGTTAAACTGATTTTTATTTGTTCTTCTCTTAATGTTATAATTTTGTACGCACTTTAACCTGATTTAATGGTGTTTTGTTATATATTTAACCCTTTCATTGTTTTGTCTTGTGTTATTTGATTTATTAATGTACTTGTGAAATCACTTATTTATGAATAAAGTGGGTTTTATTGGTGGTTAGTTCCCACAATAGTACATTAACGGGACGAACCATCATTGCGTAAAGGGCAGTCGAACCTCGGTATCGAACGTAAGCCCCTTCTCGCGTAAGAGCTTTCGTGATTTTCATTACAAATCTCTTAACTCCAAAAATGAACTTAGTGTTTTTACGCTCATCGTTCCAGAATCGTGATCTTCGCCGCTTCGGAGTTAGATCTGTCACTGCTTGTATACAGATAATACGAAGAAGCGGTCATCAGTAGAGGAGCCACAGCCTAGCAGCAAGCAGGGCCGCCGGAATACAGCAGGAGCGAAGAACGAAAATAAAAGTAGCATCCAGGACATCTCCACCGCCAACTACAGGATCGACGTCGGGTAAGACAATATGTACCGATTAATAAAAAAATATTTTTTAATTAATTTTAATGTATTGTTTGATTTTAACACTTGTTTTCCTCCTTTTTCTATTTGGGTCTCTGATTTCTAAGTCTCTATTCCTCGGGGTGTAAGACTGCACCTCGGCGGAGACACGGTCTCTCTTTAAAACAATTATTTTTTCATTTACTCTTTTCTATCCCACTAACAACAACCGCGATGGTTAAGCACGGTCGCTATCGTGCACCTCATCCGCACACCTACATCTCAACTCCTCCACAAAACCACACAAACCCGCACACACACAAACCCGCACACGCATACAAACCCGCACACGCATACAAACCCGCACACGCATACAAACCCGCCCTCTTACCCACATCCTCCCAGCCACCTGTACCTGCCGTGATTTTTACACCCGCTTCCCCTACACCCCCAACACAGAAATCCTTTTACAACGCCATTAAATCCCTGGTTAAAGCAAACGTTTAACCATAACCACACCTACCTCCTATAGACCTCCTCTCCCTTGCCGGATGGTACACAGCTTAGACTGCGGCACTATTTCGGTGATCCCACAGTAACTCTGACCCAACTATCTGGTCCCCGTCCTTACAACACCACTCCTAGAGCGCCCTCCGTTTCCTGCGTGATTCGTCACGTAGATAAGGACATCCTAAAACTCGAGATCCTCGGTGCGACCGATCTTCCACAAGTGAGGAAGGCCGTTCGGATTACCGGTAAGGCGACAAACACCCCCACATCCCTTATCCGTATCATAAGCTCGTCCCAAACCACCCTTGAGTACCTCCTCGCACGCGGTGTCGTCATGTTCGGGCGACACTACAGTTGCGAACCATGCCTTATCCCTCAAACTCTCCCCAAGTATTGTTCCGCCAGGGTGTAACTACTGCTCACCCTTCCTACTCCTTCAAGTGCCGGAACCTCCCATTTTTTCCGTCGAAGATGGCTTCCCTCGAAGCGATCCTAACTCAGCCCACATTAAACCGCCTCCCGACACCGAATCCCTATCCATCAAAGACTTCCTTCAGATCCTTACCCAAGGAGGATCAACATTTGCGTATCCGGTATGCGGATGAAGGTCTCCGTAATCCGCCAACCCAATCCTTAGCTCCTTGCACAATGGATATCCTAGCAGGGACAGTTAATGCCAGGGGCGTTCGCCGGAAACGCCCCTTACTTAAACACTTTTTACACACAACATACACATCTTTTCCATTACCCAGATGCACACTTAATTTCAACATATTTCACACCATGTAAACAATAGTCAACACGGAACCGCCCTCTTAATCAAAAATTGCTGCTTCCCATCCACTCCTTTTGAACTTCCTTCATACATACAGCATCTAGAATGCGTTGCTGCGATAGTGCACTTCCCCACTCCTATAATATTTATTTCATACTACAACCCGCCCGTTGACCGTTTAATCTACGCTTGTAGCCTCCCTAATGCAGTTATCCTAGGTGATTTCAATGCTCGCCACATCCAATTCAGTGACACCGCAACTAATGGCAACACACAGCCAATATACTTCGAACATTTAGGTGCCTCATAGTTTCCGAACCCATAGCTCACTATTTCGATCGTGAGTGCTTTCTAGGCACCACGATCACATCAAATTACATACCACTACTAGTCAAAACTTCATTTTGTCCAGCTCCCCCTACACCTCCTCAATACACAGTCATTAAAGGTTTTTCAAAAGCAGACAGGAATCTCCAACAACCTGCTTACACCCAACCTTCAAACGACCCAAGATCTCGAGAGAGCCTTTAAAGACCTAACTTCCGTAATTACGGAAGCGGTCGATATCTCTGTACCACTAAAAAACATCGACACTTCCCGCAAACCGCTCCCACAGCACATTGTGAACTGGATCAAAGAGAAAAGACGAATCTATCGTAAATTCTTGCGATCCAGGGACCCAGCTCTCCAGGCCGAATACAATCGCCTTAACGCCTTAATCAGGCGAGCAGCCAACAAACACGCCGAAGACTCTTGGACCAAAGCCACCTCCCAGCTAGATTATGGAAATGGTAAGCTCTTCCGGCAACAGTTCGATTGACTGACCAGAAGTAAAGTCAACCCTAAATCCCACCTAACCGACCTACAGGGCAACCTAATCTCCTCCGACCAAGGAAAGGCGATTTCTTTGGTCATCACCTCCAATCCCCCGATGATCCCCAATTCGATAACCGGTTCAAGGTACTCCTCCAGGGTCGCCTTGAAGAATTCCGCAACCTTAACCTTCCTAAAATTCACCTCAATAACGAGAATCATATTTCAAAAAAGGGAAAAACTCTGCCCCAGGTCATGACGGCCTAAATCGAAAAATCCTCCGTCATTTACCCAACTTAACCCTCCGATTACTCTCCAACATCTACAACCAATGCTTAATCCTATCCCACTTCCCGACGGACTGGAAATCGGCCTCCACCGTCATGATGCACAAACCCACGCCGGCTAACCTCACCCTCCCCCTATCGAACGACCCCCCTTAGAAAATGCTTTGACCTCCTTTCTAACAGCCAATTCGGCTTCCGTCCCAAACGAACGTATCACGCTCCCTTGTTGAAGCTGCTTTCAATCACAACCAATGCAATCTGGCAGTGTTTCTGAACATTAAGCAAGCATTCGACAGGGTCTGGCACGCCGGTCTCCCGTACAAGATCCGTAACCTCAACATTCCCGACCCCTTCTCCAAACTCCTGCTCAGATATTTTCCAACCTACGGCAGGCGTACCGCAAGGTTCTGCCTTAGCCCCGATCCTCTATATTATCTTCACATCCGACGTTCCCGAAGTCACACAACCCGGAGTAGTGGTTGCGCAGTTTGCGGATTACACCGCCTTCTGGACGGTTACCCGGAACAGCAAAACGGCCTCCCGCCTCATATCCAAAACCCTTCGGAACTTCTCCAACTGGGCGGACCAGTAAAGAGTCTCCGTCAATCCCACCAAAACAATCCTCTTTCGACATCCTAATTACACCGAAGATAAATTCCCATAGCTTGCCTCCCGAAACGTATACCTCACCCTAAACCTCCAACAAGAAGTCACCTACCTAGGAATCCTCTTTACTGGAACCCTCAATTAGCTCCCCGATGTACAAAGAACACTTAACAGGTTAAGAAACCGCGCAAACCTAGTGGGCGCTCTCCGTGTAGAATCAGAGCTTATCATCCCAAAACACTACAACACACTTACAAAACATATATTCGCCCTGTTATGGATTTTTGAGCACCCATATACACTAACCTAAACCCCAATCACCTTTTCTCTATTGCTTCTGGTGAACGCCAAATACTCAGACGCATACACTGGTTACCTCTCAGGTACCCCAGCGAGCTCACAACACAACACGCAAACATACCAACCATCACACAGAATCCAAACACTACAAAAAAACTTTGCACAAAAGAATCTTCGGCGACACTATCCCTACCAAAGAGATCCTTACTATCGTTTTCCCTAATTCCCACGAAGAAAACCTAAATTAAAATTCAAGCATCCCCGCGATAACTCCTTGACAACCTCCCCGAGGAGGAGAATCCATAGATAACATCCCATATGCATTCCGCATCCCCCGGTCTATTCGATGACGACCTAGCAAGACACCGGACAACGAATCGGATTAACCACACTAAGCACGCTACACCCCACTAAACAACACACTCACTTAAACCAATTAACACATTATTAAATACTCAAATAAATATAAATCTTTTTTTATTTATATATAAATATTTTTCTCATGATTGTAAACTATACAATAACACAAAACCTCGCAACACCAACAAGCAAGGATTGACTAGGGCTGAAGAGGAGAAGGACTCCTGAACAACTCTAAGATATATATATATATATATATATATATATATATATATATATATATATATATATATATATATATATATATATATATATATATATCTTTAAAACTTGTGTAAATGAGCGTAAAATTAATTCAACGTTTCGGGAACGTCCTTTGTTCCCTTTGTCAAGAATTTATTTGACAATTACAGAAATTGAAATAAGGTAACTATTTTTAACATGCACAAAACATGAAACAAGGTAACTAATTTAAATTTAATCTGGACTAGTGTGTTTGACTTCGGGTAGTTGGTCTAGTATGTGATGTAGAAGGTGCAGAAGTGGGGACGTCAGGAATAGTTGCAGCATAAGTGTTTGAAATTTCTGGAAGATTTGGAGTTGGTTGAAATGTAGAATCAACTTGTTTAATGATATTCTTCCAAATTTGTGGCATTCTAGAAGTGTCATCTCGTTTATTGAGGGCGTTTGGTCTTCTTTCAATTTCAACTGCTTCTCTAATAATTCTTTCTTGTAAGGTATATAGAGGTGCAATTAAACGGATATTGTTGGTATTAATTTGGTGTCCTGTATCTAAATGATGGGCAGCTAAAGACGATGAAGGATTGTGCTGCTTAATTGCTAGTTGGTGTAATTGTCAAATAAATTCTTGACAAAGGGAACAAAGGACGTTCCCGAAACGTTGAATTAATTTTTACGTTCATTTACACAAGTTCTAAAGAAAAAATGTCTTATTTAAACATTAATACTTGTGGAAATCTAAATAGAATATATATATATATATATATATATATATATATATATAAGCTATAAATAAGTGATTACTAACCATAAGCATGAGCATACTAACAAAAAAATCATTGCGCAAAACTCGTTAATTTTAATTTGAGTAATATCATTGTGTACCTGCCCCACAAGATGCAACAATTAACCTCGTCTAGCCTATCTCAGTGAAATAGCACAACGTACCTACCACTAGACGGCCAATTCGTTTCATCAGATTTGAGGTTTGCGAGTAATTAAATATCAGACTTGTAAATAAATTCTAATGTTTTAGTTATTACCAGGAAAGTCAAAGTAAGGCAAGCAATTAATTTGAGTAATAGCAACATTATTGGCAGTAAAGTCAAGATAAATCACTTAGCGATTGTTTTGTTCTTGAATTTGCATGTAGCAAATAAGTTCAAATTGCACTTTTCCAGATAGGGCACCCGGGGGAAGCTACAAACCGGTAAGCAATACTTTAGCTCCAGCTTTTATCTTAATCAATTTGGAATTTAAATTACCTTTAAGACGAACAGATATTTTTGAAAATGAGTAAGGAGAACTTATATGATATTTGGGAGTGTGGGAAGCAATAAATCTGAATTTAATGAAAATTTCATTTTGTATAGTAATAATTTTCTAATAATACACCTGAGACTTGGATAGCTACTATTACAAGCGAAATAATTTCAGTTCGATTTTTACTGGTTTAAGCCAACTAAGCATTCATTATTCATTTACTTAAAAATAACTAACTTTTCCTCCGAAAAATTTTGCGTTTAAAATCAAATGATGACAATAAAACGCATCATAAATTAAATGCAAACGTATACATGTAAATGGATAACAATATTAGCGTCGACTGCTAGACTTTTTCAAAAAAATTAAAACCTTAAAATAAAATTATGGCTACGTTATTTCTTCCTTCGCAAAATTACCTTCATAGCAAAAAAAATCATCGAAATCCGTCAAGCGATTGTCTGGAAATCTGCTTGAACTAAATGACCCGATTACTTTAATACATAGGATTTTCTTTATACAGGTGACAGATCAAACTGCTCAAATTTTTTATAGATTTGGGTAACTCAGTTATTACGTTTATTGTTAATTTATATGAAAAGTGGTGTTATACGGATTTTTCGTATAAGTACAACTATATTTATTACACATTTTTGAAGGTGGTTAGGAATTATTAATTATCTGACAACGACGTTAAATCATAAATCAGAGTTGATTAATAATTCGAATGCCTGGTTTGACTATATCTAACTAAATAATCGGTTTTCTTGTACGGTTTTGCTGCAAATAAAGGGATTAATTGTGTTATCTACCGTCCATATTAATAGTACGTCAAGACACTATTAATGTGCCATTGTCACGTTTTTTTCATATAACTTGTACATACTGTAATGAAAACGTTAACTTATGAAAGTAGTAGTAATGGTTAATTTCTTAGGATTTAATTTTCAAAATGTTAATGCAACAATTTTTTTACTAGATGTCGCAATTGCTTAACAACGCTTAACTCTTTAGTTAATTGAGCGCTGACAAGTACGAATGGAAGTTTCGAGTATAAAAAAACTATCGAGGGTTGTGAGCTTAGCATTCCCTTCGATTCCGGGACCGATAGCTGGGGCTCGCATCCTATCTGATCGATCCCGACCAGGCTCGACTGTATTTATAGCTGCAACCAAACACTAAAGCGTGTGGCCACCTGTTCGCAACTACGCCGCAACAGTTTTCATAACGCACCGCGCAGCCTTTTCAGATTTTCATTTCCAGATATCAATTCGAAAAGGTTCATATTTTGGTTTTTCAATATTATTTATTTGAATAAGAACATAGTGTAAGAAACATAAGCTTACTTTTACTTTGAAAGCTATTTTTAGTTCATTTGAACTTTTCCGGGATTTGCAAAGGATTAAGGGTGATTTTCGGTTTAAATAACCTGTTGAGTGTAGAGAGAAAATGAGAAAAGAAAATTGGAATTTTTATTTTTTAAATCTCTATATTTGCGTACCAATTCACAATATGATCACATTCATGTATCGAAAAATATTTGAATTCATCATATACGAATATATTTTACACAATATATGGAAACTACGTTTATAGATCAATCGAAAGCAAATTTAATTATTAATGCAAAATCGTATTATACAAAGTAGTGGATCATGTGGTATGTAAATTTAAGTGCACTTAAATTGGTGTGGGATGTATAAATAATACTACAAAATTCTTTATTCTACAACTAGTTAACCCTTTCCTTTACCTGTAAATTTAATGCACATGGTAAGATTTCGGATTAGAATAGTACTTTTATTAAAAACGGATGGTTTACTGACCCATAAATGAGGTTTATCTCTAATAGGATTTTAATCAAATCTGTTTGCTTGATTTGAATCTCAATATTGGTTAACGTTATAATCACACTATCACTGTTGGTGGTAAGGTACGATTGCTTATTGAAGCGTAGAATGGGCAATTAATAAAGCTTACATTATGCCACGAATTAACCGGAATCTGTTGACAATATGCCTTGCTGGTACACTTTTGAATTCTCAAACAATATTTATCCACCTGTTATATGATCCAACCTCTTCTCCATTAAAGATCTACGCTCTGCTATTACACCCGTTTAAAGTACAATTAGTAAAGCATAAATCTAATTTTGAAAAGTGGTTCCATTTATCATTTTAGTTTTATTGTCTATTTCAGCTCTTCGATAATAATTAGTGAATGTAATTTGTTTGCATATTTATTGTACTTAGTTTAATGAATTTAGGAAGCAATTACATTAAAACCCTTCAAACGGAAATCAGAACTTATTCATATAGAAGAAAATTTATGAAAGAAGTTTGGGGTAATCCATCTCGTGATGTCCAAATATAATTAATGAAATCGTTTGTTAATTTCAACAGGGAACAGTAAATTGTATAACATTCTTTCCATCCTTCTTTTAAATCTATTTTCTGTGAATTACTAAAAAGTGTTATTAGATCAAACACATTCATTAACCGATAGGAGAAAACACAATCTAAAACACAAAATTATAAGCAAGAAAAGTAAGCACATTCGGAAATTGATTTGTTGGTGATTATTTTCCTAACGGCAAATTTGTCACCGGTTCGTGCTGTACTACGGGACTGCATTACAGAAGAGAAAGAAGCTAATGCATTTTATAACTGTATAAAGTCCTCCAACTTCAATAGTAAAAAATATATAAAATAGACCGCATGTAGGTCATCGCTACCGCCAACAGTAAGGAAGATGAACTCCGGGACGTCAACTGGAGAAACACTAATGTTAAAATAAAACAAATACAAAATAAATTAAAAAAGTGTTACTTAGTAACACTTTTTTAATTTATTTTGTATTTGTTTTATTTTAACATTAGTGTTTCTCCTTTTCTCTTGGGTATTTAATTTCTAAGCCTTTCTTCCTCCGGGCGTGAGGCTGCACTTCGGCGAAGACCCACCCTATCGCAAAACAAATATTTCCGCCCTACCGGATCTAACACCTTGCCAGTAACGCCAATCGTAGATGGTTAAGCATAGTCGCTACTGCAATACTGTTACGGTTGTTTTCCCCACCTCCGACCCAACCAACCACCCAGTGTCGTACGCGGCCACCCTCACCTCTCCATCCTCTGCATGCAGCCATTCCCAATCAGATTCCTTATCCATGTCTCACCTCTCCACACATTTCTACACTGCTCGAACACGTCCACACACAAACAAACACACCGCACCCACACCCAAACCCAAACCCGTCCTGTCAACTACACCCGTCCTGTTACTTATACCCGCAAACCCCACTCTACCTAATCCAACCCTTACAGCCTAATCCTCGAGACATTGCGTCTGCATTTATGCGGCTTAATTGCTGATCCAACCGACCCTTTTACAATCTTCCTGTCGCTCCCATCACCACCACTCCAAATATCCCTCTTTCGTCTGCGTAATTCGTCCTCGCCCATTGCTTGAAATCCGTAATTCCATTGCCTTGCCTTCGGTGCGCAAAGCAATAAGAATCGTCTCGAAGGCCACCAACACTCCTGCAACCCTGATCCGCCTTGTCACCACATTACACTATCAATGCTGAACTTCTCTAATCCCACCACAACTACCAAGTATTGCTTTACCTGCAAGAATGCAGGTAATACCTCTGAGGAATGTCTTATCCACTCCATGTGTCGTCCCAACTGCGGCGAAAGCCAAATCCGCCGGTAACTGAAAGTGTAATAATTGCAGGGAAGACCACCCAACTTACTCCTTTCGGTACCAAAAGCAGCGCGAATCTTCAGTATCCCATCGAAGATGGCACCCCTCGACCAACCCTCTCATCTTCTAAATCAGATACAGAGGACATAACACTTACACACATACCAGACATCGAACCTTCACAATAAAACACTTTAGAGTCACTAACATTTGCTCTCCTACATATCTTTCCTAAGAAACTAGACAAGATTGGCCCATCTGCCGTTTCTGCAACATTTTTCGACAATCTCGTTACTTCCATAATAGTCCACATTATTTTGATTGAGATGATTTATAGGCGGCACGATCATCACAGATCATTTATTACTACTGGTTAAAACTTCATTTTGTCTAGCTCCCGAGTACCTCCGTTACATGCGTTAATTAAAGATTTTTCTAACGCAGACTAGAATGTGTTGTCGGAACACATCCCAACCAACGTTCTCACACTGAAGTTTCAACCCAAGAGAATCATCAAAGACTTAACCTCCGTAATTACGGAAGTAGTCGAAACCTCAGCCCCACTGAAAACCATCGACATAGCCTGCAAACCGCTCCCACCTAAATTTATGAACTTTGTTGCGATTCAGGTATCCAGCTCTTAACACGGAACACAATTGGCTCAACGTTTTAGTCAGGCGCGAAATAAAGACTCCGAAGACTGCTGGGCGGAATTCAACTCCGAGTTAGATTACCGAAGTGGAAAACCCTGTGACAACAGTTCGATAGACTGAGCCAAGGAAAAGTAACCCGCAAGTTCCATCCCACACTCATAGGGCCACATAATCTCCACAGACCAAGAGAAGGCCAACTTGTTCGGTTTTCATCAACAGCCTACCAACTCTCGTAAGTTGCCTCGGAAAATGCATTGAGCAAATTCTATCCAGGCGACGTAGAGATACCAGAATCCAACGCACTTCTTCCTAACAGTCAATTACGCTACCTCTGTAAATACTTACGTACAAAAGTGAAAGCATTGAGATTAGTTTTACGTTACTGAGGTAAAATTATGTTATATTAATACCAAGTTCAGGAAACTTAAAATAAAAAAAAAAACAGATTCGAAAATAAATTATGTCTGTGATTCGTAACCGAAGTTAGCTTAAAACCCCTAAAATTGATACGTAAAAGTAGCGAAAGTTAATGGTTACACTCTTACTCTGACAAGATTACAATAAGCTAAATAAAAAGGATAGTGTGCAAAAGCATTAGTTGATAAAGGTCATGTTCACAAACGAAACATATAATTGAAACTTTTCTACTCGGAACGTATGTTTGTTCCTAAAGTCACTAATTATATTAAGATAGCTGTTGTCATGATATCTGACATTCTATCCTTAACGCAACCGCTTAAAGCGTATGAAACAATTAACTGCAATTAACTATTTCATCTAATGAGGAATAAACATAAAACCGATACAAGTCCATGGATTGAATAAAATCCCAAAAATATTTAATATTGCACAGGAATTAAAATAGCACCATCTTAAATCAAATTAAAAAAAACTATACCGGTAATTACTAACAGCAATACCAGTAACCCCAAATGATTTTAATTCAGAAAAGTAACAAATTTACGGAAATACTAAGGACCCCATCAGCAAAACAGAAATAAACGTTAAATAATTTTAACAGCTATTAAACTCAACTGATATTACAACATAAGTAAGGAATGTAACAAAGTTTGTGCTTTCACCTGGTGTGAAACTAGCAGAACACCTCAAAATGTTTCCATAGCCAAGATCTATGGTTTTACCCAAAAATTTATCAAAGCACTAAGGAGCACAAACGAGATACTAAGCTGATATTTGAGGTTTCAAGAAGGTGTGGAATTAGCGGAACACCTCAAAATGGTTCTTTTTTGAAATACTTTTGTTTTGGATTTTGTCATCAAATCTATTGAAGCACTAACGAGCACAAACGAAACACAAACCTAATTTCGACCTTCAACATGTTGTGAAGTTGGCAGAACACCTCAAATTGTTTCCATTTCAAAAGTCTTCAATTTTGCATAAAAAATTATCGAATCCCTAAGGAGCATAAAGAAGACACTAATCTATAAACCCAGTTTTGACGTTCGTGCCTTCAACAAGGTGTGAGGTTATCAGAACACCCCAAAATGGTATTATTTAAGTGTTTGTTTTGAAGCACTAACAAGCACTAACGAAGCATTAATATACGTACACAAGTTGGACATTGGTGCCGGTTATGTTTTGTTGACGTCACTGGTGACGAGTTTTACAAACTAAATAACTTAATATTAAACTAAACCAACGGAAAATGTGACAAAAACCATTTTTTGGTATTCGTCGGGCTTTAAAAAGTGTACATACATCAAAATTTCCGAATATATTTTCGGAATTTTCTTCACACATACATTGTATATTGTCGGAAAGTAAAAATGAAACAAAAAGTATAAAATAAAATGTTTGTGCATTAAATCAGTTTATATCAGTGGTTACGAATTTCCGAAAGTAAACATCTTACTCGTAACATAAACTTAATTTACTATACTCATATGTAAATAACTATTACCAAGTTTATTTTTATTGTAAAATACTTGTGAAAAAATAAGTTGAACAAATGACTTAACTGATTAATTAGTATGTACCTTTGAAACACATTGAATGCTGTAATATCTGATTCCACACTTACACATATGGTATCAAGAAATATAAGATATGTTCAATGCTTCTTACCCAATGTTGAACCGTTAAAGTACTAACCTGTAACAAAAAAAAAATTAGTACGTCAACAATTTTAATAAATATTGAGTCATGCACAGTTACACTAAAAGAAAATTTACCAAAGGTTAGTCTAGAGAAGATTTTAAAACAATTTTTGTGAGTGATTGTAAGTAAAGGCTGTGATCGTGGTATGTAGCTAAACTTATTAACTTTTCCATTTATGTACTTGTGTTCGTGAATAAATGTCAAAATTTACAGTTCTATTGTACCTTTCCTACTTTTATATATACCAACACAAAACTCGTGCGGTGTCACATTTCTACTGCTCTGCCTACCACTACTACTACTGTTCTCAAACGTCAAAACATTGACAACTTTTGCGCCTGAAATGTCAAGGGAAAAGTTGCATTTTATGACGAGGCATTATGATTTTAGTATAACACGCCGTAATGCGAAGTGGCTTGACTAGCAGCAAATTTGCTAAACGACTAAAAACAACTGTCAAACATTTGTTTATTAAGATTAATATTAATATTGTTAATATTAATATGATGTATTGTATCATTTTCAATTTGTTTGATTACCTATTTTATTTTCTTTTCTCAAAAACGGTTCAATGTACCAAAAAGAATTAAGAGACGTTTTTTGTGTATTTTAAGTTAACATTATAAAAAGTCGCCACAATTTGAAAAAATATGTGGCGAACAATCGATTCCATAAAAATATCTTGGCGGACTTCTGCGCTTATGGTTTGAGTTTTTTTGGTACCTATATTCAGTCAATATTAAATCCCAAAACATCGTGGGCATGAGTTCTCCAACCGATGAAGTCATTTTGAACTTCTTTGGATAGCCAGTACCCTATTTATGCCACTGCTGAATCCCAAGTTTCATCTCGAGTTACGATTCAGTAAATAGTACTCGATGGATCCTCATTACAAATCTTTAAAAACTCCCGACTATACTAAACACCGACTCGTTTTTGTGATGCTGTAAATGTGGTGGGCCCCCATTTTACACTAACTTCGCAAAGGTTACGGTGATCATAAACTTTGCCAACTGGGTCATCACAGCCAATGTTTAAATGGTATTCGGGCTTCTACTAATACAAGTTTTTCAACTGTTGTCACATTTTTTTCAGTACAGGTAGTAATCTGTCAGCCAAAGCAGGGTCGTCTTTGACGCTATGTCTGCCACTTTTGAATTCACTTCACCACCTTTCTTGAAAATAATAAAGGAGCAAAGTCTTGATAAACGGCCACCAGGTATTTATAAATGATTTACTGACTTTTTCCTTGTTTGCTAAGGAATTTAGTAACAGCTAGGGCTGCACTTATTGTAGAATAAACATATTTTGGAATAAACAAACAAATGTTGCCTTGTGCCCGTCAAAAAAGATGGATCATTTCCTATTGTAAGTATGAATGGCTCGATCTTAGGTTTCAAACCTTATTACGATGTTGGGAATGCCTGTATCTTCAAATCTACCATAGATTAACCATTTTCTGTCAGTTACTAGAGCAACTGATCGTAAAATAGGTTTTTTTGTACAGATCTAAGCAGTATTTTACTGACAACTCTTTTTGCAATACAAGTCCCAAATTGGACTTGATCTAGAATATACTCTGGTTCGGTGCTCCATAATGCGCTCTCGATATCGTTGACCGTACTCAAAGAAGAGAGGTTAGGCTTATAAATGACTTGTTATTAACTTCTGACATAAAGTCCCTTGACCATAGAAGAACCGTTTAAATTCTTTTATTGTACTGGGGGGTATTACAATGGCTATTGTGCTCATGAATTACAGCCTTTGATACCATTTCGGGCCACCTTTGCTAGGAATACTCTGTTTGATCATTTACGTTATCAATATCCTCTAACTTATAATATGGAAAAAATTAAGGTGGCGATTCATATGCATCTCTGGGCAATTTAATACCCTCTATTCATGCTTTTTAGTGTTCCTGAGTGCCTGCTTAGCCTGTTCAGGACCACATATTTTCTAAAAAAATACAAATAATTTCAGAAATCTGGTACAGCAAAACTAACAGTGAAATTGTCTGTAACAGCATAAGATGTATGAAAGAAGTACAACAATTTTTTACTAAATTTATAGTGAACTAACGATCAAAAACAATATTAGCAATTTTGATCAATAATCAAAAATAGTTTGACCAGTTTACTAGTAAGTAATTACGCAACGCTTCAATTAAAGTTGAAATGTAGCGGGTGGTCAATTAAGAACGACACCGGCTATATTTCGAGAACATTGGAAAAAAGTACTAATAGGTAAATCGGCCAAGAGAAATCGTTGGAAATTATTTTCAAGTTCTTGTGATGACCGCTAGGGGGCGTACACCAACACCAAATTAGGAAATCGGAGTTTTATTTTAAATCGGCATTATTAAGCTATGTCCAAAATGGTTTTGTTATAACTTCTTTTTAACTCAATCAATTTTAATAAAGTGAGTCTCGTTTGAGAGAGCCTTCTCGGGTACTTCTAATAAACTATTAACATTGTCGGTTTAGTTTTTTTTCTAATCGACAGATGGCGTTTTGTGACTGCCGTACATTTTTGCAGTTTTCTCGAAAATTTTAAATGTGAGGGTATAATTATTTTTGACTTGCGAAAAAGAGCGTGAAACAATATTGTCATTAAATATTATAATTCATTAATTATTAAGCTATTAAAACAAGGGAATAAAATTTAATATACTAAATGTCCCATGGGGGCGTTATTTAATTTAGGCCGGATAAAAAAAGACCGATGTTATAGTAGAATGGTATGCAACAGCCCTAATACTAAAGAACTAATGACGTCCCAAATGTTCAAATTGTCACCCGTGCCGTTCAATATATAGCTGCTCTCACTCACAGGCAGAATAGCTTTCTCTTAAAAACAAGTAGGTCCTGAAATGCCAAAAATTACGTAAAACAATAGCCACCTTAAATATTGCTTTGCATCAAAATATTAGCTCCATTAAATGTTTGATTAACGAACCGTTGATTTCAAAATGAAATAACATCTTATATGGGTGCTGTATATTTTGAATGCATAAATAATTCAATTGTTGCTGCGCGGTATCAAAAAAAAAAAAACTTGACCTCCGGAGGTTTCCGATGATTCCATACAAAAACATGAAACAGGTGTTGAAAAAAAAGTTTTTCGACATTTAAACATCAACAGAAACCAAAAAAAAAGCAAATTTACTACGAAAGGTTTTATTCTAAGTTAATAAATAAAAAATGAAAAGCGTCATCTTTTTCAAAACCGACAATTTATGCACAAGAAGAGAATAAAATGCAATTTAGGTCAATAATAATCATTTCTTAGCGAAGGTACCCATCATAGACGTTAGTAGGCGGAGTTTTTCGTGTTGTTTGAGTTTTTCTTATTGTTCGTGTTGCGTTGTCTTTTAGTGTTACAAAATGCTTTATACCAAAGAAGAGTTATTTGACATGATAGGTGTTTATTTTGAGTGCATGAGAAATACTACAGTCGCTGCAATATCCTGATGGACACCACCCGAGTAAAAAAAAATTTGAGTTATCCATCGTTTACCAACAACTAAAAACGCTCATGTTCCCGTGTACCACAGACAACACAGGGGACGCAGGGAAGAGAATATGAATGTCCAGTTTAATCCTCACCAAGCACTAGGACTATTGCGCAGGAGCTGATAGTAACTCGAACTACCGTTCAAAACATTCTCAAGGAGCACAGGTAAGCGAACTTTCGATTTCGAACCTCCACTATAAACTTACAAAGGTTTACTTAACGCTTTTCCTACAAAAAACCAGTAATATCCTGTTGAAGCAGTGGTTAACACCTTGTTTCAGATTACATCCATATCACTGAGTCCAGCACCAGGCATTGACTGCTGCAGATTTTGGCCGAAGACCAGACCATTGCCACTGGCTTTTGGCTATTATAGTAGAAGATAGGCAAGTTCTTTCACGTATATTGTGGACTTATGAGGCCACCTTTTATAGCAATGGAGGTGTGAATCTCCATAATACGCACTATTGATCAAGAACGACCAGGTTTAAAATGCCTGGATTCTTGTTTTTGGGATCAAGTAAAATATGGTTTTACAACCGGACACACTACACGGGACAACAGTTTGATCTACGCAGGAAAGGATGCTTAAGTGCATCAAAACGATAGACGGCCGTTTGAACATTTAGGGCCGAGTTGATTAAATTGTGGCAATTAATTTAAATTCGTTTCCCAAGTAAACATAGTATAGACATTGCGTAGTCAGCGGCCTAATACTTGTGTTACCGATATCTTCGATTGGAAAAAATATACGAAGTTGCGGTTTGCGCTGACTTTTTAGGAACTTTGTCCTCTATTTAACTATGTAAAAAGAGATATACTGTACTATTTAACAATTTTATGATAATGCGCAATAATTGTTGTATTGCCAAACAGCGCACTCTAGCTACCACGTCAAAATCTATTCGGACAATGTTGATGCAGCAGATAAGAAGAGCTCTATTAAATGAGACATAGTTTGTCCAATTCCAACTCATACCGGAGTTATTACCAAAAACATGTTTGACGTTCTCACACCACTACATTTTTAAAGGCAGAGCAAAATACGCTAAGCAAAAAAAAGTCAAAAATTTTCCACTGTTTACTATGGCAATATTTAAAATATACTTGCATACTTTCTGAGAAAGGGCCCATTCTATGGTTCGCCATAAAAGCGGCCATCTTTCGTATTTAAATTATTTCCAACGATTTCTCTTGGCCGATTTACCTAGTAGTATTATTTGACAGCTCCCGAGATATAGCCGGCCTACTTGTTTTTACTAAACTGCTATTATGTCTATGCGTGAGAGATTGCAGCTCTGTATTGAACAGTACATTAGTTCTTCAATATTAGGGCTGTTGCACACCATTCTTCTACAGCATCGGTCCTTTTTTATCCGATTTAAATTAAAAATACGCCCCCCAGCGGACATTTAGTACATTAAATTTTCTTCCTTTGTTTTAATAGCTTAATAATTAATAAATTAGAATAAGTAATCACAGTTATACCTATTCTCTAATTCGGTTACTTGTAAAATACATATTTCATTTATTTTTTTCATATCTGTGTAACGAAAGAAGATGTCGACTTGCGGTTTTCACCAACCCCTACATTTTTTCACGCTCTTTCTTGTCAGTTAAAAATAATTATACCCTTGCATTTAAAATATTGGAGAAAATTGCAAACATTTATGGCTTTGTCACAAATCGCCAACTACCGATTAGAAAAAAAACTAAACCGACAGTGTTAATATTTTACTAGAAACCTCTCTCAAACGAAACTCAGTTCATAAAAATCGGTTGTGTTAAAAGGGTGTTATGGCATTTTCTCAAGTGAACATTTACCTCTTCCCCTGCGCTTATTTAACAAAATGGAGAAAAAATGCGCAGAAAAGAAAATGTTTCTAAGCTTACATAGTTTATAACAATACTGTTTGGACACATCCCTACACTGTCCAATGTCCATTTAAGAGAAAAAGCCGATTTTCTAATTTGGTGCTGATGTACGCCCCCTAGTAGCCATCGCAGAAACTTGAAAATAATTCCAGCGGTTTCTCTTGGCCGATTTACCTATTAGTATTTTTTTCCAATGTTGTGAGATTGACCGTTCCCTAGATATATGATTTTAAATTAATTATAAATGTATATTTAAAAAATTTTCAAGTCACTTTACTGCTACCCGAATTACGAGAAGTCAGACGTAAAGTGGGTTAGAAAGGGTAGATACGATTCTACCGAAACGTCGTCGGCGATATCAAAATGGAGTGTAGAGGAGATATTTGAAAAAAAATGAATTTTCTGATTTTCGTTGTTATTCTTTTCTGACCTTATTTGAAGAGCTACCAAGAAAAGAAGAGTACATTTTCATTGCCACTTTTCTAGATCTATTTAATGCTGTTATTCAATTTTTGATACAACGTTTCGTTTGTTAGCAACCATCATCAACTTTATTTTTTTAAATACACGAAACAATTATTTTTGCCATATTTAAATTATCTCCTTGATTCTGAATTCAACGATATATCACAACTTTATATTTTTGATACGTTTCATATTCAATGTGCTCTTCTTTTCTTGATAGCTCTTCAAATAAGGTCAAAAAAAAAAAATAAATAAAACGATAATCAGAAAATTCAATTTTTTTCAAATTTCTCAAAAATTAAAAGAGATATTCGAGTTCTACAAAGACCATAAATACATTCTCTCAAATGCGTAACTTTTGTTCCATTTAACCGACCTTCCATCTCTTACCGTTTCCGAGATCCCCATAGTGGGCATCCTTATCTTGGACACGGTATATTTATATATATATATATATATATATATATATATATATATATATATATATATATATATATATATATATATATATATATATATTGTAGAACTCAAAACTGCAAGAATGTCGCATTCTTACTTAATCTGGAGCGACGCATTTCCAAGATAACCGCGCTACATCAGCATTAAGTGTGTAACACCAACCGTTTTTAGTCAGTTCATAGCGAGACGACGGGTGATGTAGTTCACGGGGTAAGTTGCCGATTCCCCGCGCAAATGACGAGTACTACAAGTGTAATTTGCTATCAATCTCAACATAAACAGTTGTAATCTTAAAATAAGTAATCTTAACCAGTATTAGAAGAATTTGTGTAATAGTACAACCTTTTTAATATACTTAACTGCAATTAAATTAGTTATAGAACCCAGTTTAGTTGATTTATTTAAAAAAGACCCCTAGACAACACTACAATATATATATATACATATTTAAAATAATACGCTTACCTTTAGAAGTGTTTTTTCCTTCAGTTGTGCAAATAACGATGTCTAAATTAATTTTTTTACGGATCTTACTTTTTCGTCATTTTTCTCGTGTTATACACAAATAGTTCAGAGAAGAATAAATGCTGGGCACTTATTGTAGCCAAAGTGAAATCTATAGTATTGACAACATTGCTGATCTTGTCTTTATCATTAAATGCAATAAATGCGTCTGAGAGCAGTCATAAGAGAATAGCTGATTTTTACTAGTAATGTTTTCGTAACCTACTTGCAATGTAAATGTAACCTAACCTCAAACTGTAGTATGTATTGAAAAGTGCGTTTCTTATTGATGAGGTAAATCCTAACCTCTGCTCATTACAAAGGATTGAACCATTTAGTAAAATGTACTAAAGTATTGTGTAAAAAAATGAGTAAAAAAATTAAAGCGTAAGGCCATGAGGTGCATGCACATTTGTGCACAGTTAGAACGAGAACAAAAATCTAACTTTGCTTCCCTACTACGCTACTTCTAAAACACTAACGGAATATTCCATTGTTTTTTCTCACTCCAACTATATACAAAAGCATTTTGTACAGAAATGAGAAAAACAATTTGAACTTAAGGGATTCTGGTGCGTGCAGAACATAACTCGGTGTCTAGACAGCAACAGCGTGTCCCCATTCTGTGATTTGGTCAGCATTCGGGCTTATTGTTTCTCAAAATTCAAGTCGATGTTCGTTGTAGACGTTCGCCTCGAGCTAAAGTCTATGGTACATAGGCATAAGTTCCTTGTCATTGGGGTCACGGCAAAATTGATTTCCCCGATGGTCGAGAGCTAAATTTTGTCACCCATGATTATTTAGGCTCAATTTTGACCTAAACGTATGTTTCTTCACAAGGGCTGATGATTGCTGTGGTCCCTGAGAGTTACTAAGCACTTAAGCCAGATATTGCCCAAAATCTATGTTTGTACACCAACTTTGCTGGACATGCGGAAAAATGGGTTCCCTCGATGATCAAGACATAAATTCTGTGGTGCAAGAGCTTAATATATTACCCATGTTGGTCAGCATTTAAGCTGAATACTGTTCAAAACCTGTTATATTATACTAATTTAGCTACGAACACGGAAAAATGGTTTCTCATATATATATATATATATATATATATATATATATATATATATATATATATATATATATATACCCTAATTTTGTTTGGGTCACTGCAGTACTGATTGCCTCAATGGCCAAAAGTTAACTATGTAGTCCATCAGTGTTGGTCAGCATTTGGGTCAACTATTGGCTAAAGTGTATTTTTTACAATAATTTCGTTAGGGTCATGTCAAAATTTGTCGTTTTGATTATCTAGAGCTAAATTCTGTGGCTCACGGGTATAAGTTGGCATTGGGCTAAATTTTGCCCAGAATCTATGTTGATACATATTTCTTTGGGGTGCGGAAAAATAGAATCTCTCGATTACTAAAGGCTAAATGTGTTGATTGACATTTGACAATCATTTCGTTGTGGTCTTCGCCTAGAGAGAGAAATTCGCTTGATGTGTCTTTGGTCTTTCATTTACATTTTTTTTTACAATGTATTATCTCAATGATAAGATGAACAGTGTGAATGGGAAACATGTTTAGAAACACTAAATTGTATGGGATTTCTGTAGATATATGACTAACAGCTGTTTAAACAGTCAGATCCATCATTGTCATTCCACGATAACTAAAGAATAGATATGTACAATAAAATAATGTATGTTGTAGTTAATAGTTGTTTTAACCAATAGTTTACAATTAAGAATTATTATTAATTTTAAATAAAAAGTTTACCTCGAGTAAGATTTGAACCTATGACCTGTACCTTGCTAGAGTACCGCGCTAACCAACTGCGCTATCAAGATTCAAGCCCCAATCGATGCAAATTTTATCTTTGTGTATGCAGAGCTGATGTAAATTCTAAATACAATGAGATTACAATCAAATTATTTAATAAAATTAATAATAATTTTTAATTGCATATTTACCAAAAATTAACAAAAACTTATAATAACAATACTGCCGCCCTAAGGAAAAGGTCCTGTCTGCAAATTTTCAGATTTTTACATTTGCCAACCTATGCTTGCTACGTTTTCTATCTCTTTACCAAGGAAGAAAGCCCTATCTACACCCCAAGACATTATTATATCACTATGTAGATTGTCCTATCTACATTAAATGTGCCACTTACTACGTAAAAATGTCCTTTCTATCACATACTAAGCAAGAAAGGCCTATCTGCCAGATTCTTAGCAGTTAGGACTTTCTTTCTTTGGATAATCATAATTATTCCTAAAAATTTTTAATGTCCTATCTCTTTCGATTTAGATTGTTCAAATTTCTTACCTTATTATTAATTATTATTGCCGCAGCTATTTAATACTTCATAAGGTATTTGCCATACATTAATGGCAAAAGCCACCAATATCGATGCACTCGGTGAGTCGGCTGGTGAATTTATGAACGCGCAGTTTGTTACTGGTGAACGCGCCCAATGTTAGTAGCGCTAGCGATTCGTGTCAAATAAACGTCAATTTTTGACAGACATGCGGTTTTATGGAAGAGGTCAATGTTTGATATTTTTTACTGCATTTAACTGTATTTAATAAATAAGAGGTTGGTTAAACGTGCAATTTAACTACTCTGTAAAATTAATGGTTAGTGGAAGTGCCTGTAATAACATCTTAGGAGAGGTAAGTTCAGAAATAAAACTATTAATTAGCCTCAGTTAGTATAGTAGCACTTTTACTTACTTTTACAATTTTTTAGAATTTCTAGCAGAAGCAAGCGATTAGTTAACCTTGCCTTAAATAAAAGTTTAAAAGAAAAGTTGGCTGATTTTCGAAGAAAGGCAACAAATACTAAATATAATGATGACGTAGCCGACGATCCTGATATTGTATTGGAAAATGGCGAAGATTACGACTCATCCGATTCCGATCCAGACGATCCTGCAGTAATCATAGAATGTACGAATCTCGATGTGATTGAACCCAATGAAAACAATAATATGATATTGTTGGAAATATTTTGTCGGGTCTATTTGACAGAGTAATGAATGTTGCTGAAAGACAAGAAAATCAAAAATTTACGAAGAAAGGCCAAATAGGAAAAAGACAATGTTTTGATACCACCCCACTTGAGCGAAAGAAAATTAAACAAATGCAGAAAAGTGAAAATTTTAAGGTGAAGGAACCTTGCTCTGAAAAATGCAAGTTTAAGTGTGTTTCTATATTAAGTAATGAACGACAGAATGATATAAACTCACAGTTTTGGCAGCTTAGTGAGAAGGACAGAAGAACTTTTATGCATAGTTTAATTAAAAAACAAGACAAAAAAAGGCAAACAGCAGGAACAAGCAGGTTACGAAAATTTACCTTCAAATACTGTTTAAAAAAAGAAAATGGAGCTGAAATCCAAACATGCAAAAAGTTTTTTTTGGCTACTTTGGGATACGATGTTAGCAATGACCGTGTTTTAAAAAATGTGCGTAATACGAATCAGTGTTTAATAGCGCCAAAAGCAGATCAAAGAGGCCGTCAACCGTGTCCTCAAAAAATTTGACAGACAGTCTATCATCGACCACGTGAATTTGTTCAACCCAACCTTATCACATTATCGGCGTGAACACGCTCCGAATAAGAAGTATTTGCCCTCAGATATAACTATACAATTTATGTACAATCATTTCAAAGAAACACACAACAATTTTAAAGTATCCTATGAATTATATAGAAAAGTGGTGTCAGATGATCTTAACATTTCGTTCGCGAAATTAGGTCATGAGGAGTGCTGGCAATGCGAAATCTATGACAATCACAAGAAAAGTAGCCATGAAGAAGACAGTGTTTGTGATGAATGCCATAAATGGAATAATCATCACCGCAAGTATGTAGCTGCTCGTGAAGAATATAAAATGGATGCAGGCAAAGATGATGGCATTTTTTTTTTCTGCAGACCTGGAAAAGGTGCATTTTCCTTCCTTTTTGTTATATGTTGCACTCATCTCTTTTATTTTGTTGCAGGTGATAATGATTCCTTGAATCGATATGTTTAAGGAAGTGTTATTTACAAAGCGGATCATTGTATTTAATGAAACATTTGCCCCTATAGGAAAAAAACAAAAGAAAAACCCTTTAGCAGTTCTTTGGCATGAGGCAACTGCCGGAAGATCCAAAGAAGATATAATTTCAACATATAATGCCTTTTTTAAATTGTACAGAAATGAAACCAAAATTACTCTTTGGTTAGACAACTGCTCTGCACGTAAACAAGAATTGGGCATTATTTAGTTTTTTTGTTCATCTTGTGAATTCTCTGGAGGTTTGTGTGAATGAACTAACCATTAAGTATTTTGAAACGGGCCACACGTTTATGTCGGCAGACGCATTCTATCACCAACTACAATGGTCTTTAAAGAAAAAGGGCAAACTTTACGACTTTAGCGATTTTCTAAATGCCGTACAAACAGCTAATTCTTCGAAAGTAATTGAAATGAAACTTGACCAGTTTTATGACTGGCTGGATTTTGCTTCAAAATATAAGCTACAGAAGATGCAGCCACGCGTTTATTTACATGATATCGTTTGGTTGTGTTTTGAACGAGGCACTAAGTCTTTAAAGTACAAGACTGATTTTAAGGGCAATTTTCTAGAACTCGATTTTTTGCCCCAAAAAATAAAAAAAAAAGATTTGGCAAAGGCTTCTTTGCGTTCTCAATGTAAAGGTGTTTGCACTAGACAGAAAATATGGACTTTTGGCAAAGTTGACGGCCATCATGCCTGCAAATCGCCTTCCTTTTTGGCAACATTTACCAGTTGCGATCGGCACACCCGAAGAAGTGTAATTTCTTTTATCCGGCTTTTACAAAATTGAGTTTTTCACCTATTTGTTTAAAGTTCTTTTATGATACTATTTTTTGTTTTGTATTTATGTTTTTTTTTGGATTTTATAATAAAACATGTTCTTACGAACGTTACATTTAATTGTTGGTTTAGCCTTAATTTTGAGTCCTATCTGCAACTTTTCTTGAAAATCTCAATATTACTAAGAAAAATCTGCTTTAAAATCAAAGTGCTTTTACTATTGTAAGTTTTGTACACACAACTAAATACGTATAAAATGTTTATATCTGCATAACCAATTTGAACCTTCTAACTTAAAAACCAAGAAAGGCATATAAAAATTTATAAAAGTTCAAATATCTCAAAACTAATTTTTCGTAGTTAGGACCTTTTTTCTTAGGACGGCAGAATAGTTTACAAGTTTACGTGGATAACGCAACCGGTATTTTAAAAAAACTGATTAATATACAAATTCTGTCCAAAAGCCAGATTGTGTATCACCACTACTTACCCAATTCAGTATTCTAAAATAAACAAAATACGCGAACCCCATTGATCAATACTATATTCAATTAATTGTTAAAAACACTTTCAGAAATAAATTTGCTAATAAAATACGATAAGTAATTGCTTACACATTATAAATAATTTGACATTATTAATAGTGCAATGTATTCTTTCATATTCACACCAAACACCTGTGAATAACACGTTAATGTAAAGTACTTACATGTTGTTAAACCTGTTTATTTTTTATCTACACTTCCTCAACTTCTGCATGAAAGTAGAACATGACACCACATTTTATACATAGAGTAGAAAATGTATGCATTAATTTGTTAAAATACAACGGAAATGGACTTAACGAACGACTGACGTTTATTGGCACGACTTGACAAAAATATCATTCAAATATGACGTTCATTGTCAAAAAACTATTACAAATTATTACACTTGTATGGCGATGATTACCATTTTGCAAAATATAGTAACTCTCAGGTATCTGATTATAAACATTGCTTTTGAATTCTTTGGGTTTAAAGACAAAATATGTTGTTTCCGTTTTAAGTTTTGAGTGAAAGTAATATCTAAAACAGACACACAGACACACAGAGACACAGACACACAGACACACAGACACACAGACACACAGACACACAGACACACAGACACACAGACACACAGACACACAGACACAGACACACAGACACACAGACACACAGACACACAGACACACAGACACACAGACACACAGACACACAGACACACAGACACACAGACACACAGACACACAGACACAGAGACACAGAGACACACAGACACACACACACACAGACAGACAGACACACAGACACAGAGACACACACACAGACACACAGACACAGACACACAGACACACAGACACACAGACACACAGACACACAGACACACAGACACACAGACACACAGACACACAGACACACACAGACACACAGACACACAGACACACAGACACACAGACACACAGACACACAGACACACAGACACACAGACACACAGACCACAGACGACACAGACCACAGACGCACAGACGCACAGACGCACAGACGCACAGACGCACAGACACAGCACAGACGCACAGACGCACAGACGCACAGACGCACAGACGCACAGACGCACAGACGCACAGACGCACAGACGCACAGACGCACAGACGCACAGACGCACAGACGCACAGACGCACAGACGCACAGACGCACAGACGCACAGACGCACAGACGACACAGCACACGCACAGACGCACAACGCACACACGCACACACGCACACACGCACACACGCACACACGCACAGCACGCACACACGCACAGCACGCACACACGCACACACACGCACACACGCACACACGCACACGCACACGCACACACGCACACGACACACACACACACACGACACACGCACACAGCACACACGCACACACGCACACACGCACACACGCACACACGCACACACCACACACGACACACGCACACACGCACACACGCACACACGCACACGCACACACGACACACCACGCACACACGACACACGCACACACGACACACGCACACACGCACACACAGCACACACGACACACGACACGCACACACGCACACACACACCACACGCACACACGCACACACGACACACGCACACACGACACACGCACACACGACACACACACGCACACACAGCAGCACACGACACACGCACACGCAGCACACACACAGCACACGACACACGCACACACACACACACACACACACACACACACACACACACACACACACACACACACACACACACACGTACGCGCGTACCCACGCTCAATACTTTTTCTAATTTTATCAATCGGAACACTTCATGTAGAACAAAGGCAAGAAATGGTTGATATTATAATTCATATGGTAATTTTAAGTGAACCAATGTCGAATGTCTTCATTTTGCTTTATCTTTATTTAAATGTAATTCGACCCCGTAAAGCCTTTAGAATACTAAGCTAAGTTTGACGGTTTATTGTTCGAGGGTACGATACAGCACTTTTGCGAACCAAAAAGAAGTTGATAATTGATAAAGTGATAGGAAGAACCAAAGTTTTGGGTTACAAATATTAAATTATTTGGGCAAAGAAATACGTTATTTTCCCCTTTAACACATAATTCAAATTCAGCTTGCTTGACTATAAAAGTGAGCGTTATTATCACATTGAGATTAGATCTATATACACTGAAGTTAACTTTACTGAGTAATAAAATTTTACACTTGCAGCACATTACAGTAAAGGGAATCTTATTAAATTTCAATATGAACAGCTGAGTTTTAAGCGTAATCGCGCAATTTTATTCTTTCCAAATTCAAACCATAATAAGGGTATTCTAAAGACGCATTTTGCATTTTTGTAGGTATCTGTTTTTAAATAAATCAAGGTTTTGTGGAATTCTTAAATCGAACGAAAAAGCGTTCACATCTAACGTTCTTGCTTTGTTTCTTTATTTCTCTAAATTTGAGGTCTTATGTATCTCAGCTTTCATATAATAACCTATTTCTTGTTTAGTGAGGGATACGTGCTGCTTTTATCAAGTGAAAAAAAATTATTGAATTTGTTATTATGGTTATTGTTTTTTATATCATATTTAAGCAAAGATAATAGTGAACATTTCAAATTAGAACAATAAGCTCTCTCAATATACGTGTAATAAAAATGTGATAAAATTTTAGAAATGTGTAACAGCGAGGTCGAGGAAAGTTCAATAATCGTTTAGGTACACGACGACTGTTGTAGGGATTTTCAAAGCTATGAGAATTGAAGTTGTGTTTATGAATCGAAGTTCGTGAGTTTTCCGATTTTCTTTGTGTTTTCCTATAAAAATGCAGCTTTCAGTACAATACCTTTTTTCCTAAATTTTATTACTTCCATTACTATAATTTCTTGAGATGAAGAAATGTTTGGTAAAATTAACAAATAATGTCTTTATGACTATATTTAGTACCTAGCGTTCTGATTTGTCACTATTCACTGTTTTAAAATAAAATTATTCAAGAAGGTGAGTAAATTGTATAAACACATAAAGTTATAGCTGTTGTGATGAAACCCAGGAAGTGAATTCACTCGTAAGAGCTGTTTAAGCGTTTTATGTTCTTTTACACATATCTCCAAATTCATAATTAACAAATATACCACACAATATATATATATATATATATATATATATATATATATATATATATATATATATATATATATATATATATATATATGGTTATCTTCGCAATTTCTCCACGTATTCATCTTCTAGGTCTAGGGTAATTCGAGGAGAGATGGACCAAGAGGACAGATGGTACAGTTTAACTTTAGCCGACTTGTGGCAACATTGCACCCTGTGGATCGGTCAGTTGCATTACGAATGTTCTTGCGGTAATACTCGTTGCTAACCACGTGCTCATATAAAAAGTTACAGGACTTATTCAACGAAAACGTATTTGTAGCTAGTGAAAATTTTATCGGTATTATTTGTAAAGTGCAATAATCAGCCATCAGGTGAGTTTAACCTTAATTTTTAGTTGTGCTTGCATAATGTGTTTATGTTACCATGTACCTAATCACACAATTAATAAACTGAAGTTGTAAAATCGACTGGTCCACCTGTCCTCCGACTTGTAGGAGTGATCGACCATGAAAATAAATAGCTGTTAAACTTTCCAATGTGTTTTAAACGGCATATAATATTCAAAAATTAAAGTAGGTATGTTTTTTGTTACAGAGAAATGCCGAATGAATACAAAAGAAAACTGGGTTCAAAGCCTAGGGGCCTCTGGAACATTGAAAATTTAAAAACAGCGGTAAATGCTGTCAACTCCAATCAAATGGGAGTAAACGAAGCTGAGAAAAGTTTTGAAATTCCCAAGACCACCTTGAAACGAAGATTAAAAAAACAAGGCTTTGAAACAAATAAGCGATTGGGACCAGATTCATCCCTAGGGTAAAATGCAGAATGCAAGCTGGTTTTACACATTAAAAAGTTACAAAAAGCGGTTTTGCACCTACCAGAGATGAAGTCCGATGTATGGCATTCAAATTAGTGAAACACTACAAAGGTGTGTTTGTTTATCTTTTTAATTTAAGTTGGCCTTTTCATGTTTCAGAGATGGCTGGGTATAAGTGGCTTGAATCTTTCTTAAGAAGAAATCCTCAGATATCGATACGCAAGTCAGAAAACACTTCCATAGCTCGCTTGCATGGAATATCAAAAACAATAGTTGAGCAGTACTTTAAAGAATTAGTCAGTATCTTAAAAAATAATGACCTATTTGATAAGCCTGGGTCAATTTTTAATTGCGATGAAACCGGTCTACACCTTAACACAAGACCAGGCGAAGTTTTAGCTGCAAAGGGTTCTAAAAATGTATGCAGCATCAGTTCTGGAGAGAAGCGTGAGACTATCAGTGTCTTGTCATGTATAAATGCTGAAGGTGGCTATTTACCACCTTACTGTGTATTTAAAGGGAAAAATATTAAAAATGAGTGGCATGACAGTTTGCAACCAGGATCCAAAATTCGAAAGTCTGAAAAATTAGCTTACGTTTCTTCAGAGATTTTTGTCGACTGGCTCTAAAACCATTTCTCGCCACGGAAACCGTCCACAAAGATTTTAATTATTCTTGATGGACATGCGTCTCATACCACTGAAGACATGAGCGATTATAAAAATGAATGAGCGGGCTGTGGAGAGGATTATGGCAAAACAAAAAAATTAGGTGACTGGATTAAGTGCCTAATATGCAGTCGTTGGTTATATAAAGGATGCACCCCATTTTTAAATCTGTGCGTTAATCGTAGTAAACATGCTAAGAAGAAAAAGTGATCTAAACATTTTTTCAGTACAGAAATAAACTTGTTGTTGTATTTTTGAACGTTTAAATCATTAATTTGAGTTAAAAAAGAATAATTCGTATTTTGTTTTATTTGGATTGGACCATCTCACCTCTAGAGGTAGTCCGTCTCTCCTCCAATGTAGAGGCGAAACGTTAATATTCATTTTAGGAAATTATGTTCAATACCAAAGTTTGTTATGAAATTATTATCTACATTTGAGAGTACTTGAATTATTTTTTTCTTCAATTGTTTTTAAGTTACGACGTCATTGATATTTTTTTGAAATGACAACCTATATTTCTGATTATTTATTTCGATAGTACATTCTATTCTCTTTTCAACGGTATACAATTTTCAATATGTTACATTTGAAAAAAATTGAGAAAAAGTGCCTTAATGTTCAAATACTAAAGATCCATTAAATTGGCAGAATTAATCTAGATAGACAAAAGCGAGGCGATAAACAAATTCGAGCGAGGTAACTTTATCAGTGGTTATTGTTTATGTCAAATAGTTGACATATTTCAATTGTGCAATTTGTTGCTGTTAATATTAGCAATGGCGAGTTTAAGTGAACGTGAAAGAATTGAAATACTTATGATGCTGGGTTATGGA
The DNA here is from genome assembly GCA_036346205.1 of Vesta saturnalis. Taxonomy (NCBI): domain Eukaryota; kingdom Metazoa; phylum Arthropoda; class Insecta; order Coleoptera; family Lampyridae; genus Vesta; species Vesta saturnalis. The sequence continues at coordinate 830,693 of JARFJB010002396.1, forward strand.
AATAGACGCAGAAGTTTACAAGACGCTTGTAATTTATTTAATGACACGTATCCAAACAGAAATCCAATTTCTAAATCCGTTGTTGGTAAAACCTTAAAACGCTTTGAACAAACCGGTAGTGTTAAAGATTTGCCAAGGAGTGGTAGACCTAGAACAGCGAAAAGCGATGATAAAAAACTGAATGTTCTATTGACCGTATCTTAAGATTCCCATTTATCAACCAATCAATTAGCGGCCAATCATAATATTTCACAGACATCGGTCGTTTCAATTTTAAAAAGTGAAAAGTATAAACCTTATAAGGTACAACTTCTACACGACTTGACGGAAGATGATTTTGATAGGAGACTACAATTTTGTGAAGAAATGTCAAATATTTGCAATAATAATGTAAATTTCGTCAACAATATTATTTTCTCTGACGAAGCTACCTTTTGTCTTACCGGTGAAGTAAACAGATATAATTGCAGATATTGGTCATCGGAAAATGCTTTTTTGTTTATGGAGCACCATACGCAGTACCCCCAAAGGTTAATGTTTGGGTTGGCATTCTAGGGGGTCATATTATCGGTCCCTTTTCATCAATGGCAATTTAACTTCGGCTCTGTATTTGCAGTTATTGCAAAATGAAATTATTCCTGCTTGTGCTATGCTGTATCCAGATGAAAACAATGAACACCTTCCCAATAACAGTATCTGGTTTCAGCAAGATGGCTCCCCACCACATTATGGTTTAATGTTCGTCAATATTTGGATAACGTCTTCCCAAACAGATGGATTGCGAGACGAGGAAGTATTGAATGGCCAGCTCGTTCGCCTGATTTAAGCCCTTTAGATTTTTTTCTTTGGGGATACGTAAAAAACAGGGTTTACAAAGATAAGCCCAGCGATGTCGAAGATTTAAAGATCCGAATTACCAGAACGATAGAAGAAATTCCCCGAGAATATGTAGCAAACTCTATTCAGGGTTTTGTAAATCGATTGAGTCATTGTCAAATTAGAAATGGAGAACAATTTCAACACTTACTTTAATTTAGTTACTTATTAATTTGTTTTTAATGATAAGATTGTGACTGATAAGTTTATTGCAAATAAATGAGTAGTTACCGTGTTAATTAATTCTGCTAATTTAATTAATCTTTAATATTTGAACATTAAGGCACTTTTTCTCAATTTTTTTCAAATGTAACATATTGAAAATTGTATTCCGTTGAAAAGAGAATAGAATGTACTATCGAAATCAATAATCAGAAATATAGGTTGTCATTTCAAAAAAATATCGATGACGTCATAACTTAAAAATAATTGAAGAAAAAAATAATTCAAGTATTCTCAAATGTAGACAATAATTTCATAACAAACTTTTGTATTGAACATAATTTCCTAAAATGAATATTAACGACAATAAATCGCCGTCTCCATACTTTTAACTAACCCTGTATATGAATGGTGGGATTAAGGATGGGTGTGGTCAGGATATGATCGGAAGGAACGGAGTTAGGGTTCTGAGGGGAGAAATACTACCCCAGCATTCGCCTAACCAGCCGCATATGGTGTGCATATACGCAGTGACCATGCCGCTACATGTGTATGAGGAAAACCCCCTGAAAAAACCTCATACAAGGTAGACGATAACGGGAATCGAACCCATTACCTCCAGAATGCTAGGCAGGTCGCATATTCGTACAAATAAATTACGCAATATATGAAAAGAGCTTAAGCGATCAAACGTTTACTCTAAATCACACAATGCAGAAAGTCCTTCTCTTTTGAACAATCCAACAAAATAAATGAAGCTTTTGTTTTTACATCTAAAAATAGTAACAATTATGTTCGATTTCCAACATAAGCTAAAATTTCAACAAGTTACTAATATCGATATAATGAATATACTGCACAATATTAAGTCTAAAGCCGAGGTGAGGATGGGATAAGTGAGATTACGCTTTTGCTATGTTGTCCTTCTTTAATTCCGGAAGTCACTCAATTTATAAATGTTTGCTCACCCTGTAACTCTGTACCCGATGTATGGAAAGTCGCAAATGTAATTCCTATTAATAAAAATAGTAGTCCAATGAACTACAACGACATGCTCCCAATTAGTATACTCCCTGTACTGTCGAAAGTCTTAGAAAAGGTTGTAGCTAACGAAATGATGGATTATATCAATAAATATCCTGTTTTAGCAAAAACACAATCAGATTTTAGAAAAGGATATAGTTGTGTAACTGCTTTGTTAAACATAGCTGATGACATCTTTGCTGCAACAGATTCAGGTAAATTATCAATTCTAATGTTGCTTAATTTTTTTAAGGCCTTCGACACTATTAGCCATGAAATATTAGTGAGCACATTGCATTATTGCATTACGTTGGTTTCAGTTCAGATGCTTGTACCCTAGTTGTACTTAATAATGAAAAGTCTGATACACCGTCTGTAACCTGTGGGGTTCCTCAGGGATCGAAATTAGGTCCCTTACTTTTTGTATTGTACAAATGTCTAAAGTATGCAGAGTTCCCCTAATATGCAGATGATACTCAACTACATTACGATTTCGATTAATGTCGTATAACACAAGCAATAGAGTGATTAAACAGTGATATTTGCAATCTGGTTGAAATGCCTGAGGAACACAGTCCGAACATTAATGCTTCTAAATCGTCCATGATGGTATTCGGAAAAAGTAAGGCAAGGGACCGACATAAGTGTGCAGTTCAAATTCATGTAAAGGAGTCCATATTACCTGTTCAAGAGCAGGTAAAATATCTTAGAGTGGTAATGGACTGTAATATTAGATTTAAGGCACAAGTGTCAGAAATGATAAAAAAGCATTTTTAAATTTTAAATTAATCTTTCAAAATCGACATAGCATTGCTCAAGATTTAACAAGCGTCTTATGTGAGTCACTTGTCCTCACGCAGTTTAATTACTGTGATGTTCTTTATGGACCTTGTCTAGATGCTATTGACAAACAAAGAATTCAAAAAATTCAAAATTCCTACCTACGTTTGATTTATGGTGTAAGGAAGTATGAGCACATCTCACACAAATTAATAGATATTCAATGGTTAAACATGGAAAATAGAACATTTGCGCACTCTGCTACTTTGTGCCATAAAATAATTACTGGTACTATACCACCATACCTTTATCACAAGATAAAGTTCAGTGCTAACAACAGATTGTATTCCTTAATCACTCCACCTCACATTATGAACGCTCATTTAGTTATAATCATGTCAATGTATATAATTCACTGCCAGACTATTGCAAAAAACTAACTACACACCAGCTTGAATAGTATATCCACCGATTCATACTTGATCGTCAACTGTTGCAGTAAAAATAATACACTACACACTCATAGTTCACAAGTCACGCATTATAACTCTAATTCTTGGTCGTCAATTATATTGAAAATTTTCATACAGTGTCCACCATTATTAGATTTAAGTACATACATTTTCTTTGGTTTTCTTTTCTAAACTGTTCTTTCGTTCATAACTTTGCATTGAAAATGTAAATTGAGAATGGGTTAGGTAAAAGAGTAGAAATAGTGACTTATGCTGCTACTAACTGAACTTCACCCAGATGGTTACATGCACATACATACTTAGATATGTATATTTATACATTTCCATGTAACAGTGAGCATTCAACTAACAAAAGACATTATTATTATAGTTTCTTGCCTATTTTATGCTTTGGATTATGGATTCGATCTAGTTGTTTATTTTTATCATCTAAGCCAATGAAATGATTTCTTAGGACAATGCTTACGATTGTGTGTGTGTGTGTGTGTGTGTGTGTGCGTGCGTGCGTGCGTGCCTGCGTGCGTCCGTGCGTGCGTGCGTGCCAGCGTGTGTGCGTGCGTGCGTGTGTGTGTGCGTTATAGAAAGGGGTTTGTTACAAAGCTGTAAATTGTTATGAATCACATCTTGCATGTTTTGGAATTTAATTTCAGTAAGGAATAACTAGTTTCTTCATAAAATTAAATACTATCAAATTGCCTTGAAGATGACGTATCAGAACATCCTCTAACGGGCGAAGGCTAACAGTGAAAAATGTCGCAATCAAAGAGCAAATTTAACAATATTTAATCAAATTATGATATAACCGTAAAATTGTGAAAGACTTGAATTTGAAATCGAGAAAAGCAATCACGAAGAGAAACTTAATATACCAATTAAAGATCCAATCAAATCTAAGAAAGAAGTAGTTTGTTGGTAATAATTGTGATTGGTATGTACAGTGAAAATACAATGTAGTACGTTTAATACATTTTCCAGTTTTAACCACATATGTTAAATTATAGCGCTACCTCAATGTCTAGGAAAAAAACAAAGCAAAAAACCTATACATACCAAAAGTTCAAATTAAAATTAAAATTAAGACCTACCATTATGACCTTTTTAATTATAAAATGTCTAAACCTATTTAAACGGAGATTATCTTCTTGTCTATTAAAATCATTAGTGTGTTTGTGCATCTCAATAACTTCACGTTGTAAACGTAAATAATAATTAGTTTGTCGTGACTGTATTTCCGTATTATCAAATTGAATGTCATAATTTAAATTATTTAAAACATGATTAGATATTGCAGACTTCTCTGGTTGACCTAATTAACAAAATCTCATATTTTTAGGTCTTTTATTAAAGCTACGTTCTGCGGCTTCAATGTATACTTTTCCATGAGAATAAAGATAGCCTATACGCTCCGGAATATGATAACGGGTTTGAAACACCTTTAATTTTTTAACTTTTCTTGTAAGTTTAAAAGCAGTTCTACGCCATGATTAATTAGGAATTTTTCAATTCTATCTTTAAAATTAGTTATAAAAGGAAGAAGAACAGTACCAAATTAAGCACTAGTTGTTCCTTATGGATACGTCTAGCAGATGTAATAACATTATTAATGTCTCTAAGTGAATATACATTCGCTTATAGTGATGTTAAATATTTATATTCATCTTCAACTCAGGATCACAGTTACGTTTTGCTCGATCCACTAAAGGTTTAATTTCACCACGTGGTTGGTGGTTTGATACGTCAAAAAATAGTTTCCATTAGTTTCCTGCTACATGTTAAACTGGATGCTTGTACGAATTCCAGTTATAAAATTAATAGTTCGTGTCTCAATAAGACAATTGTGTCCTCTACATACAGGGCGATTCGTGAGGGACCCCCCCATTTTTTAGGAAATGACAGATCTAATCATTTTAATGCAAAGCTTTCATGTAAGCTTAAGTGCAATAGTGCTGCGTGTGCGTGATGCAGAGTGTCAAAGTACATTGATTTTAGCTTATTAATACGTTTTTGTTATGTACAGTGGCGTACAACGCAAGAGGTAAATTTTAATCCCTAATTTCTACGCCATTGGAGTAAATTGAATTTTGTTATTAAAATACGAAACCTTAATGTTTTTCAAATAAAAAAGATATAGTTTGTCTAATTTGTTAATTTTAACAGGTTCTAAGATATTTGCATTTTTAGGTATTTATTACCAACTGCTTAGGCAGGTTATTATTATTCTATAGTATTTGGAAAACATTAAAATGTTAAAATCAGTGTTTCGGGAAGAATACACATAACTTCAGGAAATAATACATCTAATCATTTTAACACAAAACTTTGCGCAGAAATGAGGGATTAAAAGCTTGCATTGTTCCTTGCTTCTACGCCACTGAACATAATAAAAACGTATTAATAAGCTAAAACCAATACACTTCATATCCCTATTTATAATACCAAGAATAAGAAAAAATACATCTTTTAGTTTTAAAGATATTTCAAATTCAAATTTTTTTTTGTAACTTTGACACCCTAAAATGAAGCACAATTGAACGTTTATATGAAAGTTTTAGGTTAAAATGATTGGATCTATCATTTCCACACAAATCACCCTGTAGCTATATAAAACCAAAGGCCTCCTTACCATGGAGAAGGAAACTAATGGAAGTTACCTGGACATACTAATATCTAAAACTAATAATTCACTATCCTTTAAGGTTTACCGACAGTCGACACATACTAATAAATACCTTCGTAAATTATAAAAAATTACGACTTTACACCTGCTATACGTAACAATAAAAAAATACTAGTGCTTCCCTTTATAACGAATGTTACAGGTAGAATTAAAAAGATCCTAATTAATTATGGAATTAGGAACGTCTTTAAACCTACGAGAAAAAGTAAATAACGTTGGAGGACACCTAAAGACGTTTCAAACCCATTGCAATGCCCCGGACAGCACAAGTTACCGTGTTTTTGTGGAAAAGAATACATTGGAGTCGTAACCACAAAACGTTCAAAACGTAAACAACATGTGAGACTTGTACATTAAGTCAACCACAGAAATCTACGGTAGTTAAGCATGCTTTAACTAATTTAAATCATGCCATTAGCAAAATTATGCTGGTTTACATGGTGAAGCTATTGAGATATATACATCGTAATAACTTCAATACACAAGAATAAGGTCTACGCTTAATCAGGTTGTAGTATCTTACAATTAAAAGAAAGGGACAATGAAACGTCTTCATTTCAATTCTAGCTGTCTGTGTCTGTGTCTGCGTCTGCGTCTGTGTCTGTTTCTGTGTCTGTGTCTGTGTCTGTGTCTGTCTGTGTCTGTGTCTGTGTGTGTCTGTGTCTGTGTCTGTGTCTGTGTCTGTGTCTGTGTCTGTGTCTGTGTCTGTGTCGGTGTATGTATCTGTATCTGTGTCTGTCTGTGTCTGTGTCTGTGTCTGTGTCTGTGTCTGTGTCTGTGTCTGTGTCTGTGTCTGTGTCTGTGTCTGTGTCTGTGTCGGTGTCCGTGTCTATGTCTGTGTCTGTGTATGTGTTTGTGTCTGTGTCTGTGTCTGTGTCTGTGTCTGTGTCTGTGTCTGTGTCTGTGTCTGTGTCTGTGTCTGTGTCTGTGTCTGTGTCTGTGTCTGTGTCTGTGTCTGTGTCTGTGTCTGTGTCTGTGTCTGTGTCTGTGTCTGTCTGTGTCTGTGTCCGTGTCCGTGTCCGTGTCCGTGTCCGTGTCTGTCGTTGTGTCGTGTCTGTCGTGTCTGTGTGTCTGTGTCGTGTCGTGTCGTGTCTGTGTCTGTGTCGTGTCGTGTCTGTCTGTGTCGTGTCTGTGCCTGTCCTGTGTCTGCGTCTGCGTCTGTGTCTGTGTTGTGTCTGTGTCTGTGTCTGTGTCTGTGTCTGTGTCTGTGTCTGTGTCTGTGTCTGTGTCTGTGTCTGTGTCTGTGTCTGTGTCTGTGTCTGTGTCTGTGTCTGTGTCTGTGTCCGTGTCCGTGTCGTGTCTGTGTCCGTGTCCTGTGTCTGTGTCCGTGTCCTGTGTCCGTGTCGTGTCGTGTCTGTGTCTGTGTCTGTTTCTGTGTCTGTGTCTGTTCTGTGTCTGTGTCTGTGTCGTGTCTGTGTCTGTGTCTGTGTCTGTGTCTGTGTCTGTGTCTGTGTCTGTGTCTGTGTCTGTGTCTGTGTCTGTGTCTGTGTCTGTGTCTGTGTCTGTGTCTGTGTCTGTGTCTGTGTCTGTGTCTGCTGTCTGTGTCTGTGTCTGTGTCTGTGTCTGTGCTGTGTGTGTCTGTGTCTGTGTCTGTGTCGTGTCTGTGTCTGTGTCTGTGTCTGTGTCTGTGTCTGTGTCTGTGTCTGTTGTGTCTGTGTCTGTGTCTGTGTCTGTGTCTGTGTCTGTGTCTGTGTCTGTGTCTGTGTCTGTGTCTGTGTCTGTGTCTGTGTCGGTGCCTGTGTCTGTGTCTGCGTGCTGTGTCTGTGTCTGTGTCTGTGTCTGTGTCTGTTCTGTGTCTGTGTCTGTGCGCTGTACCTGTGTCTGTGTCCTGTGTCCGTGTCTGTGTCCGTGTCCTGTGTCATGCGTGTCCGTGTCCGTGTCCGTGTCCGTGTCCGTGTCCGTGTCCGTGTCCGTCGTCCGTGTCCGTGTCCGTGTCCGTGTCCGTGTCCGTGTCCGTGTTCGTGTCCGTGTCCGTGTCCGTGTTCAGTGTATGTGCCATAGTAGTCTGTGTCTGTGTCTGTGTCTGTGTCTGTGTCTGTGTCTGTGTCTGTGTCTGTGTCACTGTGTCTGTGTCTGTGCCTGTGCCTGTGCCTGTGCCTGTGCCTGTGCCTGTGCCTGTGTCTAGTGTCAATGTGTCTGTGTCTGAATGTCTGTGTCTGTCTGTGTCTGTGTCTGTGTCTGTGTCTGTGTTGTGTTTGTGCCTGTGCCTGTGTCTGTGCCTGTGCCTGTGCCTGTGCCTGTGCCTGTGCCTGTGCCTAGTACCTGTGCTCTGTGCCTGTGCCTGTGCCTGTGCCTGTGCCTGTGCCTGCGCCTATGCCTGTGCCTGTGCCTGTGCCTGTGCATATGCCTGTGCATGTGCATGTGCCTGTGCCTGTGCCTGTGCCTGTGCCTGTGCCTGTGCCTGTGCCTGTACCTGTGCCTGTGTCTGTACCGGTGTCTGTGTCTGTGCCTGTGTGTGTCTGTGTCTGTGCTTGTGTCTGTACTTGTGCCTGTGACTGTGTCTGTGTCTGTGTTTGTGTCTGTGTCTGTGTCTGTGTCTGTGTCTGTGTCTGTGTCTGTGTCTGTGTCTGTGTCTGTGTCTGTGTCTGTGTCGGTGTCTGTGTCTGTGTCTGTGCCTGTGCCTGTGCCTGTGGCTGTGCTTGTGCCTGTGCATATGTCCGTGCCTGTCTCTTAGTTTGTGCCTGCGGCTGTACCTGTGGATGTGCTTGTGACTGTCTGAGACTGTGCCTTGAAAAATGGCAATTTGACATTATGTTTCTATCTGAAAAATAAGTCTCATCTGTATACTTCCATTCACCCCATTTGCCCAATGCACTTTCGATCTAATTGATTCAAACATTCTAGTAATTGTTACAATTTATCTGCATATATGTTCCAATAACAGTAACTTTCTTGACTTCTTTGATTACCTTAGTTCAATATTTCACTGTCTTCTGTACTCCAACTGGCTCCAGTTTCCATTTACCACTAATCCTATTGGTGATAGTGCAGAAACGTTTGTTAGTCCTTGTGTTTTCTCAACTTCAAAAGTGTTATCACAAAGGCTGAAAGGTTGTTCGCACAAGAAAAGTTACAACGAACTAGGTTCAAGTCCTTTAGGCATCCGCAAATTTGGTATTCAGCTAAAGCCATCATTAAAAACTTTGGTGCAACTTCATTTCCCCCCATGATATCATTGGATGGATCAGTAGTAGCTTACTCTCAAGACTAAACCAATCTATGGGTTTATTTGCATCAATCTCGTCTCTTAATGATTGTAGAAAAGATGTGCGAGTAGCTAGCTCTTCATTCGTTACGAAATCAATTCATTATCAATGCAAGTTCATAAGATCCACCATCAGTGGGCTTGATTTCAAAAAGGCGACTGACCCCGATAGTATCCTAGCTAGTGTATTAAACAAATTTTCCCCAAACTAAACTCAGTCCTATCAAAGCTCCACTCAATCTCTATGTCTTCTGGGGAATTTCCTACATCATGGAAGTTACCGTATGTTCAACCTATTCCGAAAAAAGGCAGCAATATCGATTCCTCTAGATATAGAGCAATAAATACTTCCATTTTGTCTAAAGCTGTAGAAAAACCGTCAGTCAGCAAATACCTTCTTTCCTTGAATCTAACAAACTACTTACTGACCACCAATGTGGTTTTAGGCAGCGTCGTTCAACAGGTGATCTTATTTGTTATGTGATCCAAGTTCGAAACAATAATTAAAACGATTCTATGAAAAAAGGACGGCCCCTGACCGTGTCAAAATCCCATCGCGAGGTCTGTAGCCCTTTCGTATAGTCCACCATCGTGGTACCTAAAACCGACAATATAAAGACTGCAGATGAATCTATAGACGCCCTGGTGAAGGCCTTCTGTCCGAGGAGGCATGGACAGGGTAATTGAGTCGGAGAAGCGCGATCTCTCCATAATCCCCCAGGAGGTTCTTGAAAAATCCGGCCTCACTGCTAAATCCCAGGATGCAGCTTTGCGGAGAATATCCAATATGGATGAGTCTGCTGAACGCTCCTTGGAGTAGGTTAAGGAGGTCATATTTTTCTAGAATTTCGAATCTGCTCCTGAAGCCACTGTAGAAGCAGCACGGAATTCCCTGAAAGTGGTGGTCCGGTTTGGATCACGAGACCACTGGATTGTGTCGCAGTCGTACGAGAGTTTCTTTGGACAGGACGACGGGTATACGTCGGATGGAACACCTGTCGTATACAAGACCATATACGTACACACCGGTGCCAACATTTCGGTCATAATGCCTCCGACTGTCGGAGTGAGCTTCAATGCGGCCATTGGGCAGCTAGCTATGAAACTTACAAAAAGATCCCTCATGCGCAAATTGTATGAGGTTTGGTCACAAAGGGGATGCTATCAAACATAAATCCTCCGTCTCAAGCTGTCCTGCCTACGCTAAACGTGTTGAGTTCAAGACCGCTAACACCAATTATGGATAGTGAGGACTCACTTACGACTCTTAGGTTCGCGCAAGAGAGTCTTAGAAATTCTCGTGTTTCGATCCTTGAGGCACTCCAACGTAGTCTGGAAACAATATGTTCGCGTTTAACCTCTCCGTGGCGAAATGTGCCACAATCTACATTCTGTAGACGCCGTCATTGACAAGCTGTCAGAGTAGGTCCGGCATACGGGCCGGGTGTGTCTAAAAAGGATTATCCTTCTTCTTCGACATGGATCCTCGAAGTCTTCCTATGGGGATGTTTCATGCTGCGGGGCCATTCGGGTAAGTTCTTCGCAGCTGAAGTCTTTATCTTCGCCGTCGCAGACGTTGATGTGCGTTAGAAGTATAAACCCTGAAAAAAATTGTTTGCTCATCGCGAGAATCGAACTACGGAAAGTTAGCATGGTAAACGTACAACGTTACTTCTCGGCCACTAAGCCTTGTTAGATATGTAATGTAGAAAGCTATATATATATATATATATATATATATATATATATATATATATATATATATATATATATATATATATATATATATATTTATTCAGACGTCACACAGCGCATAGAAATGTTACGGTTGGAGAATATAAAATTAATTAATACAGAAAATCAATAGGTATTGAAAAAATGCATCTAATGGTAAATGAAATGAATTAGAAAATTTACAGGAACTATACAGGGTGTCCGGTGAGGAACTGTACAAACTGAAATGGTATGTTCCTTGGGTCAATTTAAGTAAAAAAAGTCCCATAAACATAGGTCTGATTCGCAATAGTTATCCAGATACAAGAGTTTAAAGTTTATAACTGATCACATATTTTTTCAAAAGTAATTATTATTAGTCAACTGGAAAAACAAAACCGAAACAGTCTGGTATTTATTCGTTTGTGTTCTAATAATGACAAAGTGGATTGTAGTAAATTAAGTGTAATTTAAATTTAAAATGCCTTTTCAATTTTCTAACGAAGAGTATGCTGACATCATTTACATTTATGGATTTTGTGATGGAAATGCGAGAGCTTCCGTTAGGGAATATGAACGAAGATTTCCCAACAGGAGGATTCCAAATTACCAAACCTTTTCTTCTGTGTTTCAACACGTTCGAACTCATGGTTCATTTCCATCAGTTTCAATAAGATCTGATCGTCCCGTGGAGTTAAATGTGAATGAGCAAGAAAAACATTCTACAGATGGTTGATCGGAGTCCAGGGTTGAGTGTTAGAAGAATTTCTTCTCGAACGGGAGTCGCTCGTATGTCAGTATGGCAAACATTACATGATGGGCTTTTGTATCCCTACCATACACAAAACGTTCAGCACCTTGAACCTGGAGATTTTGCTTTGCGGTTGAATTTCTGCCAGTGGCTACAAGAAAATCCACAACTAGTTCCATTCATTTTATTTAGTGACGAGGCGCAATTTACTAGAGATGGAGTGAACAATACACGCAATTCTCATTTGTGGTCAGAAGAAAATCCACATGGTACAACAGAAGCTAACTTTCAGCGCAGATTTTCTGTTAATGTATGGTGTGGTATGATTGATGATCAACTTATTGGACCTTTTTTGTTTGAGGAACGTCTTACAGGAGAAGCATATGCTAACTTTTTGCGGAATAAATTGCTACCGCTTTTGGAAGCATAAATGTAAATGATGTCAGCATACTCTTCGTTAGAAAATTGAAAAGGCATTTTAAATTTAAATTACACTTAATTTACTACAATCCACTTTGTCATTATTAGAACACAAACGAATAAATGACAGATTGTTTCGGTTTTGTTTTTCCAGTTGACTAATAATAATTACTTTTGAAAGAATATGTGATCATTTATAAACTTTAAACGCTTGTATCTGGGTAACTATTGCGAATCAGACCTATGTTTATGGGACTTTTTTTACTTAAATTGACCCAAGGAACATACCATTTCAGTTTGTACAGTTCCTCACCGGACACCCTGTATAAAATGAATTTATTTTGAAATTTAATAGAAATCCATTTATTTATAATAATAATCAAGTATGAGTTATGAAAAAATTGCTTTCAGAGTGTAAGGTTGGAATTGTTACTAGGTATGTATTCAACAGGTGGTTTTAATGTTTTCTCGGATACATTAATGATAGAAAAATAATAAAATCACTATTCATATAATTTTCTATAAATATTTTGGATGGTGGAAAAATAACAAAATTGCATTTCGTATGCACACAGCGTATAGAAATGTTTATTGTTGTAAGTTATAAAATTAATATAGAAAATAAATGTGGAGAATCAATCAGGTATTGAAAAAATGTATTTAATAGTGAAGGTGGTAGATTTGAAAATAATAGCAAATGTAGAAAAAAAAGGAATTTATTTTTAAATTTAGTGAATTTAAAATAGTGTTCATATTGATGAGATGTTGTTATAAATAGCTAAGGTGATGACCCTGAAGTAGGTAATACATATATCTGTTGATTATAAAACAAACATATTGGTTTATACATTACAACGTACAGCATGAAAGTAATTATATATTATCATGTTGAGGGAAATAATAAAAAACATAGGTATGGAAAAGTTAATATATTGTGGAATTACATACAATATATTTCTACATTATTGATAACACTCTTGACCTTTTATAATCATCCTGAGAGTATATAGGAACGCTATACCATATGGCTGTATCTCAGTCGTTAACTTGATATTGATCAGGTAAGTTCTTTTCATTCTTTAAAACTAGTAATAATTAAATACGAATATTAACCAATTTTTAGGATTTCTCGCTACTTCCTTAAAGATGGATCTTCTAAATCAATTAAAGTTTGTTGGCAAAGGAGAATTCAAAGCTGTATTAAAAGTTTCTAAAATGATTATTTGAAAAAATACCTGTTAAAAAATGTTCAAATTATTAACACTCATCATGGAAGAATAGTAGTAGTAGAGACTGAAGACAATAGTATATTTCTCCCGGACAGATAGAACTAACGGATGAGGTGTATAGTCTTCAAGTATGTATTGAACAAATCGCAATCATTTCTGGAGGCAGCATAAATGTTGGTAAAGCTAAAATGATGTCTAAACCACTCTTTGTTAATAATACAGGTAAGTTATTATTCTGCATTTTAAAAAATAGAATTTGTAGAATTTATAGGATAGCCTGTCCCATCACAGTCATTGGTATTATCATTATTGTACATAAATTTCTATTTATATGTATATTGTATATACAAAATTATAATAAGATAATATTTGTAATGTCTGAAGTTGTTTACCTATTCCTACAACTTATAGGAGTTAATATGAAACTGTGTAGTTAAAATAAAATAAAATTTACGTCATCCAAATTAAATGAATGTGTTCATTACATTGCAAACAATCTAAGATTAGAAGAGACCATCTATATGGTCAACATCAGACGATTTATTCCATTTCCTCAAACATCTTCTTTTGGCGCGCAATTGCCTATCATCCTGATAGTAATGAGGCAACTTATTCCATATTGCAAGCAAATAAATTTTCAACGCTTAATTGTAGCTGTTCTTATCTTATTATACGTCGAATATTATCAATTATCGATTCAAACTTTAGATTATACGATTCATCTCAAAAATAATGGTTAATGATTAAAATATGCTTACGTACTTACCGTATAATTTCAGCTACTATATGCATTTTCAATCACCTGCATAGATAATAAACAAATGTATGATGGCTTAAGGATGCACCGGAGCCTCATTCTTATTATTGTGACGCCACACTTTGTATTATAATGTCACACTCTGATATAAATCGCTAAAAATAGGGTGGGAAAGTAGTTGTATAATTAGTTAATTGAAACCAATCGAACGATATGGATGCAGAACAAGTAGAGTGTTTAACAGATGCGATAAATAATAATAATGTATACTTGATATAGGAAATATATGAGATGTCGATGATAAAGCTGATTATTCATGGACCTGAAGCAACTGATGGTAATTAGCATTACGATATGGATACCTTATTAAAACCGTTGTTGTAGAACGATTATTAGCGCTATTTCTAGACAGATGTACAGTACTTGATGACGGAAGTTCATTAAAGAATAATGACTTTAAACCTGTAGTACAAATATTTCGGACATCATTTAGCGACATATGCTGTCTGCATTTTGACGAATGGAGCAAAATCTCAAACATTAAAACTGAGAATCTAATACGTCAAACTCTAAAATCTGATGTTCTGGGAAAGCTATCTTTATACGTTATGGTACAAAAACTGAATTGCAGTTTAATGCCGATGAGGAAAAGCGGATCAGAATAAGTAAAGGAAACAGATCAGTATTATTATCCGAATATACAACCAACCTATTCTTTTCGGCTGTGGGAGTGATAAATCACAAGCTGAATTATATGAATGATTATCGTTATTATTCGGGCTATGAAGATTTCGAAAATGAAGTATCAACAAATATGTATGATTATGGCCTGAGCGATGAAGAAAGTATGTATATTGTCTACAGGTAACTGTTTCTGTCAAAATCTTACATTACTTTCAGCATTAATAGGTTATAATTATAACGTAAAGCATTATTCATTTTAACTTCTTTCTTCGGAAATGTGTGAAAGATGTACAAAATATAACGCATATTATGTAAAACAGTATTTTAATAGAGGTTGGTTACGGTTCCACCTAGTGGTATGTTTTTAAAGGCAAATTTAGGTACCAGTAAATGTTATAGCGGGAAAACTTGAAATTTAAAATAGGTTCTAATAACATGGTCTCACTGGCGGGAACTAATTATAAGGTTTCATACACTGTTCTCTGCCGCTCCTTAAAGCCACCGTTTCCATTTTTGCGTTATGAAGTTGAGTCTCCCCCAATTGCTCCTTCGCAGCCGAAGCGTCGTTAACAGCTTTAGCTATACCACTGGCACCATCGGCAAGATCACGTGCAGCTGAGAGACCGACGAATAGTGTATTAGGAATGGAAGGAAGCCACAAGTTTTAGGTATCCGAATGATTCTAGGCACTAGCACCTTCTTTTTTCCACCGGCAATCTTAACGGTCTTCTTAGTAGCTGATAGACTGACATCAGTGAGTTTCTTCATCTTGAAGCAGACTTTTGAGAGATTCTCGGATAGGTCGTAAAACTCCTCCTCTAAACGAGAGCCTCTTCCTTGTCTTCTTAGCAACCATACCTAACGTGGGTTTAACCATCATGACGTTCGCTACATCAAAGGCTGCTGTTTTCTCAACAAAACTTGACACCTTCGAGCGTACACGATTCCAAGCATGATCTCGAGTACCTTATCTGCTTGATGACGACTTGCTACATCGTTAGAATTATGATGGCCATATCGTATTGTTTGCAAGCTTCGTCTAGAGCATTTATACCGGGATCGACGCGAGCTAAACGTTTCTGTAGCTTGGTTCCTTGTCCGCAATATCTATAACCCGAAACGTGCAGTTCAACAGGTAATTTGTTTATTAAGGTGTTTAATATTCCTCTCCCCAACAGCATGTGAACTAGTCAGTATACTACCAGCAACTGAATGATGAAGTTTACGAAGAAGCCTGAAGAAATACCTGTGAACGGTCACGATTTCTTCAAATCGGAAGTTGCGGGAAGGGATGGTCGTCTCTTTACGGCATCAATGAGAGCAATTATTTGCGGACCTTCGGGGTGCAGGAAGACTCATGTGATGGTTAGCTCATTGGAGGCACCGCACGGTTTAAAATTTGAAAATGTATACGTTTACTCCAAGTCGCTTGAGCAGCCAAAGTATAAAGACTTAGAGCATGTACTGAAGCCGACAAGAGGTATATCTTCGACGGCATATCTAGCCTCAATCAAGATATAATTCGCAATTATTTCAGTAGAGGGCGTGGACTCCTATGTCTGTCAAACCTATTCAAAGGGTTCTAATCAGTTGATTCGCTATAATGTGAACAAGGTTGGTATATTTAAACAGAATTGGATAAATTTGACGCATGTACGTGATGTGCAAGTAGGTACTGATATGACCTTCGATCAATTTAAATCGATGTGCTCGCAATTTTGGCAGAATTAATACGCTTGTGATGCATTGTAAAAGACTGATGACGGCAGATACCGAAGTGGATTTGATTGCTATATCACCTACTTATAATGCTCATTCAATCAGTCGCAATGGATGTTCGTGATAAGGTGGTTAAGCGGAAGTTAACGCAAACACGCAATGCAATCAAACGTAAGCTGGAATTATTGAAGATGGGGATACACCTGCCAAGTTCAAGTCCAAACCTCCCGTTTCGCCTTAATTCGTTGAAACTGGTGTAGAACCAACACCTGTTACGTTTAGACTCCCTTTTGTACGGTCATTTGTCGAAGCGCACGTTGTTACTGAAACAGATCCAGAGGAATGGCAGGTGGAACCAACCTCTCTACTACGCAGATCTACTGATCCGTGTGAACCAAGAACAAGTTGACAATACATACGGCCTTCGTTATGATGAAAACCTAGATAAATGGTCCTAATCTAATTATAAAAGATGATACATATGAAGGCACTCCCGGACTACACGAGCTGCTTATATTGAGACAGCCGAAGATGTATACGCTGAGGGATGAGACGGTCTACGTTGATATGCTAGCTAAAATTAATCCAGTTAGGAAGAATCACGACCCTCACGGAGCAATAATTGGTACTAAGTTGTCTAAATACCGGAAGACTATTAAGTCATTAATTATCACGAAACATTTCGGTCGCGGTATCATGAAGAAGTTATCGAATAGAGTGAAGGAATATATATACTGGAACTTGTTGCACGACTCAGGCTGTTGCATACTCTGAAAGCAGCATGTCCTTATCCGGAAGACAAGTTTCGTCAAATTTAGCCCACGTATCTACATAATCAACAATATGATCATTTACCTCTCTAGATCTATGCAGATCTACTGATCCGTGTGAACTAAGAACAAGTTGACAATACATACGGCCTTCATTATGATGCAAACCTAGATAAATGGTCCTAATCTAATTATAAAAGATGATACATATGAAGGCACTCCCGGACTACACGAGCTGCCTATATTGAGACAGCCGAAGAAGTATACGCTGAGGGATGAGACGGTCTACGTTGATATGCTAGCTAAAATTAATCCATTTAGGAAGAATCACGACCCTCACGGAGCAATAATTGGTACTAAGTTGTCTAAATACCGGAAGACTATTAAGTCATTAATTATCACGAAACATTTCGGTCGCGGTATCATGAAGAAGTTATCGAATAGAGTGAAGGAATATGTATACTGGAATTTGTTGCACGACTCAGGCTGTTGCATACTCTGAAAGCAGCATGTCCTTATCCGGAAGACAAGTTTCGTCAAATTTAGCCCACGTATCTACATAATCATACGGATACACCCCTTTTTTAGTTAATAACTGCAGCTGCTCATCATTCAAATCACTTAGCGTGCTGCGTAAGATTTTGAAATCGTGAAATGATGAGTAGAAAGATAATTTATCCAGGGATTCGTTCTTAGAGTGATATGAATCTACAAATCAAAATTTAACTATTGTATATATGTCTTTGGTGAATGATATGTAGCGTTCTTTCGTTTTATGTAATAATGTAGTTTTAGCGGGGATGGCTTAAGCAATATCTTTTATTAGGAAGTGAAAATCATAACCTGTAAAATTATGGAAAAGAACTGGTTTGATTCCTAGCGTTATACCGGATGTTGCATGCTAGATGAGCACTACCTCTAAACCGACCGGTGAAATGACAGTAGTCTCTTACTTTAATATCGTCTTCTAAGAAGGGGTGCTCGCAAATATGACAGTGGGTGGATGCATTATTTCCCAAATTTTCATGTCACTTAACGTTTCCATTGGTATTAGATTATCGAAATACTGCTGCAGATTACCCGCAATATCCAACTGCTCATTGGTGAACCAAATAATACGCTCCTCGACCCTCCCCAACCGAAGTTTTGATTAGGAATCGTTAATCGTGCACTGGAGATAATATTCGAAGCTGCATACGTTATGCTTCTTATACTTAGCGGTATTCCGCGTTTGGTCATCTTTAAAATCCTGAACTGAACATTGCAAGTAGCAATATAAAGTAGAGGGCACATTCTGTTTAAAGTCATGGTTCCTAAAATAAACAAAATTCGATCTTGACTTAGGCATTTCGATCCTACACTTATTAATTAACTTACAATCTAATTTTGATTACTAAGTTTAATTTCCGAACTAAAATAGTGTAGGCATCGATCGCATAAGTATAATTTACCACGATTATTCGTTAATTGTGAGCGCACTAATCCTGATAACTTCTTGATTCAGCAGAAATGAAATTTCACTATTTCATCGTCATCCTTAGTTGTCCCAAATCTTGAAATGTCATCAACTATTTCCACCCTAATTTCATAATTCTGCTGGATCATTAATAAATTAACACGTTGCTGCTTCTTATCGTCACATAAATATACGGGTACTGTGGTATATGTAGTTACATCCTTTCTAATAAGAGCATAAACGTAGGATTTTGTTTTGAAAATTTGGGGATTTGGTTTGAGGTCATAAGAAACTATATCTTCAAGATATAGAATTTCAGCATAGTAGGGATACGATGATACGCGAGAGTTGTTGAAGTGGATAACGGAAAGAGAGCCGATGCTCCAGCCCACCCGAAACAGGCTTTATTATTAATTTTTACATTAATAATGCATTTCTTATTTTTTATCTGAGGGGTAAAGGTATATAGGGCAATGCTCTTATTAAAATCATACTGTTTGCGTTGATAGTTAACGAGATAATTTTTGATAGAGCCCACCATTATCCTGTTCTTCAAATTGCAGCAATCGCTCCATTAAGTAATGAACTACATTGATATTAAGCAGATTTTTAAATTTTCATCTTCTAAGTTACATATTAAAGTATTACAATTTGTGGTTGTAAAACTAAATTCCCTATACATTAAATTATTATCATTACTTTAAAATAGTTCCACGAATTCTGCACAAATTTCAAATTTACATTTAAAATGTGATTATAAATCTTAAAAATGTCCTTCTTCTTAATTTAAAACAACTCAAAACTATCATGAAAAAATGCTCCTAATGTTCCATATCCTAATTAACTGTAATATCAGTGCTCACCCTGGATTTGAAGGCTGTAGCCAAATCCCTCCACTCGACTGTACCCTTGCATCCGAGGGACCCTCTTCTGGCTGGTTCTATTATCTGCTTTACTTGTATTCTGCACCGCTCCAATTTCGCTGAAACGCTCCCTAGTTGTCTCTTATCACCAATGCTCAATAATGAATCACCAACGCACTTTTTAACCAGTTTCAAATTGGCGTCAATGATGTTGGTTATTTTACCGATTTTATCTCATCATGAGTATTTTGATGGTTATAGAAATGTTCAATCATTTTTAGGGATGAATTAATTTCCTGTAGAAAATAAATCATTAAAATGGATTTACTATAAACGACAAACAGTGTACCTGGATATCTAGCGAACTGCAGCAGCAAGTAATATAATATGGCAGATTTTATCAAACCTAGATCATTCTAATTAATGCTTCAAATATAAATATACGATTTATCTGGACCGGAGTGAGTAATTAGAATAGCAGTACAGCAGCAAGCACTTTTCTAACTATAATCAGTTAAAAAAAAATTCATCTATATAATTAATGCTTTAAGTAAAATGAAAAAAAAACATATCTGAATATACCTGTTGAACCAATGAACTGGGACAGCAAATAAAACAAGTAATTTTTATGCAATAGTAACGAGGAATCCTAAAACTTGATTAATACTCCTATTTAATTATTATTTTTGACGTATAAGAACTTACCAGATCACGATGACGACTGACATACAGCCATAAGGTATAGTGCTCCTATATACTCTCAGGATGATTATAAAAGGTTAGAAATACGTTGTGTAATTTCACAATAAATTCATTTTTACATATCTATGTTTTTTATTATTGCCCTCACCGTTTGACATAATTACTTTCATGCTGTATGTTGTAATGTACAAACCAATATGATTTTTTGTTATAATCAACAGATATATCTATTATATACTGCGGGGTCATCACCTCCGCTATTTATAACAACTTCTTAATATGAATACCAATTAGTATATTATCCTTTTTTTTTTCTATTATTTTCAAATCTAATACTTTTACTGTTAAACACATTTTTTCAATACCTGATTGATTCTCTGTACTGATTTTCTATATTAATTCTATTTCCAACCATAAACGTTTCTATACGCTGCGTAAATATGGATAGCAATTTTATTATTTTTCTACCATTAATCTATCCGATAAAACGTTAAAAATACCTGTTGAATATATACCTAATAACAATTCCAACCTTACACAGCGAAATCAATTTCTCATAGCTTATACTTGATTATTATTATAAATAAATGGATTTTTATTAAATTTAAAATTTTTTATAGTTCCTAAAATTTTTAAATTCATTAGTTTTACTATTACATGCATTTTTTTTATACCTACTGGTTTTCTATATTGATTAATTTTATATTTTCCAACCGTAACACTTCTATACGCTGTGTGACGTCTGCATATATATATATATATATATATATATATATATATATATATATATATATCCAGTTTTCTGCATTACATATTAAACAAGGCTCAGTGGACGAGAGGTAATATACATTTCCCATGCTAGTTTTCCGTAGTTCGACTCTGGCGACGAGCAAACAACTTTATTCAGGGTTTATACTTCTAACGCACTCTGTGATGACGATGACAAAGACGAAAGAAACAGAAGCAGCTCTCTAGCGGCGGCGGCGCAGAACCTACACGAATGGCCCCGCAGCATGCAACATTTCCATAAGAAGCGAAGACATCGACGACCCCCTGCCGAAGAAACTACCGGAGACTAAAGTATACGTCCAAGATGGCCGCCATCGGTCAACAGATGGGTCAGCCCTCTTCATAATCTTTCCAAGATAGCCACCACGTCTCTCATTGGTCAACAAATGGGTCAGCCCCCTTGATAATCTTTCCAAAATGGCCGCCAGGTGTCACATCGGTCAACAGATAGGCCACTCCTCTTGATAATCTTTCCAAGACGGCATCCACGTCCCTCATTGGTCAGCAGATAGGCCAGCCCCCTTGATAATATTATCAGGGGAGGGGCTCCTACTCGTCTCTCATTTTCCTATTTGCTAATTATCCTGGTGTAATTAATTATTAACATTCACAAGAAACATCGAAAGTTTCTCTACGTCAGAGTCTCTTCCGGACTTTCCGTCAATCGTGACCTAAAGACCCCTCATAGAAGCCGTACCCACCTAGCGCGGATCCGCTATAAATACCGCGACGCGCTACCGAAGACTCCAGAAGCCTGACAGTGCGTCTGCCGCCTTTAGTCTCGTTACTTTGCTCCGCCGACCTGTCGATCGTCGCATTTGTCGGAATATTCATCTTTCACCGTCGTGAATCATTTGTCGAGTTATCTCGACAACGCCACCTTGAAAATCTTCTCCATATAGCCGAGCTGCTGGTTAATGTACTCTCCGGTTAAAGGTACGTAAGTTTTTATTGCACAATATAACACAATACGCAGATTGAACGATGTTACGCTGGGCTGAGTTACCCGTAGTCATCTTTCATTTACTCCGGTGGGAAGAAAGGTTATCGCCTTAACTCTACCAGATAACATTACTGCCAGACGCCGGTTGTAGATCACATTGTGAACCCCGCAGTTCTATAAAGATACTCCGCGTTTACGTCCGGGAGTTTTATACTTAATCCCGCCAAACGTGAGTAACCGCTCCAATGTCCCATCGCAATTCGCTATAAATCTATCTTAGAGGAGTAATCCTGCTTTAAGAAAACCGTTTCCGTTGGTCGCTTATTGCGATAAGCCAGACTTGATGGAGAAATCCTTATGCAAATCTACCGTACCTGAAAACCAAGTTAGTTTATCCTGTACCTGAAAATCTGTAAACTAAATTGTTCCGGAATGTTTAAACACCTTATGAGTGTCATTATTGGACACAGCCTTGACCTAGCGCCACACCGGTAGCCACTCATGACGCAATCGACCCCGAACCACAAGGAGTTACAAAGCGTGCTGGCTGTCCGCACCCAGAATATAACACGAAAGTACTCACTTCATCCCAAACAGTTTAATAACTCGCAAAACCACCATTTCTGGTTTTAATACCATTTCCGCTAATTACTAAATGTAATTATACTAGATCGTAATGCATCATAATTAAAATTCTCCTGTATGTAATTAATATAAATAACTAGTTAAGAAAACTGTGTACATAATAATTAGTTTCTTCAAATTCACGATTTTAAATACCAGTTCATAAAAGTTAACATTTTATGAACGGGAATATAACAATCCCTTTCACAGAAATTCGAGGTAGAATTAGTTAAATAATTTAAAAGTCATATTAG
This sequence comes from Vesta saturnalis, assembly GCA_036346205.1. Taxonomy (NCBI): domain Eukaryota; kingdom Metazoa; phylum Arthropoda; class Insecta; order Coleoptera; family Lampyridae; genus Vesta; species Vesta saturnalis. The sequence goes on from JARFJB010002396.1 coordinate 853,563, forward strand.
TTAGGATTTTGGTTATAATACAAAATACGAGTCCCTGATAAGTTAATTAAAAGTAGTATTTATCCTATTTTCACAGAAACGGTGTACATATGTTTTGTTTTCCGTAAGTAGATTTAAATTGAAATATTTCGAGCTGTAAAAAAATTTAGGTAATATAAATATCAAACCCTTATATGGGTATCAATCAGTGTGTACAGTGAACCGGCCAAGTAAAATCAAAAACGAACCATCCCCTTCTTGCAAGTGCAAGAACAGACAGATTGAGCTAGTCCGAGGCAAATTAAAGTACTAATTATAGTAAGCGAAAGGGGCTTACAAAGTAAACTTCAAGTCGCAAATACGACTGTTCAGAGTTCTGTTGTAACTTGATTTTCCCGACTTCTCCTCATTTTATAGTAATTAAGGGCTCGGACAGGACTGCACTTAAGTGGTAGTTACCGAACGAGTTCTAGTGGTATACGCACATTATGTACGATTATTTAGACCAATGGAGGGGTAGTACCTTCCCCCTCAGAACCCTAACTCGGTTTCTTCTAATCTTCTTAACCCCACCACGCATGCATACATACTTAATGTACCGTGGAAATTCATCCCTGCCATTAAAGGAGATTGAAAAGCTCAAGCAGTGCATCTCCTTTAGCGAGGAAGATGGCCTTTTTGTCTTTTTCTTTTTCACGTATATAAAAACAAACACGAACCACATACTACGTAATAAATATAATTTATAGTATACTACGTAATAAGTGTTGTAAACGGTATATTACGCATGAATGCGTAATTGCTTTACAACACTCATTACGTACTATACTTTATCTACGACCATAGACAGTGTGCCAAAAAACTCTGGACTACTTTTAATATTTTCATTTTTATCAGGTATTGTAGATGATGCTTAAACACGTAATTTTTTATTTTAGTCGTTGTTTTTCGTTGTTCGTTTCATGTGCACAGCGAGATCTAAAAACTTACAAAAAAAATTATAGAGGATATATGTCTCACAACTTTGATGATCATAATTCGTTCTATTTACAACTACGTTGGTTTAATTAACATTAGAAACATTATAATAATTATTTATGGTTACTGTACAATTATTAAGTATATTAGAAGTATCTCGATTTGTCGATTCATATGACATTGTAATATTTTCATTTGTTAATATAGTCAAACTGTCCGTTTTGTTTACGAAAATTGTGCGATTTGTTTACGTGCGTAATGAGAAATTTACTGAGAGTGTGTGTCGTGTGTTTTCGTCTGTTTTCCACAGTGATCGTAGGTAAAATGTATTATTGCGATACTAGTGCATCGTCACATTTTTTTTATTACAAGAGGCTAGCATTGGAATACGAGGCGTTAGTCGATCTATAAAAACAAGAAAAATAGTATATTAGGTATTTAGAACAGTAAGGATATTCTACCGATCGAAGGCAATTGTCTGAGATCAGTAGTCTTTAATGTTCCAGAGGCTTATGAGTTACGACGTTTTTTGCGCGACTAAATTTATTAAAAAGTTTTAAATATGTACTTAATAAATAACGATATGTACATATGTATATTAGTCTCGTTATATCAAGTTGTCTTAATGTAAAAATTGTTATATCGTTGCTATAACAATTTGTAAATAACTGCAGCCATTACAGTTTTTTTGGAAAATAACATTGAAAATTAGAATGAATATTTTAAGTGAATCTGAAAATGAAATTGGTGAAGAAGATTGGATAGTTGGACGTACGGCTGTCATTCCTGAAAAATCTAAGGGACGCTACGGAAAAACACACAAAATTTTTAAAGATTGGTGCACGCAAAAAAATATCAGTGTTTGTGAAAAATCTCTCTTGGCGTACTTTGTCAGAAGAAATGAAAAACTACAAGCTCCAGGAAGTCTGTGGGCTGAATACTCAATGTTAAAATAGATTTCTCTTCACGATTCCTTTGATAATTCGAAGTTTTTTTTTTACATTAATTGCTTTCTTAAATGAATGTAGGACATCGACCAAAAAAGGCCAGGTGTTTTTACTGATGAAAACTTTACTAAGTTTTTACTTGAAGCTGCAGACGAAACATTTCTTGCACACAAGGTAGTAGATTACATATGAAAGTAAAGATACATTTTAGTAAATTATTATATTTTTTTATAGGTAGGAATCACATTAGGAATAGTAGACGAGAAGAGTTATATAATTTAAAAATAGACTTTGAGGAACGTGATGGATTAATCATTGGAAAAATACCCCATTTGTTGTTGTTATTAACATTGCACATAATAAAGTTAACTATTTGAAAAATGCAAAATCATTCAATTTCTTGTTAAATCATCGAAATGGGAAATGCACTAATCAGGTTATTGGAAAGGGTACAATTGGTAAATATTTCAAATTAATCCTGCTGGTTACACCGGTCATTCATTTCGTCGAAGTTCAGCTACATTATTAGCCAACAAATGTGAACATATTCTTGGACTGAAAAGGCACGGAAAGTGAAAGTCTTCTAGTAAAGCAGAAGGCTACATTGAACCAAAATTGAATTTTCGAAAAAAAATCTCTTCAGTGACAAAAATAAAGAGGTTTTTCAATCAAAAACCTCAACGTGTAAAGAAAGCAATGAAAATTTAATTTGTGAAAATTTGGACAATGCTAATTTTAACACTACTTCCAATTCGTTCATGCCACTTAGTTGTAGCGATAAGGAAACTCATCCACGAGAGTAGCACGAGGTTCCAGTAGATGGTACTTACATTTTTCATCGGCATCTGTTTTCCAAAATAAGCTTCCGGTAACAATTGGAAATGGTAATAATTGTACTTTCAATATTTATGTTAATAGAAAAGTTATAAAAATTGTTATAAGAATAAATTTACTTACCTTTCTAGAACGCTAAAATACTTACCGTCGTACTTATTCTTAGCAACTAGTAAACAAAACTTACTGTCGTGGAAACAGGCGAGGTAAACAACCAGATAGAGCATAGTTGTGCAAAATAATTATTACGTATAATGTAATAATGACCCACAAATTGTATTTTTGTTACTGCAGCTGAATCGTGCTGTCAATATTGTTTAAAGAAGCATTACACAAACCATGTACCACTAAAGAAATTGTATACGTCTTCAGGATTTATTCTACCAAGAAAATGTATATTGTGATTAAAAAACTAAGTGTGAAACGTGCTATTAAGGCATTTTAATAAAACTTTTAAATGCTGGAAGATATCTGGTTGCTTAGCAATCTATTAAATAATAGTACTCACAATTCTGATAAACACAATAGTCAAGTTAAATAATTGAAAATATAGAATTTAACCTTTTATATTACAAATCCCTTTATGACATCATTTAATACTTAATTACAAAGTTATTAAATTACGTAAAACTTTGATCATTAAATCTGTTGTAAACAAAGTCGTAACCTGTAGGTACCAATGAAAAATAAAGGTGCTGATGACAACTTTTAAGAGTGATATAGTTAAGCCAACCAAAGCAGGCACTCATTAATTCGATTTACTCATTTTCAGTTTTCACTTTAATCTTAAACGTATCTACAAAAATGAAAATTGTTAAGACTCTGCACTACAAGAGATAGTGACGCCTTCCCATACGAGGGAAAAAAGTGTCACTTCTCCTTCCTGTGAGACCAAAATAAGTACTCAGCGAAATGCACGACGAAAAACAACAGAAAAAGACTACTGGATTTTTAAATTAAATAAAGTGGCAAACGTTATAAATGTCGGGTATCAAAAAAACATCCGACCTGCCAACATACAAAGAGGAAATTAAAAAAAAATACATAATGCCAATAATAATACTTTTTTAAGATAATGAAGAACATCACTCTTTTGCAATTTATTTTTTTAACGAAGACAGGCAAAATTGTAAAAACTAAAACAATAATCTAGGGCAAATGAATGTTTAAAACTTCGTCAAATAGAGGTTAATAGACATATAGATTCTAATTTAAAATAACGTATGGAACAACACACAATCTTGCAACCTACAATATATATATATATATATATATATATATATATATATATATATATATATATATATATATATATACATCCACACAGGGTCCGCCTTTGGGAGCTGATCCTATGAGTATCTGCTAAACCAAACTTACTATATTTTTGAAAATTTGGTTACAGGGCTAACTCATCTAAAATTTTCACGTTCGTGCCACTTCCGGTTATACCAGAAGTCGGTACTTAGTCGCTTATTTTAAATGGAACACCCCGTATATTAATACATTTTTGGATTCTATGTACGAATTTTAAGGTAAGTTTGTTAAATAAACTAGATACGAAATTTCAGTCGTTTTAAAAAAAACATTTTTATAAAACAATTGATAGATGCGGTCTTAGTAATAACTCGTTAATTGATCTGTTCCTTTCAAACAATTTGAATAAAACTTTGAGGTGTTGTAGGCAAAGGTTTATTGCAACAGTCTGCAAAAAATGACATTTGTATTTTTCATAAAAATAAAATTACGAATGTCTAAACTTGACTATCAAAAAATGCAAGTTACTCAAAAAAATCAAACGGAAACCCCTATTTTTTATTACTCAGATCGATTTAACGTCAAAAATTAAGGTAAGTTTGTTTAAAACTTTATTTGCCTAAAAGTAACAGTTTCATACTTATTATCAAAAAAGTCATTTTTTCAAATTCGCTATACAACATAAGTGTAAAAATTTAATACTTAATGAGTAAATCGAAAAAAACTACTTATTACTGCGGAGGTAGTAACTACATACTTATCAGTGCATTCTTACACGATAAAGTCGCTTATTTAGTATTTCTTGCTCGTGATCAAATGTAAATTAATTTACAATAAATGTTTAAAAATGTTGCCCGTTAGACGCAAGACATTGTTGAACCCGTCGTATAACGGCTTTATTTGTAGCCCTTTGAATTTCTTGCGAAGATAGAGAATTGAAGGCATTTTGCACTCTTGCAATGCAATCTTCTTTAGTCGTTAGTGGTGTAGCATTAACAATATTTTTAATTCGACCCCAAAGATAAAAATCCATTCGCGTAAGATCAGGTGACCTAGGTGGCCATGGAAAGGGACCATTATTGGCAAACCAACGATGTTCAAAAATTTCGTAAAGTTTCATGTAAACAGCGTTGGTGTTGTGAGGGGGCGCACCGTCTTGTTGGTACCATAAATTTTCCCTTTCTAGATTTAATCGGAGTTGAATTCGAGTGTTTAGTATCTCAAGATTTTCTCCTAGAAATTAAATTTGTAATCATAAATCGCAACAATCAACTATTTTAAACCTCTCAAATTTTCGTTGTAAAAATACACGTCAAAGATTTCGTTATTCGGAATAGCACAAAATACGTTAAAATTCCAAATTTCCTGAAAATGGCATTCGCGAATTGGATTGCTAATTTCGTTATTCCAGTAATGCGAGTTTCGGCGATTAAATATGCCATTTTTCGTAAATTTAGATTCGTCCGTCCATGTGATATTAGTCAAAAAATTTGGAATTTCTTGTATTTTGAGCAAAATTGTTTCACAAACTTCGATACGTTTCAAGAAATTCGCTTCTTTCAAATGTTGAACTAATTGTAAACAGTATGGTCTAAACTTATGTTTCTTAAGAGTTCTTGTGAAAGTTGTTGCTGTTAAGCCAATATCTTGTTTCACGTCGTTTATGGAATTACAAGGATAGGCACGGAAATATCCTAAAGTTATAAGTTCATTCTGTTCGTTATCAATAGCAGTTTTTTTGCGATGCGCAGAGTATTTAAATGTGCCAAACTGTTCCAAATTTTGAACCACACGTCTTATTGTATCTGCTGATGGTCGGGGGCGCTTAGAATAGCGTTAAATAAATGTTCTTACTGTTCGTTTTACAATTCTATGACATTCTCCGTGAATTAAAATTAAATTCAAATAATCTGTATTACAATGTTCAAGTCGAGCCATTTCATCAAGAAAAACTGTCAACAATTTTTTTTAATTATTGACTACAAAAGAGAAACAAAATAAATAAGCATCTTTATCGTGTAATGATGCGCTGATAAGTATGTATTACCTCGGCAGTAAAAAGTAGTTTTTTTCTATTTACTCATAAAGTATTAAATTTTTACACTTATGTTGTATATTGAATTTGAAAAAAATGACTTAGAAAATTTCTATTTGGCAAAAATGACTTTTGAATCACAAAATAATCAATTTTTATAATTTTTTGCAGTAACTTATTCAAATATTTTTCTTTATTTCAATTCTCAATTATTTTGTTACCATGGTGAACACGAAAAAGGAATACTACATTTAAGTATGTAGCTCATTTTTATCACAAATTTTAAAATTGGGAGTTTTTTGATAATAAGTATGAAACTGTTACGTTTAGGCAAATAAAGTTTTAAACAACCTTACTTTAATTTTAGACGTTAAATCGATCTGAGTAATAAAAAATAGGGGTTTCCATTTAATTTTTTTGAGTAACTTGCATTTTTTGATAGTTAAGTTTAGACATTCATAATTTTATTTTTATGAAAAACACAAATGTCATTTCTTGCAGTCTGTTGCAATAAACCTTTGCCTACAACACCTCAAAGTTTTATTCAAATTGTTAGGCAGGAACAGAACAATTAACGAGTTATTACTAAGACCGCATCTGTCAATTTTTTTAGAGACATGTTTTTTTTTTAAAACGACTGAAATTTCGTATCTAGTTTATATAACAAACTTACCTTAAAATTAGACATAGAATCCTAAAATGTATTAATATACGGGGTGTTCCATTTAAAATAAGCGACTAAGTACCGACTTCCGGTATAACCGGAAGTGGTATGAACGTGAAAATACTTCAGATGAGTTAGTCTTAACATCATTACCCTGTCACCAAATTTTCAAAATTATAGTAAGTTTGGTTTAGCAGATACTCGTAGGATCAGTTCCAAGGGACCCTGAATATTATATATATATATATATATATATATATTTTGTGTGTGTGTGTCTGTTGTGTGTGTCTGTTGTGTGTGTGTGTGTGTGTGTGTGTGTGTGTGTGTGTGTGTGTGGTGTGTGTGTGTGTGTGTGTGTGTGTGTGTGTGTGTGTGTGTGTTGTGTTGTGTGTGGTGGTGTTGCGTGTCGTGTATGTGTGTTGGTGATTGTGTGTTGTGGGTGTGTGTGTGTGTGTTTGTGTGTGTGTGTGTGTGTGTGTGTGTGTGTGTGTGTGTGTGTGTGTGTGAGTGTGAGTGTGGTGTGTGTGTGTGTGTGAGGGTGAGTGTGAGTGTGTGAGTGTGTGAGTGTGTGGTGTGTGAGTGTGTGTGGTGTGTGGTGTGTGAGTGTGTGTGTGTGTGAGTGTGTGAGTGTGAGTTGTGTGGTGTGTGAGTGTGTGGTGTGGTGTGGTGTGTGTAGGTGTGTGAGTGTGTGATGTGGTGTGTGGTGTGTGGTGTGTGTGTGTGAGTGTGTGAGTGTGTGAGTGTGTGTGTGTGTGGTGTGTGGTGTGTGTGGTGTGTGTGGTGTGGTGTGTGTGTGGGTGTGGTGTGTGGTGTGTTGTGTGTGTGTGTGTGTGTGTGTTGTAGTGTGTGTGTAGGTGTGGTGTGTGTGTGTGTGGTGTGTGTGTGTGGTGTTGGGTGTGTGTGTGTGGTGTGTGTGTGTGAGTGTGTGTGTGTGTGTGTGTGTGTAGTGTGTGTGTGTGTAGTGTGTGGTGTGTGTGTGTGTGTGTGTAGTGTGTGTTGTGTGTGTGGGTTGTGTGTGTTGTGTTGTGTATGTGTGTGTGTTGGTGTGTGTGTGTGTGTAGTGTGTGGTGTGTGTGTGTGTGTGTGTGTGTGTGTGTGTGTTGTGTGTGGTGGTGTGTGGTGTGTGTGTGTGTGTGGTGTGTGTGTGTGTATGTGTGTGTGTGTAGTGTGTGTGTGTGGTGTAGTGTGGTGTGTGAGTGTGTGTGTGGTGTGTGTGTGTTGTGGTGTAGTGTGGTGTGTTGTGGTGTGTAGTGTGTGTGTGTGTAGGTGGTGTGAGTGATGTGTGTGTGAGTGTGTGTGTGAGTGTGTGAGTGTGTGTGTGTGTGAGTGTGTGTGTGTGAGTGTGTGATGTGTAGTGTGGTGTGTGTGTGATGTGTGGTGTGTGTGTGTGTGTGAGTGTGTGGTGTGTGGTGTGTGAGTGTGTGTGTGTGTGTAGTTGTGATGTGTGTTGTGAGTGTGGTGTGATGTGTGTGTGTGTGTGTGTGTGTGTGTTGTGTAGTGTGTGGTGTGTGTGAGTGTGTGTGTGAGTGTGTGTGTGTGAGTGTGTGTGTGTGTGAGTGTGTGGGTGTGTGAGTGTGTGTGGTGTGTAGTGTGTGAGTGTGTGGTGTGTGAGGTGTGATGTGGTGTGTGAGTGGTGGTGTGAGTGTGTGGTGTGTGAGTGTGTGTGTGTGGTAGTGTAGTGTGTGAGTGTGTGAGTGTGAGTGTGAGTGTGTGGTGTGTGAGTGTGTGTGGTGTGGGTGTGGTGTGATGTGTGGTGTGGTGTGTGGTGTGAGTGTGGTGTGGGTGTGTGAGTGTGTGAGTGTGTGGTGTGTGAGTGTGGGTGTGTGTGGTGTGAGTGTGTGTGTGTGTGGTGTGTGAGTGTGTGGTGTGTGAGTGTGTGGTGTGTGAGTGGTGTGTGTGTGGTGTGTGGTGTGTGGTGTGTGTGTGTGGTGTGTGTGTGTGGTGTGTGGTGTGTGGTGTGTGAGTGTGTGGTGTGTGTGTGGTGTGTGGTGTGTGAGTGTGTGTGGTGTGGTGTGTGAGTGTGTGGTGTGATGTGTGTGTGAGTGGTGTGTGTGGTGTGTGTGTGTGTGGTGTGTGGGTGTGAGTGTGTGATGTGGTGTGTGGTGTGTGTGGTGTGGTGTGAGTGTGTGGTGTGTGAGTGGGTGTGAGTGTGTGGTGTGTGGGTGTGTGGTGGTGTGTGGTGTGGGTGTGTGGTGTGGTGTGTGTGTGTGAGTGTGTGGTGTGTGTGTGAGTGTGGGGTGGTGTGTGTGAGTGTGTGAGTGTGTTGTGTGTGTGAGTGGTTGGGGGTTGGGTGGGGTTGTGGTGGTGGGTGGGTGTGGGGGGTGTGGGTGGTGTGGGTGGTGGGGGGGGGATTGTGGGTGTGTGGTGGTGAGTGTTTGGGGTGTGGTTTGTGTGTTAGGTGTTGTTGTGATGGTTTGGTGGGGTTGAGTGTGAGTGTGAGTGTAGTGTGAGTGTGTAGGTGTGAGTGTGTGTAGTGTGAGTGTGTGTAGTGGTGTGTGAGTGTGTAGAGTGTGTGAGTTGTGTGTGTGATGTGTGTGTGAGTGTGAGTGTGTAGTGTGTGTGGAGAGGTGGAGGTGTGAGTGTAGTGTGTTGTATGTGTGTGGTGTGAGTGTGTGGTGTGAGTGTGATGTGTGTGATGTGATTGTAGTGTGTGAGGTGTGTGTGTGTGTGTGTGTGGTGTGTGTGTAGTGTGGGTGTGATGTGTGTTGTAGGTGTGATGTGTGTGGGGTGTGTGTGTGTAGTGTGGATGTGTTGATGTGTGAGTGTTGAGTGGTAGTTGAGTGGTGGTGTGGATTGTTGAAGTGTTATAAATTATTTGTGTAGGAAAGTGTAAAGTAGTTGTAGTTTGTATTATGTTGTGTTGAAAGGTAAAAGAAACTTAGTTGGCGTGTTTTTTGTGATTTGAGTTTGAAAGTGTATGAGTGTGTAGATGTATGTGTTGTATGTGTGATTGTAGTGTGTAGTGTAGGGAGTAGTTGTGATAGTGATGTGTGAGTGAATTGAAGTTGTAAAGTGTGAATAGTGAATGTGTGTTGAGTGTGTGTGGTGTGTGAGTGTGTAGTGTAAAGTGTATGTCATGTTATTGTGCTTAGTGGATGTGTGAGGTGTGAGTGTGTGTGTGTGAGTGTGTGAGTGTGTGAGTGTGTCGATGTGTGGTGTGATTGTTTGAGTGTGTGAAGTGTTGGGTTGAAGTGAGTGTGAGTGTGTGAGTGTGTGTGTGTAGTGTGTAGTGTGTGAGTGTGTGAGTGTGTGAGTGTAGTGAGTGTAGTGTGTGAGTGTGTGAGTGTGTGAGGTGTGTGAGTGTGTAGTGTGTGTGTGATGTGTGAGTGTGTGAGTGTGTGAGTGTGTGAGTGTGAGTGTGTGAGTGTGTGGTGTGTGAGTGTGTTGTGGAGTGTGTGGTGTGGTGTGTGAGTGTGTGGTGTGAGTGTGTGAGTGTGTGTGTGTGTGTGAGTGTGTGTGTGTGTGTGTGTGGTGTGTGTGGTGTGTGTGTGTGTGTGTGTGGTGTGTGTGTGTTGTGTGTGTGTGTGTGTGTGTGTGTGTGGTGTGTGTGTGTGTGGTGTGAGTGTGTGTGTGTGTGGGTGAGTGTGGGAGTGGGTGAGTGTGTGAGTGTGTGAGTGTGTGCGTGTGTGAGTGTGCGTGTCTGAGGCGGGCGCGCGGTCGAGTGGCGAAATGTTGTAAAATGATCTAATAAATTGATTTAGCGAAAGTGTAAAAAAGTAGGTTGCATAACGTTCTGTACCTATAAATGTATATGTATGTTGAAAGGTAAAAACAAGAAACACAAAACCATCATAGGTATGATATGCTTGTTATCTTTGCATAGAAAAATATTTGAGTTAATCATAAAGTTAATGAACGGTAGATTATTATTTCATTTATTCATCAGATGCGCTCTAAGCGGCACGTACCTATTTGATAACATTGCAATGTAGTATAGAATGTAAAAATTAATCAAAAGTTGAATAGAATTATATACACATTTTCTTGATCTTACACTCAAAATTGGCACACCATTAATTCTCCTTTAAAGTCGGAAAACTTTTAGAGCGTTTCTTTCACTATATTTTTTAATTTAAAATATAGGCCGCACACATGGCTTTATTGTTTAGAGTTTGAAATTACTTTTGAAAAGTGATTTTCAAACATATTTTAATTATTGTGTGTAACTGGATTAAGGTTCACAATATAAATTTACGTTTCGAGTTTAATAAGTCCATTAAAGTTGGTTAAATCAAATAACACAAAACTGGATTAATGCAGAAGCCCGTTTTAATCAAATTATTATGCATTTACTCATGAGCTAAAATGTAAAATAAGAACTATAAGAAGTATATATGAACGATTTCTTTACTTGGTTAATAAAATCTAAGTAGAAATTGAAAGAATAATCTTGTAAGCGCACGCAAACTGCTATTATTTTTAGATGCAAATTACTGCCAGGAAATGAACTTTATCACAAAAACTGTTGAGGTATATAGTAAAGTACTTTAAACTGTTACTGCATTATTGCGCTTCTATGAAAAGCAGGTCACGTGTAGACATAACTTCTTCCATTTTAGAACGATTATGTACCTTGTCAACTTTACATAAATCAATACAAGAGCAAACTCTAGTGGAGATTAATAAGATTTAAAATTCTACGTGGGATCATATCCATTTTTTCTTACCGAATAGAATGACGTATGTGGTATAAGGAGATAATACGTAAACATTTGTTAGAAACATCAGTTAGGTTATGAAAAAACTTAGAAATTGATTTATGTTTCTGCTTTCTCTCAATCTACGTATTTCGTTTTATATAAAGTCAAAATGTCAAAGCCTTACTAGTTCTCTAAATGATGGATGAAATGAGGTAGATTATTTAAATTGTATATGCTTTATGATTCCTTAAAATAGTAACTGACATGTCAAAATGGTAGCTTTCACGATTTATATCCGTATTTAGAAAGAGTTGTTATGGATTAGAATGGTGCAACTGTTTACAAAATTTATACGTCATTACTAACAATAGTTAATGTGATATGTCAAATAAATTAATAAATGAGGTAACAAAATAACAGATCTACTGTCATAATAGCATTTAAGTTAGAACCTACCAATAAATACTATTAATAAGTTTTAATAAAAACAGTAAAAATAATTGGAAACAGGTAATTGCGTAAAACATAAAAATCCAAACTTTTAACTACTTGGTCCACGAGCACTAACGCGTTTTAATTTTAAATGAATATACAAATATATAAATGAATACATGCAAAATCAGTGCGATGCTGTAATGATTATACACATTTGGTAAAGAAAGGAAGAAAAAACCTAAGCTTAAGACGCAGGTATAACATTTTGCCTATCTTTAATTACGACATTCCAAAGCCTGTTATACGTTATTAATTAGTTATCCAACATACCAAATGCAATTACAAGACGTGCATCTGATTTGATGAACTAATGAACTAACAGCAATTGACGTGATGAGACAGTAAACTCGCAGGCAGACCTATATTTTAGTTTATTGCTTGTAGGAAAGAAAAGCCGTAAACCGGTTAATATTATTAATATATGTTGTAAGAGATTTTAACTATTTTTGTTCTCAACATAATTTTAAGGGTCACACTTAATTGGTTCTTCAACAGAAGACAGATAAGTCCAGAGGTCTCTCTGATTTGTCATTTGAGCTCAACACGTACAAGCTTAAATTTATTTTGTCGAGTGGTAGTGTTTAAAGTTTCAGTTACGTATTATACTGTTTTTCGTGATTATTGAATTAATAATTGGCAACTCAAAGCATACCTGGTGTTTTTGTTTATGATTTTCAGTACTTGGCACAGTTTTCTGAAATATGGTAAAAATGTCTCAGATCCTGACTCTTCAAATTGGCCAACACCTTTGAACCTTTTGATAGGATCTTGTATCTTAGCCTTGGCAAAGCATTTTGCAAAATGTTTTTCAAAATAATCCCGAAATTAGCCCCGCTTCATTGTATCATTTGGTGGGATCTTGTATTTGGTGTCATGATATTGCACCACCATCATGAAATAAGATCATTTTGGCCGAATTTAACATATTACACCAATATATTGCAATAAGGCCTTTTTAACAGTATCATAAAGCCGGTTTCAATATCTTGCAATGGCATCTAACGTCCTTTTGTCCAAATCAAAGTTCAAAAACTGTATTAAAATTACATTTACAAACATATCCATATGGGTTGGATGAGAAGTAACTGTATGAACAAAGCTTTAAGGATATTAAATCCATCTTGAGAAATTATAAGTCACTATATGTACATTGTGTTAAAAATACTACATATAGTATTACCTATAAAGAACCAAATTTATGCAGATGTGCAAACGTAGTTGAAACCATACAGTTGGCCGTTGTATGCAACTAACCCACACGATTATACATCAATGTGGATGGTCATCGAACTTTGTTATTTGGGTTTTAAGATCGTACCAAAAGGCGTTATGCAGCAGCATCCTACTAAAGGGAGCAAAATGGAGGAAAAATAAAAAAAAAAAACTGTCATATAGGCCTTATTTCAACACGCCCGCATTGAAACTCAATTTAAGATCCTACACCGGTGCTACACCATTTTTCATGATCCTGGAAAACACGAAGAAGCAAGCAAAGACTTTAAATCTTGAAATTTGTAAACCAATGGTATATTTTTTATTCAATAACAAATTTTCAGGCACACCTTAATATGGTTTTCATTCTTTAAAATACATATACCGAGTGATTCACGTCGATGGTACCTTAGACATTTACGGAAAACGAGACATGGGATCTTTTTGAAAATTTAGTCACTTGCATGGCTGGCTGGGATCTATCGATCTAAAATATTTTCAGCGTTGCGACGTTGCCACTTAGGTGGATAAGTGGCATCACCTTTGATATTTTTAATGAGACGCCCTGTATATTATTACATTTTTGGATTCGCTATTAGTTTTAAATTATTTTTGCATCACACATCCCTATGCCTACCTTCAACCGTTTTTGAGTAATTAATTAATTTCCTTATTTTTTAGCCACAACATGGTTCCAATCGAATGTTCATTATTGTGGTGTTTGAATTTGTAGAAAGTTGAAATTCTGGATGCACTCTATGAATAAGCTGTTCATCAGAACTGCGTAACGAAATTGGTTCCATATTGTACAGGGTCGTTCGAAATTCGTTACGTTTCCGCAAGGTACAAAAATGCAGAAAATATTCCTATTCTACCCGGACATTGACGAGTGCGCCAGCGCACAAGGCCCTAGGCTAGCAGCGTTCTCGTTTTTCATGTGTTTCGCTCTTTAAAGTGTAACTGTCATCGAGTGAGCATTATTATGATGTATTCTCCTGCTTATGAGCCAACATCAGCGGACATTAGGGAATTTACTGACATGTTAATAAACTATTGCAACATAACCGTTCAAGATAATGATGGAAACGATGGATGAGCTGAATGTATCTCACATCCAAGGAGATGGTGATGATTCACAGAAGAGGAAGAAGAGCGATGAGGTAGGACGAATCTCAAGACCATGATGATGATAGCGACGAATGATGGTTCAAGAAGAAGAAGAAGACCGATAAAGGTTTTTATTAAATAAAAATGAAGTATTGTTGTTCATAATAATAATAATATATCTTCAAGCGCTAAGCTTTCCTTCAATTTTGTGAATAAACTTGTTTTTCCTAACGGTGCTCCCCTTATTGATTCATGTTTGCAGCTTTACGAGTTTTCGCGTTAGCGTGTTTTTGCTGGCGTGTTTTCGTTTGTGTGTTTTCGTATTTGCGTGTTTCGTTTTACGTGTTTTCGCATTTGTATGTCTTCGCGTTTGCGTATTTTCGTGGTAGCGTGTTTTCGTGTTAGCGTGTTTTCGTTTGTGTGTTTTCGTGTTTGCGTGTTTTTGCGTTAGCGTGTTTTGTTTGTGTGATTTCCTATTTGCGTGTTTTCGTTTTACGTGTTTTCGCGCTAGTGTGTTTTCGTGTTTGCGTGTTTCTTGTGTTGGTGTGTTTTTGCGTTTGTGTCTTCGCGCGCTCGTGTGTGTGTGTGTGTGTGTGTGTGTGTGTGTGTGTGTGTGTGTGTGTGTTGTGTGTGTGTGCGTGCATATCTAGTTGTAGGCAGTATTGTGTTTACTAAAACCCATAATTGGAAACGCTGCTTGCTATGTCCAGTCCGTGGAGCTATGTTTAATTAGCTTTTTGACAGATGTATTTATGATAAGGTCAGGCTTGCATGTAAAATAATATAGAGGTGAAACTAGTTAGTTAACGTGTTTTGCTGCTACACGCATCACAATATTGAAGATTCTGTTTATGTATTAGAAAGCGTACTACAGTTTAGATACATAATGCAGATAAAATTGAAGGAAATGAATACGGTACAGCTTCTGAGAACGAACTGAAGGATTTGAAGAGTGTGCAGCATTTCCAGAGCCGTGCTGAAACTTGTTAATTTAGGGATAACCTCATGTCTATGTAATACATGTGTCTGATAAAACTGTTAGGGGTTATGAGCTGCTTTATAGGTTGTTACAACATATTCATTCAAGGTGAAGACGATGAGGTGAATGTATCTCAAAATTTCGATGATGGTGATGCTCTCTACGAAATTTCAAATAAACTAGATTACGCCACTCTTATTTCAGATTAGAAATTTTAAATCGTTTAGTTAACATTGCTATTAATCTCAACTGGTAAAAATCGATATAACGTGAAGTACATATGTGTGTGTGTTAGCAAAATTTTTTAAATATTTGTAAGTGTTTTGAATTTCAATTTTATAGGTACAACATAATTGCTAAATACGAGAAGCAGTAATCAGGTTTTGTGTATTACTTTCTAAATTAGTTAATGATCGGAATGTAATAGCCAGTTTATATCCAACTATTCACAAAGCGTTATCGTTATTAGAACAACTGAAGGAAAAAACACTTCTAAAGGTAAGCGTATTATTTTAATACATATATATATATAGATATATATATATATATATTTTTTACCTGATATTGCTAACAAAAATGTCGATAAAGGTTTTTAAAATGTATTATTACTCTTATAGGATGACGTCATAAGATCAGCTCTACAAATAGTTGGTACGTATTCGTTAATTTTAAACTTGCAGTTATTGTTAATTCACGTATAATAATAAAACCATTAAAACCTTTTGCCTATTATTTCCATTATATCAGTTTGATATTTAATTTAACTCGATGTTATATATAAGTAATTATTACTTTCCGGTCTTTTTAATGGGGTTTTTATAGCAGTTAACGTACACGTTTCTATAAAACAATTTTGCGTGTATGTAATTGAATATGCAAATAAATCAGATATAATTTTCCGAATGTATAAGTGGTGCCTGTTTAGAAAGAGAGAATCTGCCTATACATAAAGCATCATTGCATTAGTGTAGAAATTATTTATTATTTCACGTCATATTTAATTAGACTTTAATGTATTCAGTTTTGAACTGTAATTCCGGTTGATTGAGATTGATCTGGTTGATTTGATCGAGCATGACTTGTTTGAGATTGATTGATAAATTAATTAATTGATTTGTTTGTGTATGTGTGAGAAAGAGCTGAAAGAGGGAGAGGGCGAAAGAGAAACGAGATAGAGAAGGAGAGAGGTGTACATTATCAACTTCTATTATAGAAAATATTCATTAGTCTATATGCCACTAGATGGCACTAAAATCAATTTTAACTCAAAGGGGCCAGGGGCTGACCCTGATACAAGTCTTACAATGGTAGGGCCGCCTTATTAGAATACAATTTTGTATGACGGGGCGAAGGCCTACAGCTGTAAGATTAAGTTAGAACTCGCATACAATTGCACCAAGGGGCCACGATAGGGGCCAAGCTCTACACTTGTCTTATAAGGTTAGGGCCCCATACCATTACCAACCAGGGGGCCACGACAGGGGGCGAACGCTCGGGAACAAATTGCGAAGCCCTGCACGTGTCTTACAAGAACCTCCTTATTAGAAATACAACGTAAAATAAATTTCTCGTATAGGTAAAAGATCATCAGAACGTACCCAATATCATATGACCATTTTAAAACGATAGGATCGATAATTTTAATAATAATATGTTATTAGGGTAATTACGCAATTTCCAACATTGTATGCGTGTGCGTTTACCTAACCTCCAGGGGTACTGCTCTTAATACTACCAAAAGGACCCTAATCAGGGTTAAAGCTGTCCATCAAAAATAACTAACTCCAGGTCCAAGACCAATCCCAAGACCAAACCCTAGACCTGCATATGCCCCGCACGTAAGCAAGTACAACATTACTGTCAAAAAGGCTCTAATTAGGGTTGACCCTCGAAAAGAAACCATAGGGGTAGAAAAAACGCGTGTTACACGTGGGCAGTCATAAAATAGGGGTGAAAAAACATGTCCTACACGTGAGCGAGTAAAAACAAGAATAATTAGGGGTTGAAAAAGATGTCCGAACAGAAACCATAAAAAATAAGGTAAAAAAACGCGTCCTACACGTGAGCGAGTAAAAAACAAAAATAATTAGGGGTTGAAAAAGGCCTCCGAAAAGAAACCATAGGGGTTAAAATCAAGGGTTGAAAAGGCCTCCGAAAAGAAACCATAGGGGTGGAAAATACGGTCCCCTACGTGAGCGTATAAAAAAGTGAAGGGTGGGTTTTCCCCAGAAAATCCAAGATGGTGGAACGTGCCCGTCTACTACTAATAAAGGTTGATAAGTCGTAATAATAATAATATAAATTCAAAACAGTAAGGTTGAAGGCACAGATTGTACAGATTTTCTATTTACAATTCTAACCAAATGAAAAGAAAATTTAGCATATGTATAATTGACCTAGTTCGAAAATACATAATTATAACGATTAGTTTATTATTTTTTTTTAACGTGAATGCGTATGAAGTTATAAATTAAACACTAGCTGAAATTTTTGCACCGATAAGTAGGGTGTCTGCACATTAAGATATGTATTGGTTGTATTCACTACGATTAATTAAGCACAAAAGCAATAAGCCGTTTAAAAGTTCAGATAGTTTCACACCCAGCTTGGGAACAAGAAAAAAAAGTGAAGTTAAATCATGTAATGGAAAGCAGTAAAATTTCGTTAACATATCTTATAATAATATAATAAACTAGTAAACGCGTAATAATGGAAACAAATAATTCTAAGGAAGAAAAAGACGAAGATTTTGTAATACAAGCCGGAAACAGCGGTGGATCAACTAATAGTGTGAATCAAAATTAGGATGAGAAAGTGTTCACATGGAAAGAATTGGGTATAATTTTAGTCATAATGTTAATAATAGGCAGTATAGTGTCATATATAATAAAACGGTATTATAGACATGTCACCAAGAAGATACACTATGAAGTAGTAAAAAGTAGTGAAATGTTAAATATGATGAATAAGGTTTAAGTTATAATACAAAGTCAACAATTAAAAGAGTAAATATTATGATAGTAAATTATCGAGCGCATATCAAATTTACATGGAGTCAGCGTTAACAAGTGTTATAATGGAAATTGTGTAAAACAGTTTAAAAATGTTTAGTGTTACTAAATCAAATTAGGATATTGCAAAGGTGAGTAATTGGCTTTCTTGCTTTTATTGTTTGTCTACACGATTATTTACAATTTGGACAACTGTGTTATTTTTTTTTATTAATACATGTCTTTGGTTATTAATAACTTGAATAAGACTACAGATGAGATAAATTAGAGGTAAATGAGGAAATTAGAGGTAAATTAGTAGATTTGTTCAATAAATATCAAAGTTTAACTCATAATTAAAGCTATTAAAATTATCTTTCAAGAGATTCATAAAAAAATCTTTCATACGTTTGTACGGATAATGTACCTGAACGCATTGGTACACATATTACTAAAGAAGGGTTATTAGAAACAATAGTGAATGATATCACAGAAGAGCAAGCTGAAGAACTGGGCAAGGAACTACAAGCTAGTGTCGCAACGAAAATACCAGCAACAATGCCTCTGCAAAGAAATGAATGTTTGATATTGATAATCATATTTTACCAAAAAATTTTAGCGGTGGCAACTCAGAATTAGATTCATTTCTGAATAGTCTTGAACTTTTAAAATTAAATATTGAAGGTCATGAAGATATAGTTAATGGCCTTAATAAAAACTAGACTTTCAGGTCTCGCTAGTAATTTAATAGGTACTGCAGATGACATTAATACAATTATAGGAAAATTGCAGCAAGGGATACGATTGAATCGATAACAAACGTTCTGCAAAAATGTAAACAAGATCATATAGATGGTGTCAAATATGCAATGGAAATAGAAGATCTTACAGTGAAACTGGCGAGGTGTTATGTAGACTTACTTACTTACTCTCAGCACTACTGTTAAAACAGCAAAGAAAATATATCAGACGAAAAAGCAAGAATTTTTTTTTTAATTAACAGAATTTACGTCAATAGAGCAACTTGTTAAACAAATTTGTAAGTTGTCTACTGAAAAATTGACAAATAATGTTTTCAGCATGTCAAACAGACGGAATTATTCTAATCAAGACAGTTTTCGAGGTCGGAACTACTGAAATGGTTACATTTACACAATTGTAGTGGCTTCGGAAACACCAAGCAGCATTACAACGATAATAGTTATCACAACAAGAAGTATAATAATAACAACTCTTTTAGATCAAATCATTATCGACAACAACGTGGAAAGTGGAATCAAGGATACTATAAACAGCGATGAACAAATCAAGGTTCTGGGCGGTATAATGTTTACAACAAGTATGATTAACATTTTCAAGATCCACAGTCAGCGGAAAATTGCCACAACCCCTCTCAAACTGGTCCGCTGGGAGGCGAGAAATAAGATGTTTCAACTTGAACTTAGGATTAAGTAATTTTGTAATTGTAAGGAGTTAACATTCATAGTGGATCCGGGAGCAGACATTTCATTTATTAAACGAACATATGTGAATCCTGAACAAATTGTAAATTTTGGGAACGCAAGTAATATTCGGGGTATAAGTGAACAATCAATACAATCCATTGGAACAACATATACAAATGTAATGTTTGAAAATGAAATCGATATTTATCACAAATTTCACATAGTGATCTCAACATTTCACATTTACATTTAAACATGGGTGAAAATTCAATGGAAATTCCAATTTATGAAAGATTATAACACCTCCAAGATGCGAAGTTTTGAGAAGTATTAATTCAGTGTTTTGGAACGATAAATGGGATAAAGTAATTGAAAACAAGAACTGGAACCGGGAGTATTTATTGGTTCAAGCATTATTTCTTCTAGTGCTCCATATGTTCAAATACGGAAAGTGTTAGTATCGATATCAATAATATCATGTTAGATAATTTAGAAAACTATTTTATTTATATACGCAACATCTAAGAGAAATCGGGTAAATAAGTTATATAAGTGAATTAAATTTAAGTGAGGCGCCTGATTATGCGATAGAACAGTTAAAAAAGTCGTGTGCGGAGTATTCAGACGTTTTCCATCTGGAAGGTGTCAATTAGTATGCAATAATTTTTACAAACATAAGATACGTGTGAAAAGCAATGAGCCTGTACACACTATAAATTACAACATTCCATATAATTTAAGAAGTGAAATGGATCAACAAGTAAATGAACTGATTAAAAATGGTATAATAGAAGAGTATTTCACTCCATATAATTCGCCATTAGTTTCTGTGCAAAAAAAAATCAACTGACGGGAAACAAACGTGGAGAATGTGAGTAAACTTCAAAAATGTTAATAAAAACATCATCATTGAAAATTTTCCAATTCCAAAAATAGCAGAGGTACTCAGTAATCCTGGCAGGATCGCCATGTTGTGCAAACCTGCAGGACCAAGGTTGCACAACAGGGTCTCCAGATGTTTATCCTGGTATAGATTAAAAGACGGTCAAGAAGATGTTAGAGGATATTCTCATTCTACCACTTCCATTAGGTAGTATTAGGTAGTAAGTTTTAGATAGTGCGTATTAAGTATCTCTGTAAATTATTACATAAAACCAGAGCGCAAGCATGAAAAGAAATCTTACCTTAAATGAGGTAACATTACAGAATATTAATACTAAGTCAAGCCATGCAGAATTTAAACAAATACAAGTTCGATAACACCTGAAATAGAATAGCTACTGCACTTCTAACTCACCGTGCACGTATGCGCTCCCCGCTTCAAGGTCGAAGCGTTCAAGTACAAGATCTTTCAAGGTCAAGGTCATTGAAGATCACGTACACCCTGCCTGTGTCAAAGTACAAGGTCACGTTCCCTACGTCGAAGAACTTTCAAGGTCACGTACATGTTTCAAGTATCAAAGTCAATTGGAATTTTCAAGGTCATTGAAGATGTGGGAATACTACTTTATACTAGGGTGATCCTGTCCCACTTTTGTGACTAGATTTGTTACCAGACTTGGAAAAAGTCAGCAGAAAAGTCGCTAGATTTCAAGGTTGGTAACATTGCCTGCTTCTAGGTCACCTGGCAGTAAATTTTCAAGTTTGTCAAATGTCAACAAGGTCCCCGCTTCAAGGTCGCTCTCATTGCCAAGGTTAAGTTCTTAACGTACACACAAGGTCAAAGTTTATTCTCAGAAGTTGAAGGTTACGTATAGGGATCAACCTTGTCGTTTGTCATGGTCACACGTTTCCTGCAGCAGGGTTAATTTGGGGGTATACAGGAGGATGCTATTCAAGGCCACCAAGAAATAAAGGTCGATTCTAAATCAAATTTTCATGGTACATTTCAAGGACAACGTTCAATAATCTTTTCAAGGTCACGACCCCCATAAATTGTGGGAAGTTCATTGACCACTGTCTTAAGCCCTGAGGTCTTAATTAAATTATTACATTTCTCAAGGTTAGTGTATCATACAGATTGTTGTCTATGCTAAGCATTTTTCAAGGTCATCAATCAATTCTTGGAAGTTTACTTTTCAAGGTCACTCCTCAAACAAAGTTCATTAACCTCAAGTGGTTCCGTTTTCCAAATACAGATAGACGTTCCCCAAATACATATCGTCGTTTCCCAAAACAGGGAATCTGTTTAGCAACACAGGTAGCCGTTTCCCCCATTTCAAGGTCACACCTCTGAGAAAAGAACAAAGGCGATCCATTGTTCTAGCCGAGTTAGGTTCATAGATATGCTACACCCATCCTAACGCACTTTTGTCACCAGAAAAGTAACTAGTTTCGAAAAAAGTCACTAGAAAAGTCACCAGATTGGTTTTCAGGGTCAAGGTGGCTCACATTGCTTGCGTAGTCTTCAAGGTCATCCGTGCACGTACGCGCCCTCCGCTTCAAGGTTACAAGCTCCATGCATCGAAGTATATTCCTCAAAGTAATTGAAGTAACTAGATTTGAAAAGTCACGAGAAGAAAAGTTACTAGAGTGGTTTTGTAGCTCTCGTGCAGATTGTCCACATCGAAGGTTTCAAGGTCATCACATTCGCTGCGTCTAAGTACAGGGTCACATTTCCTATGTCAAGTCTTTCAAAGGGCCCACTGCCCACGCTGCCTGCGTATATTTTTCAAGGTATGGGGACTCACATTCCCTACGTCAAAGTCAAATGTTTTCAAGGCCACGTTTCCTGCATCAAAGTCTTCAAGATCAGGAAGTGTTCAAGCTCACCAATCAATTCTCGAAATATGACCGAGTCAATGTCATGTGTGGCAGGAAATTTTCAAGGGCACCAAGTTGGATGATTCATGGGTTAATTTGGCGGGAAATTTCAAGGCCACATGACAGGAAATGCCCAAGGTCACCTGCATGGGGTATAAATAGACTTTCAAGGTATGGGGGGGTCTACCTTTAAGGGTCACAAAGCAGTCCTTGGCTGAGTCAAGACGTTAATTCTTAGAAATCAGTTCTCAAGGTATCATACAGATTGTCGTTGTCTATGCTAAAAGGTGAGTCAAAGTTCTTGTATTGGCTAAATTGTAATAAGAAGATTATGCTGACAGTATGTGGATTCATAATACTGCTGTCCTAAACCACCAGAAAGAGGTAGTTTTCCTAAGAACCGGATCCGTTTCCCAAATACACATAGCGGTTTTGCAACGCAGGTAGCCGTTTCCCCACCATTTCAAGGTCACCTCTGAGAAATCAATTTTCAGGAACAAAGGCGACCCATTGTTCAAGTAATTCTTGGCCGAGTCAGAGTCATAATTCCATCAGGTCGTAGGTCGATTCTGACAAAAATTTTATGCTGTCCCAAACACAATTATATGTATGTGTTTAAGGATCCGTATTGTATAATTTAAAAATAAAGACTTTAAGTGTTGTGAATATGGTGTTATTCATATAAGTTAAAGAGACGCAGATTTCACCAGCTACCCCCACTATTTGCTTGAAATTTCAAGGTCACACCATATTAAAATTCTGAGAAAGCTAAAAATAGAACTTTCAAGGTCCCGATTCTGTCTGATTTTATCCGTATTTTAACCTTGAATTCAATTGATGCATCTATATAAGGAGAGTGCAATCATAATGAATAATTTTATTGTAAACCTAATGTGCTGTGAAGAGCACTTAAATATTAGTTATACTTGTTAAAGATATAAATAGATGTCTGACACTTACATCAAAGGGAAACTTGTGCTTCGATTGTGCGGTTTAATTAAACTACACATGCGTTCTTGTGCATTTAAAATTCTGGAATTGTGTCCTATTTCCAAGCGATTTTGAAAATTGTGCATATGTTTTGCGAGTACCCATGACTAGTTAAAAGTTAAGTACGGGGTCACGCTACAGAGACGATGATTGTAATAGTTGATGTACAGAGATTCAAAACGGAAAAACATGTATTTACACCTAAAGAGCTAGCAATACATAATGGAAAGCAAGCTGCCCATTTTGTGTTCAAACCACCATTTCCGTGACACGTCTTAGATGTGGAATTTTAACGACAAGCCACCTGGTTAATCAATAATCATCACTGCATCAAATGGGGATCTGGATATACCTCTACACATCTCTTTCCACATATACTTCGTGAACTAATATCGGTAACAGATGATGTGTACATTAAAAGGCGAGGAAAAGCCGAGTACATTCGAAAAATATCGAGGCAGTCAGTTATAGAAATTGAAGAGCAACCAACTTTACCAAAAATGAAAGCAACTTTCATACACAAACCACTTGTAACTGTGCTTTGACGAATGTACGCTTTTTGTAGAATAACTACGTAAGACAATAGCAGTAAAGGGTTTATGAAATTGTGTGCTGATAGGGGTTACAAGTAAAGGGGAAAAGTTTGTAACAATTACAATAAAATGCAATTATATATTCTTTTAAGCGTTTTATGTCATGTAAATCAACATCATCTGATGCAAACCATTCCTATGGTTATACCCCACCCTACCCATCTAGGGAAACAATGTTAAAGGAATCAAGTCAAATTTTAGCATTCTTGGCTGTTAAATTCTTGGAAATAGCAAATAAGCGTTCCTATTGCTCAATTCTAACAATAGAATCAGTTCGTGGAAACAAGAAGAATGATGGGTTTGTTGCCTATGCTAATATCAAAGTTCTTGTATTGACTGAATTGTTGTTTGCAATAATAAAAGGATTATGCTTATGTGGGTTCATACTACTGTCCTAACCACCAGGATGACGTAGTCTCCCCGAGAACCAGATCCGGTTTCCAAAGACAGATAACTGTCTCCCAAAACAGGGGAGCCGTTACCTAAAACAGGGATCTGTTAACCAACACAGGTAACCGTTTCTCCACAAGAAACACAGGTCAAATAGCTCATTCATCGTAGCTGAGGCTAAATTGAACTAGGCTGTGCAAGGTCACAATAATTTCTTAGAAATCCATTTTCAAGGTTTATCTTAGAAATCTAAACATAGAATCAGTTCGTGAGGGGTATCGTATTACATTTCTATAAAATGCATGTTCAAGGTTATAGCTTAGAAGGACGTCATATGCTTAGAAATCTGAACATAGAATCAGCTCTAGGAAATATGAAAGTCGTTGTCGTTTATGCTAAGCAGTAGGTTGAGGTTTAGTGGTTCTTGTATTGACTAAATTGGGTCAAGGTCAACTTTTGCTGATATCCTAGTACAATTCTTATAAATCTGAAAGTAGGTCAAGGTACTGATAGGGGTAGTTTTTATATTATAGAAAAAGCTGGATAGCTCTATGAAATCACCTACTTTAGGGGGTATTTTTTATAGGTCAAGGTACTGATAGGGGAGTATTTTCGATATTATGGAAAACTCTGGATAATCCCCTTAAATCACCTACTTGTAGTAGTAAAGGGCAACTTTTCGAATAGTTATAGATACCTGAATAAGCCGACGAGGGTTATCATCCAGGGGTGGTTCTTGAAAAAGCTGATTCTGGTTCGTTTTCGAGCCCCTAACCATAAGCAAACTTGCTTTAACTAGAATCATTTTATAGAACTGGACAGAGTGTGCCAATATTAAGTGTAATATGTATTAGGACTAAGGAACGGTATTGTATAATTAAAAACTAAAACTTTAAGTGTTGTGAATATGGTGTTCATTTAAGTTAAAGACATGTAGACAGTAAAATAACTTCAAAAAGCTTTCGTAGTACAGGTTTTCGGTATTCTCTTCTCCAACCCATAAAGGTTAAACGGTTCTTTATTGTCTCTTCGTATCGAAATTTTTTGACGTTTGGGCGTGGGTCTAGTCATTAGTATAGGATACTACCGTACTAGGATTTTTTCCGATATCAACCTTCTTCCTCCGGATGGGAAGCTAATACATATTATGTACTTTAAGCTGCTGAAACGCTGAACTAGGAAATATGGTTTGATAGGAATTAGTTCTAGAACATTTTAGGCAAGAATTTTCAGGATGTGTATCTTTTTTTATCTGAAAAACGTCAAGGTTTCGTATGCATGTAGTATATTGGCGGGATTAAAAGCTTGTACTCCCCCTCACCCCTGCATTCTTAAGCTAAAACCAATGCATGGTCACGTTAAAGCAACTAATTTCCCATGGGGAAATAGAACCCCTCTCCCAAGCCAATGTACGTTGGAACTGGCTTTAAAGAGGCGAAAATGGACTATATACAACGTATAAAAGAAGAGTATGCAGATATATTGGAAAAGAACAAACAATGACAGCGTTTAATAAATTGCGTTATATAATAGAAAATATGGACTCGTTATCTTTGACTAGAAGGCAATTGGAGAAACAATGTATAGATTTAAATTAGATGTACTAAAACATAAAGAAAGGATTGTGTGTATGTATGTAATGTTTCCACTAATTAAACAACATTTATAAAAAATGTAGTTACCCATTTGTTTGTGTAAAAGTCTAAATCTAAATGACCCCTAAATTAATAAAAAACTCGATTTAGTTACAGATTTGTTGGTTTCTGATGTATGTAGATCGCTAGACCCTGAAACGATCTAATTTTGCTGTAAATGAAAGAAACGTGATTGATCTTCTGTCAATAAGTGGCATTTAGGCTAACTCTCTAAAACTTATTTTATTATTGAAGCGTTATAATGAAAAAATACAATGAATTTGCTTTGTATAAAGGGAATTGTAGGAGATTTAAATTGATTTTTTTTTTTTGCAAAGCATGATCTTTTCGAAAATATGCATAATTATCGAGATTTAGCCCAAAACCTCAAAAATTGAACAAGTTTGGACGTTTCAAACCTTAGATTCATGTTCAGCGACCCGAAAAACGTAAATGTGATTAGGACTGTACCTAAAATTCATTCCTCTAACTGCACTTTTTATTCCTAAGTTGACTAGCCTTGGACTATATACAAAGTATAAAAGAACAAACAATGACAGCTATATAAATTGCAGTATAGAAAGGGAGTTAACAATGTATAGATTTAAATTTGATGTGCTACGCCAAATGTTTCTGTCAATTAAACTACATTTATATAAAATGTTATAAATATAAGTGATCTCTAAATTAATAAAAAAATAGATTTAGTTATAGATTTATTGGTTTTAATATATGCAGATCGCTAGACAAAGAAACGTGATTGTTTTTATATCAATAAATGGCATTTATGCATATATTAACTAAAATTTCTTTTGTTAGTAAAGTGTTATTGTGGTTTTTCATTGTTTAAAGTAATATAAAAGGTTTGCTTTCATAAAGACGCTTTTCATAAAGAAAAGCTTACAGAAAGATTTTTATTTTCACCAACATACAGAGTCCAATCAGCTGGGGAACGATTACCAGTGTAGCGAAACTGCTATCTGTTTAGGGAAACAACTTATCTGTATTTGGGAGACGGATCCAGTTCTTGGGGAAACTACCTCATCCTGAGACAGGCCAGAAACCATTGACCTGCTTTTAAACACATGACATTGATTCGAGCAAATTTCTGGGTGACCTTCAAAAAATGTTGCCTTAAAAATTTTGAATCGGATAAGATTGGGTAAGATCGGGATACCCCTGCAGGTTAACACGTGATGTTATCCGGACCAGAATTGCTTGAACAATGGATTGTCTTTGTCCTTGAAAACTGATTTCTCAGAGGTGTGGCCTTGAATAATATGTAGGGAAAGTGTACGTGACCTTGA
This sequence comes from Vesta saturnalis, assembly GCA_036346205.1. Classification (NCBI taxonomy): domain Eukaryota; kingdom Metazoa; phylum Arthropoda; class Insecta; order Coleoptera; family Lampyridae; genus Vesta; species Vesta saturnalis. The sequence goes on from JARFJB010002396.1 coordinate 880,799, forward strand.
CCTAATGCACTTTCCGGTTTTCCTTAATAAATTAATAAGTAGATCACTATACGTGGCCTTGAAGAATATATGCAGGTAATGTGTGTACGCAATAACCTTAAAAACGAGAAAGTGCATCCTATTGTATACGTGACCTTGAAGAGCATCCGCCTATATACTCTCGTCGACCATGTATTGGGATACCCCTGCAGGATGATCTCTAAGACCTTGAAATTTGATACCCATTTGACCTAGATAACAATCTATTTGATAGCCCGACAGGTGATTTCTAGGAATTATGACCCAGACTTAGCCAAGAATTACTTGAACAATGGATCGCCTGAATCGTTCCTGAAAATTGATTTCTCAGAGGAGTGACCTTGAAATGATGGGGAAACGGCTGCCTGTGTTGCGAAACCGCTATCTGTATTTGGGGAACGGATCCGATTCTTAGGAATACTACCTCATCCTGGTGGTTTAGGACAGCAGTATTATGAACCTACGTACTGTAAGCATAATCTTTTTATTACAATTTAGCCAATACAAGAACTTTGACTCACATTTTAGCATAGACAACGACAATCTATATGACACCTTGAGAACTGATTTCTAAGAGTTAACATCTTGGCTCAGTCAAGAATTGCTTGGTGACCCTGAAAGGTAGTATCCGTCATGCCTTGAAAGTCTATTTAATACCCCATGCAGGTGACCTTGGGCATTTCCGGTCATGTGGCCTTGAAATTTTCCGCCAAATCAACCCATGACTCATCCAACTGTTGCAGGTTGTTGTTAATAATTTCACCACTTGTATCACTTATACTTCTAATAATAAATAGAAGATTTTGTGCATTCAGCTCAGTCGGCGATTAAACGGGCCAGATATTTAAAATTTGATTTGCTTTAATTAGAAAAGGAGTGTGTGGTTAGACATGTTCGCTTTACAAAAAAAGGCGTAACTTCAACCTGTAAATAAATGTTAAAATACCTCGGACGCCAACTTATTTTATGGAAAACAAGTAAACCGTAAATGTAATAAATGTAAAATTTAGAACAATAACAAAGTTTAATATAAAAATCTTTTAAGGTAAGTTATAAAGTAGCAAATCTAAATACTAATGTTAGTAAATCTGAATTAACTTAAAAATACCTTATAAACTAATGATTATAAATGAAATACCTGTAGTACTGTATACTGTTAGTGATAAGAAAATGCTGACGAATACACGCCAAACAGCCAAACTTAGTTGATTTAAATGGGTTAATGTACCATTTATTTATAATTTTCTGTATAGCAACAAATTTCTGCTGCATCATACTCGTTAAATTGAAACGTAATAGTACAATGAAATTAAGTAAAAGGAAAATTTAACGTTATAAAAAATAAAAATAAAGGTAAATTAAAAGTGCCTAAAAAGGATAAATATATCAACAATGAAAAGTAGGTTTAGTTAGCTCTTACCGTAAAAATGTACGACACTTTTGATAAAAATATTCTAGAACAGAAATGGACGTTTCTTGCTTTCATTATCGTAACAACCACATCAAAAGGTGACTGCGCACTCACTGAATATGCAAAACGAAATGCGCGTACTAGCTCCATTTTAAAATACCTAAATGCATGCTTTTCAACCAATAAGGTATGCAATTCACATGTCACAAAAATGAACGAAGTTGGCTAAATTATTGCAAATTTTAACACAACTTAAAAGGTTTGTTACACAATGGATCGCCTGTGTTCTATTCTCAGAGGTGTGACCTTGAAAATTGTAAGCATTGACTTTGACCTTGAAGCTTCGACTAATTGCTTGAAGAATGGATCGGATTTGTTCTTGAAAATTGATTTCTCAGAAGTGAGCCTGTAATGGTGGGGGTAGCTGGAAATTGATCTAGATATCAATCCATTTTTAAAAATTATGACCCTAACTCGGCCAGAACAATGGATCGCCTTTGTTCTTTTCTTAGAGGTGTGACCTTGAAATGGGGGGGAAAGGCTACCTGTGTTGCGAAACAGATCCCCTGTTTTGGGAAACGGCTATCTGTATTTGGGAAACGTCCATCTGTATTTGAGAAACGGAACCACTTGAGGTTAATGAGCTTTGCTTGAGGTGTGACCTTGAAAATTAAACTTCCAAGAATTGCTTTACATAGAAAGCAATCTGTATGATACCCCTACCCCTAACCTTGAGAATTGTAATAACTTAATTAACACCTCAGGTCTTGAGAAAAAGGTCAATAAGCTTCCTAGAATTGATGGGGGTTGTGACCCTGAAAACATTAATGAACGTTGGACTTGAAGCGTCCCATCAAAATTTGATTCATAATCGACCTTTATTTCTTGGTGGCCTTGAAGAGCATCCTCCTATATACCCCCAATTGAACCCTGATGCAGGGAACGTGTGATCATGACAAACGAGAAAGTTGATCCCTATACGTAACCTTGAAATTCTAAGAATAAGCTTTGACCTTGAAGCGAGGTGTGTGTACGTTAAGAGCTTAACCTTGGCAATGAGAGCGACCTTGAAGCGGGGACCCTGAAGCAGGCAATGTTACCAACCTTGAAATCTAGTGACTTTTCTGGTGACTTCTTCCAAATTTGATAAAAAACGTAGAGGCAAAAGTGGAACAGGATCACCCTAGTATAAAGTAGGATCCCCACATCCTCAATGACCTTGAAAATTCTAATTGACTTTTATCCTTGAAACGTGTATACGACCTTGGAAATTCTTCGACGCAGGGAACGTGTACGTTACCTTGTACTTTGACACAGACAATGTGTACGTCAGCTTCAATGACCTTAACCTTGAAAAACCTTATGCATGGACGCTTCGACCTTGAAGCGGGGGGCGTGTACATGCACGGTGAGTTAGAAGTGCAGTAGCTATTCTACTACCTGGTGTCTGTGTTTCAAAAATTGAAATTGGTTTACAACCCCTCTCAAATAGATGAATGAGAACTAGTGAAAATTAATAGTTGCACTCTGGCTCACTTCAAGGTCACTCGCCTTCTGGTGTTGAGAAATTTAAGCTCAAAACTTTGAAATCAAATTTTTTGCGGGAAATTTTAATTCTGGCTCAGTTCAAGGTCAAAATGTCAAGGACAAAATGTAAATTGAAAAATTCAGGGATCAAGAATTTTTTCAACGTTAGTGGTTTCAGCGATGTAGATTTATAATAAAAGGCGCATTATTCGGTAACCTTTTTATTAGCAGAAATAACGAAAGTAGTACGCACTATACGAAGAGACAGTAAAACAAAAGTATTAAATATAGACGAGAGAAAGAAGATGACTTCCTAACGAAACTAAAAGAATCAAAACTATATTTAGAGTTGTATGAAATGAATACAAAAATGAAGGATCTTCGGCTTGGCGAAGCATCCAAGACAGCATAATGAAGCATGTGCAATTAGTATAGATAGATAATGTATATAAGAAATTAGAATAGACTAAAATATGCATGAAAGGTGAAATACAACTTGAAGTGGTAATACATATCATTAATTTTGATATGTACTTAACAAATAATGTGTCTAGAAGAAAAATATTCAACAAAAGGTGAAATGTAAATTTAATGAAAGACGATTTCAAAAATAAATGAACCCCATGTTTTACATGTATTTATATGTAATAGTGAACAAAGTTTAGTATTACTTATTAATATTAATTTTGAAATGCATTGTCGACAGAGTTATTTATGAGTGTAAAATAAAATAAATGGTAAATAAATGTTATGGAACGAAATTGTGTAGTTGGTGTGCTTAAATACATGGCAATCATATACACTGAAGAGAACAATAATTTATGTGTAAGTTTAGTAAATGGTGAAAAGACATACGTGCTAAGAAATAAAAAGAGACAAAGTACGAGTGAATATGGAGGTGCTTCTGCTCGGGGTTCAGCTGGGGTTTGGGGGGCAAGGAGAAAACGAAGTCCTAAAACTGATGCTCTCCTAAATTTTTGAATTTGTCCCTACATCTCAATCGAAATTAAAATTTTTGAAAGCGTGCGTTTTACAAGTGGCACTATTATATTTATTTTACCAGAAAATACAAAAATTGGCCTCTCTAAACTGACTCATGTAAATTTTAAACGAACTACTCTTTAGCACCCACAAAACATAATTTGATGGAGCATTTACATTTTTCTAATTGGGGGAAGAAACAAATTTCCAAATTTCAATACATCAGAACACGTCTACTTTAATTATACTGCAAGCATCATTTCGCTTTCTCTATGAAAACGTTTTACGAAGGTGGCAATGAAAACGTCTATTTCTAGCGCTCGCTCGCTTTATCCTGAATTAGTCATCACTGTTGAGGTCAATCGTATGTTAAAAGTACCAAACTATAATTTTTACGTATTCTCTGTTGCTAAATTACATATTTCGTGCATTCAATATTAGAAACTCGAGACGAATGCGTACATCAATAAAGTGATTATAGAAAATTAAAGTATATCACAATTAAAAATAAACTTGACCGAAAGTTTCAATTTACATAATGTAAAAGTGAAATTGCAGGTTTATTTCAATGGCAAACGCTCATTCAGCATTTTATAGTGCAGACATTACTTTGTCATATACAATTTATCTAACACAAACAATATTCATAAAATAAAATATGAACTTATGCAAATTATATTTCTTATAGGAAAATATTTCACTTAAGTCGTATTTGTAAGTATTTCCTCACTTAATGATAATTTTCAAATTTAAACTATGTACACACTTATATGAGAATTACATTTATCTTATAAGAGTAACATCTATTTTATTAAATAAAACAAGTGAACTTAAGAACTGATAATAGTTGCCAGTCTACACAAAAACTAGATACGGATTATATGTATATTTCCAATAATAATATATAAGGACATCACTGGAATTAAATAGATCATATTTTTGATTTTACGCCAAAATTCATTAATATATTTAAAATTTTGAAAATAACCACTTTATATTGATATAAATTTATATGTTGCGTACATGAGTAATATCAAAGTCGAACTTCCAGGTAATTGAATTTTTTTCTTAACGTAGATCATTTAACTTTTCTGGCGCAAGTTGAATTGTCGCTTAATTTTAAGGATAAGTGAGTGAGTGTGTGAGTGTGTGAGTGTGAGTGTGTGGGTGTGTGAGTTTCTGAGTGTGTGAGTCTGTGAGTGTTTGTGTGTGTGAGTGTGTGTGCGAGTGTATGTGTGTGAGTGTGTGTGTGTGAGTGTGTGAGTGTGTGAGTGTGTGAGTGTGTGAGTGTGAGTGTGTGAGTGTGTGAGTGTGTGAGTGTGTGAGTGTGTGTGTGGGTGTGAGTGTGTGAGTGTGTGAGTGTGTGAGTGTGTGAGTGTGTGAGTGTGTGAGTGTGTGAGTGTGTGAGTGTGTGAGTGTGTGAGTGTGTGTGTGAGTGTGAGTGTGTGAGTGTGAGTGTGTGGGTGTGTGAGTGTGTGAGTGTATGATATTTACGATAAATAATAAAACATAAAAACAATTTAACATTTTTTATTAGAATATAAAAAGATACCTATAACTATACAATAAATTCTACAAAAAAATAATATGTTAAACAAATTATTCAAAAACGTCTTACTAACATATACTGATTTAAGAATGTTCACACATCTAAACAAGAAAAAAATTACTAAACTACACTATACACACTAATTTAAGTATTTATATCTTAGACTTAGATAAGTCCTCCAACGTACACAGCACGTTTTCTGTTTTTAACATACTACTCTGAGTTTAGTTAGCCTCAGCTAACTCAACAGTTAATTGCTGAATACTATACTATTCATACTTTCTGTTTGTATGAAAAGTTTTGTTATAAATAAAGAGATAAAAATTTAAATATTTCTATATTTCTACACATTCAAAATATACTACTACTTATTACAGCCACATTCATCACTTTACACTTTTTCGATAACTCGAGGTCACACACATTCTTAATAAAGGTAATGAACTAAAGCGTGTGAAGGTATTCCGCAAGCATCAGCAACAGGTGTAAATGTCAATCGCCATAACAAAGTCAAAGCTCATAAAAGTGAAATATGATACCAAATATTATACAAGCATAAACCTAAAATATTGCTTTTGAGGTCATTCAAAACATCCAAATAAAAAACTAACTCTAAGCGTTTACGATAGATATCTGTCATGCACAAAACCTACTTAGTAACCCTGACAATTTATGTATTACTGTATAGCTTTGATCTATTTATCTATTTACGCCCTTTGTACTCGTATCTGAGATCAGGGCATTTTATGGATTTTTACGATTTCTTTTCTTACTCATAACTTACGAACCGCCCTGTAGATTTTGTTTATATTTGGTATACATGTTCCTCATATCTCGTGGGATATGCCGATGTAACAAAAATATTGATAATCCAGGTCCGGATTTACGAAAAATTCACAAATTCTTCCATCCTCCAAATAACACCCTGTATAGTTAATTTTTTTTAATTCAATCGCCATATTTGAAAAGAGCGTAAAAAACTGAAATTAATCGTGTAGTTGTATTTTTGGGGCAGACGACTTTACTACGAAAATTTTAATTTCATATTTAGTTTTTTTACGATTTTGCGGTGAAGAAATGAAATTTATTGCGTTTTTTATTCATACCTGGGGAACCACCCTGTATAATAATTTTTTATATAATATACGGGTTCTTGGTTTTTAGTGGGATATATCGATGCATTAAGAAATGATAATGCAGGTCGGCTTTACGAAAGATTATTTGCCAATCCTTCATACAAAACCCTGTAGATCGAATTTTTTAAATTCGTATCAAAATTTACTCACACTCGATTATATAACCGATTTCGGAATCAGGATGGGTTGTTAAATCCAAAGTTTCTAAATTAGCTTCACCCACAAAAGAAAAATTGCCAAATGGTAAAGATTCTAACATGGCGACTCCATATAAGTTGTGGTAGTGCATTAAATACACACTTTCGCAAGTGGGATCAAATTTTTCTCCCATGTAATTATTGCCAGCTTCAGCATACCGATTAGAACATTGAGCCACACCACCTCTAATTCCTCTTTCAATAAACATTACCATATCAATGTCTGTAAATAATATTTTACTTGTGTAATTTTGAGCATAGTATCTAATGCTAAACCGGGTGCTATACAATAGTACAGAGGCAGAAGTTGGTAAGTACCTGAACAAGTTTGCGAAAAGTTTCGAAAATGTCAACTAAAAGTAGAACGTTCGTTTTTAAATACAAATCTGAGCATTCCTCTAACGATTCTATATTAAATTTATTCCAAACGTTAACTGCATGTGCAGAACTCGCATCATTGATTCCTTCATTATTCAGTTGACTGGCAAACGCTTCCTTGGGAGGGAGCCTGCTCTCGCTTAAAGTATCCCAAGTATCAATGTACTCATAAGGAAACACGCCTTTGCGAACTAGTAGAGAAAATTCTTCGCATTGTTACAATTAGCTCTGGTAATAATTTTTTTACTATTTTCCAAATGGTTTGTCAACTTTTCAGTACTACTACTCATAAATATGAAAGAGTCAATAAAGCTAAACTAAATTTTGTTGCCTTCTATTAGTTTCGTGGAAGAGATATATCTTTATTTGTTTATAGGCAGCAACTAAATCGAGCTGGGAACAGTAACCAATTCTCTAATTATGAAATGCTAATCGTAACCTGATAAACTATAAAATACAACTGGTAGGTAGAATGTGGGAGGTTATAGGTTAGGTTACATTTCTGATGTGATGCTCCCCGAAATCCTCCAGTAAAATTGTTATGGTCTCTAACTTTTATATCATAATCAGTAAATGGTTTTCCGCAAATGTGACAAATCGTGGTGCTTTCAAAGTGTTCAACCTGACTGGGCCTTAAATTATCCATGAGAATTATTTTATTGATTATTTTGGTGACCCAATGTGCAATACTTTGAAGTTCTTTAACAAACCATTGAATGCAATCATTTCCAATATGAATCCTGAATCGAGATAAAGATTCATTCCATGAACTCTTCAAGTAGTAAGCAATGCTGAAGTGTATACGTTTGGAATGAAATAGAGTATTATTAGTTGAGTTGATCGGCCTGTTTCCACACAGTAAAGTATTATTCCCAAGGCATGTTACATTTGTGTACTTTACCAAAATACGCATATAATACAAGGGGTACCTTTTCTTGGAATGCGAAATTTTTGAACTGCAGAAACATTTCTACTTCGGTAGGCAGCCTGGAATAGCATCGATTAAGTTGATGACCGTGACTGACATGCTTTTATAGAAGGTGATCCGAAGAAAAATGGTTCAAACATCGATATCAAGTAAATTTCTTGTGCTCCTTATTCGATAGTTGTTTAGAAAAAAAGCCGACATTTTTAATCCACGTGAAATGGTAAACAGTATTATTTTTATATTAATATCATCAGCAATAGAACCCGCAGAATGATAATTATCAGAAAGTACTAAAGTATTTGTAGGTTCCCTGGCACATCTAGTTTAATGGGAAAGCGATTTGAATCGTAGTTCAACACATCTATAAAATGAGGATAACTGTAAACTCTATCTGAATTATGTTACACGGGATATAATGCCGAAACAGTCCACAGGAAGCAATACTCATCATTTTTAACATTCACTACCGCATAATTTACTGCTATGAAGTAAGGAACTTTAACATAAGACGAAAGGCCAACTCTAAATTAAGCAGAGCTATTAATATTCAGCTTTAAATGTAAAACTTCGTGTAATTTCCGACCGGAATCCTTTACGGACAACGTCTTTAATATTTTTTGTGGTTTATAATAAATATTTTCATTATACCACTCAGGAAATTGGTTGCAATATCAATGACATAATTGTTTATGGTAAAACTCTTCAACTCGATAACATGATTTTGAGGTTGTATGAAATTTGCAAACTAAAACAACATTCACCTTTAGGATCGATTGCCTTAGCATTCATTTAACTTATCGTGCAAAACTATTGCATGCATTTTGTAAAAAAAAATAAGAGGGTATTTGATGTTTACTCATAGCTATCTTCAAAACTGTATCCAACAATGCAAAAATGCACACACTGCCAATTATGCAGTAATGGCAAGTGTTTTATTTATTATAACTGATATGGAAAAATTAATAATTTTAACTACAGAAGTACTTTAGGTTCACAATTAAAATTCTCGTTACGAGTGCAATATACTAACTAGTATAAAAGTGCTCTTTTTCTGCTTATATAGTCATACAAATCTGCATTCAAGGTCAAATATTGCAAACTTGTATTTGACAAAGCTATAAGGTAATACATAAATTGTCAGAATTACTAAGTAGGTTTTGTGCACCACAGATATCTATCGTAAACTCTTGGAGTTAGTTTTTTATTTGGATGATTTGAATGACCTCAAAAGCTATATTTTAGGTTTATTCTTGTATAACATTTCACTTTTATGAGCTTTGCCTTTGTTTATTATGGCGATTGACATTTACTTACTGATTCTTGCGGAATATTTTCACACGCTCTAGTTCATTACATTCAGTAAGAATGTGTGTGACCTCGAGATATCGAAAAAGTATAAAGTGATGAATGTGGCTGTAAGTGGTAGTATATTTTGAATGTGTATAAATAGAGAAATATTTAAATCTTTATCTTTTTATTTATAACAAAACTTTCCATACAAGCAGAATGTATGAATAGTATAGTATTCAGCAATTAACTGTAGAGTTAGCTGAGGCTAACTCGACTCAGATACAATTAAAACATGTATGTTTGAAACAGAAAATGTGCTGTGTATGTGGGAGGACTTATCTAAGTCTAAGATATAAATACTTAAATTAGTGTGTATAGTGCAGTTTAGTAATTTTTTTTCTTTTTTAGAAGTATGAACATTCTTAAATCAGTGTGTTAGTAAGAAGTTTTTGAATAATTTGTTTAGTATATTATTTTTTTGTAGAATTTATTGTATAGTTATAGGTATCTTTTTATATTCCAATAAATAAACGTTAAATAGTTTTTACGTTTTATTATTTATCCTAAATATTCTACTTATCCTAAAAATTTTAGTACAGCTAAAAAAATGTAGAAACAACTTAAGTGACAGTTCAACTTGCGCCAGAAAAATGAAATGATCTACGTTAAGCAAAAAATTCAAACATCTGGAAGTTCGACTTAGATTGATATTACTCATGTACGCAACATATAAATTTATATCAAAATAAAGCAGTCATTTTGAAAATGTTAAATATATTAATGAAGTTAAGCATAAAATTAGAAACATGATCTATTTAATTCTAGTGATGTCCTTTTATATTATTCTTGGAAATATACATATAATCCGTATCTAGTTTTTGTGAAGACTGACAACTATTAACAGTTCTTAAGTACAGTTGTTTTATTTAATAAAATAGATGTTACTCTTATAAGATAAATATAATTTTCATATAAGTGTGTGTGTACATAGTTTAAATTTGAAAATCAACATTAAGTGAGGAAATGCAAATTTCAATAAATCAGAATACGTCTAATTCTGATGTATTGAAATTTGGAAATTTGTTTGTTTCCTCAATCACAAAAATGTGAATGCTCTATCAAATTGTGTTTTGTAGGTGCTAAAAAGTAGTTCGTTTAAAATTTACGTCAGTTTACGGGGCCAGTTTTCAAATTTTTTGGTAAAATAATAAATATAACAGTGCCACCTGTAAAATGCAATCACGTTTTCAAAAATTTTAATTTCGATTGGGATGTAGGGACAAATTCAAAAATTCAGGAGATCATTAGTTTTAGGGCTACGTTTTCTTCTTCCCCCACAAACCCCATCTGAACCCAGCGCAGAAGCACCTTCACATTCGCTCGTGCTTTGTCTCTTTTCATTTCTTAGCACGTGTCTTTTCCCCATTTACTAAACTTACACATAAAGTTTTCTTCTCTTCAGTGCATATGATTGCCATGTATTTATGCACACGAACTACACAATTTCTTATCATTCCATAACATTTATTTTATTTTACACTCATAAATAACTCTGTCGACAATGCATTTCAAAATTACAAGCTTTTGTTTTTTTTTAATATTACAAACGTTGTTCACTATTACATATAAATATAAACAAGAAAAGGGTCCATTTATTTTCGAAAACGTCTTTCATTAAATTTACATTTCCCCTTTTGTTGAATATTTTTCTTCTATACGCATTATTTGCCAAGTACATATCAAAAGTAATAATATGTATTACCACTTCATCTTGTATTTCACCTTTCATGCATACTTTATTCTATTCTAATTTCTTAAACTTTGATGGGAAATGTTTATTCTTAATCCTAACTTACGTGTACTTGACATGGGATCATTCATTACCGTGTCTAGACTTTGTTGTTCAACGCAAACAGTTCTTGTGCTTGTGCGACGGCCAGCATCTTTGTTTCTTCTCCGAAGACAACCGGTTTCTCTCAATCGTCGTTCAGTACTTCAAAACGTTTTGGCGTTGGGGGTACTTCTATTCGGAAACTTTCTTTCATAAGGTCTTACAGCGGCAGCAGCATTTCTGCAACGTTTTCCCAACACCAAAAGTATGTCTGTCAATTCAGAATTTGAATTTACCGTATTCAGGATGTAATATAGAGAACTTTAGAAAAACGATGTTTAACAACTTTAACATTCGAATACGCTACAAATGTCATTAAAACAGTTCAATTGTTCTTAACCGACACTTAGATTTCGTTGAATACTTGATTTTAATAGTTTATAAGAGAAGCGTCTATTCTTAGGCCTACTTCACTTATTAAACGACTTCGTTACGATTACATAATAATGCATATTTACTTTTACTTTAAATTACTTGAAAATGGTAATAATTATCGAAGTGTAACAAGAGCACCTTTCTTGCGTAGAATAGTCTGGAGAATCATTCTTTAAATAACTGCAAATTTAAAAAAATGACGATAACAGGGGTTTTCCTCATACACATGTAGCGGCATGGTCACTGCATATATGCACACCATATGCGGCTGCTTAGGCGAATTCTGGTATCATTTTCCCCCTCAGAGCCTTAACTCCGTTCTTTCCGATCCTATCCTGACCACACCCGTACTTAATCCCACCATTCATATATACATAATGTATGTATGTATGCTGGGAATCCATGATTGTGGCTGAAGGGGCTCTGAAAGTAGACCGCCCTCCCCCTTGGGGAGGGAATGAAATACGTGGCATTTTCCCTTTTTTTGTCCTTATCATTAAGTTAAGGAACAAAGTCTATATAAAGAGCTACCCTTATTTTTTAACCTACTATCAGCTCTAGCAATTACGGTACATAATTCTGGACCACCTTGTGTGTATATATATATATATATATATATATATATATATATATATATATATATATATATATATATATACAGGGTCCGGCAACAAGAGAAAAGAGAAATTTAAATAGAACACTCTGTATATTATTACTTTTTGAATTCTACACATTGTTCCTAACCAATTCGCTATATATTTCCCTATCCTAAACATAGCCGTTTTGGAGTTATGTCGATTTTATAAAAAATTGAAATTACGGAGATAGCTGTGAAAATGTACCTCCTTAACCGTTGAAAAACAAATTTATCTAATTTTTATCAGAATAAGTACACAAATAGAGCTTTCTTATAATGCAAAGAAAATGTCATAATGGCATACAGGGTGTTTACAATTGACTTGCCAATCAGACATTATTCCAACTAGTAAACGTTTACTTTTTAGATATACAATTCCCTATCCCTAGATATAGCCGTTTTCGAATTATTTTCAATTTTTCAAAATGTACAAGATTATTGGAACATTTTTTTAAATCTATGGCCTCGTATAAATAGAAAGAAAACAGTGGAAAACAATTGTATTGCAAATTAAAAATCGCAACAGAAACTAATACACTATAATTATTAAAATTTATAATTATTTTTCAAAATGTTGTCCGTTTTCTCGGATGCAGACCTGAAGTCGATCTTTAAAAGATTGTTCAACTCTACGCAACAACTCAGGAGTAATGCTATGAAAGGCCTGTGTTATACGATTACGCATATCTTCGGAAGTGGTTGGTGGTTCCCTATAGACAATACTTTTTATGTATCCCCATAAAAAGGAATCTATTCTTGTCAGATCAGGAGACCTAGCTGGCCACCTCACAGGTCCATTTCGCCCAATCCATTTATTTGGAAAGACTCTATCGAGATAATCTCTTACATCTGCAGAGTAGTGAGCAGGAGCGCCATCATGTTGATACCACATTGTGGCTCTAATATCAAGAGTAATATTTTCTAATAAGCCCGGTAAATCGTTACGACAAAAGTTAAGGTACTTCTCACTATTCAAGTATCCATAAAAAAATGGACCGATGATGTAATCCCCCCAACGATGGCACCCCAGACACTCAAAGACCACTTATGTTGATTATCAACTTGTCTTAATAAATGTGGATTTTCTAAGGAATAATAATGAAAATTATGCAAAATTATCCATTCTTATGAAACGTTGATTCGTCTGTCCATAAAACATTATAAAAAAATTTGGGTTTTGAGTAATTTTTCTCTGGCCCAATTACAAAATCTTACTCGATGATCGAAGTCTGCATCGCTCAATTCTTGGTGTAACTGAATATGATAGTGATGTAAGCGATTCTTCTTTAAAAGACGGCCTACTGATCTCTCACTTATACCAACTATTTCACTTATGTCCTTTTGGTTTCTGTGATGATCCTCTTCGATGGCGAGAAGAACCCTCAATTCACTATTTCCATTTGTAGAAGGTTTGCCACGTTCATGTTTGGAGTAATTGGCACATGAAGTTGCAATAAATCTACTCATAACTTTCTGAAACGATCTTGCGTTTGGATGTCTTCTATCTGCATATCTTTCAGTATAAATTCTTCTGGCCAATAAACAGTTGCTTTCTGCAGCACCCAACACGAATATCATATCAACTAACTCATTTTGTGTTAAATTCATTTTATAAAATCTTGATTACTATCAAGAACACTCGTAAATGGTTAACTACAGTTTTATTTATTTAAATTTTTATAAGAAGTATACTTGATTTTAGAATTTTACTTGAAATTGAAGTAAATATTTGTCAAATTCTTGTTAACATGCAATGCCTCCAGTACAAAAATTGTAATTAGTCTACTATCATAATATATTAGTTTCTGTTGGGTATTTCAATATATAATACAATTGTTGTATGATGTTCTATTTTATCTATACGAGGCTATAGATTTCAAAATGTCTCAATAATCTTATACATTTTGAAAAATTGAAAATAATTCGGACACGGCTATATTTAGGGATAGTGAGTTGTATGGTGAACTGAGAAGGGTTAATATGTAGAAACCAAAATGTAATAATATACAGGGTGTTTTATTTGAAAAAGTAAACTTTTACTAGTTCGAATAATGGTTGATTGGCAAGTTAATTATAAGCACCCTGTATGCAATTATGTCATTTTCTTCACATTAAAAGGTGTAATTATTCTCTTATAAATTAGATAACTTTTATTTTTCAACAGTTAAGGAGGTACATTTTCAAAGCAAACTCTGTAATTTCAATTTTTTTAGAAAAATCAAAATAACTCAAAAACGGCTATATTTAGGACAGGAAATATATTGCGAATTTGTTAGCAACAATGTGTATAATTCAAAAAGTAATAATATACAGGGTGTTCCATTTAATTTTCTGTATAATAATTTGGTCCTCTTTAAGTAAACAACCTGTATTCGCGTGAATAATTTTAAAATATGCACACAACTAAACTATAGCTGCATTCCAAATTTTATTAATCTAGCTTATATAAAACGGAAGATATAGAAGAAGGTGCTCTTGTTGCCGGACGCTATATATATATATATATATATATATATATATATATATATATATATATATATATATATATATATATATAGTGTGACCATTTAAGTCCGCACCATATGGGAATTTTTTTTAACCTCGGCTTTAGCATAGATCTGATTATCGCACCCATTTTTGCTTCAAATAAAACCAAAAATGAAGTATAGTAAGTTGGTTTTACAACCGACGTCATCTGTCAAAAATTACATTTTTAAGAAAAAAATTGAAAAAAACGCATAAATTGGCCGAATTTCGGAAAAAATTATTATAAAAAGTTGTTAATTTTGTGCTTTTAAACTTATGTACTGAATTACGACTTAGTATGATTTTGAATTTTGGCAGTTTTTGACATTTTACCTATTATTTTTCATCTTGATTTGATGTAACCTACGTAAAATTATTTATCTAATGAAAACTCAACATGCCAAGTCTATTTAAGTTAAAAACAAAATGGCTTTCCAGATTTTTTTAATTATAAAATGTATCCACCATCATGAGTCATGTTTGGTACAAAGTACGTTTAACTTTTGTTTTGAAGCACAAAAATATTTTTGCTTTTCTAGTTACATAGAAAACTTAATTCAAATTCGGTAGAGTATGTTAAAACAAGAGCTTTCTTAGCGTTGAATTAAAATTTTTTACAACGTAATGTTTTTTATTACTGACATAAATGGAACAATTTGCTGTTTTATCTCTTTCTTTTAATACTTCAGCTAAACGTATGTCTCAAAAGGATAAATTTGATTTATTATGATAAATAACACATTTTACATTCTAATCAGAATCTGTAATGGCAGTTACGTAATAATATATTTCAGTTAAAACAGAAGTTAACTGATGATGATGAATGAAATTACATCATTTTTGAAAAATTACAAAAACATTTTGTTTTCGGCTCAAATAGATTAGATATGCTGAGTTTTCATAAAATAATGGATTTTACGTAGGTTACATAAAATCAAGATGAAAAACAATTGGTAAAAGTCAAAAAACTGCCAAAATCAAAAATTATAGTATCCCATTGAAATTTGACACAAAGGTTTAAAATGACAAAATGAACAACTTCTTCTAATATATTTTTTCGAAATTCGGGCAATTATGCGTTTTTTCCATTTTCTCTTAAAATGTAATTTTTGACAGGTAACGTCGGTTGTAAAACCAACTTACTATAGTTCATTTTGGTTTTATTTGAAGCAAAATGGATGCAATAATCAGATCTATGCTAAAGTCAAAGTCAAACAAAATCCCTATATGGTGCGGACTTAAATGGTCACACTGTAGTATATATATATATATATATATATATATATATATATATATATATATATATATATATATATATATATATATATTCCTACAATTGTCATTAAAACATTTTATGTGTTGACTAGCAATTTAACGAAGTTATTTTACGATAAAAACGTGTATTTTCTAACCCTACTTTTTACATTTTCACGCGGTTTTCTTAAAAACTAAAAGAAATACAGTTCTAGAACCCATTTTGTTAAGTTTCTCAGGTTACAAACCATGAGAAGCCTCTAAAATTGCCCTTAATTTACATTCCCGGAAACTCAGTATGACTGAATATCTACCTTTCCTTGGAATCATGGCGAAATCATTCGCCAGCCGTAACTCGCTAACGAAGCAATTCCGGACCTATGTTCATAATGAACTTTTTCTTATTTTAGCTATAGAACCAGTTCCCGAGAGGTTGCCATGCAATTTAGAATCACCCTGTATTCAGGGTGTCCTGAATTACAGTGTCCAAACTTTAACAGCGTATTCTGCGTCCAAAACAAGCCCTACTTTCTTATGTAAACGTATGTCAAGAATTTCTTCGTTTTCGAAATACAGGGTGTTAAAGTTTTAAGAAAAAAAACATTTTTATCGTATCTTTCATATAAATCTAGATATTTCTATAAAATTTAATACACATCTTTCGAGTATTAAAGAACATTTTTGGTGTAAAAGATTTTATAAAATGTCTACTAGTAGCGTCGGAACGGCATTTCAACTGAATATTATTGAGGGAAAAATTAGTACGTCACAATTTTTTCTGAAAATAATTATTTTGAAATCTCCATTTAATTTAGAGCAAATTTGATCCCTTGACTTTTTCCGTACTGAATGTTAATTTCAGTAGCAAAACTTGTAAAACGGTGATTAGGGTTAATTCAATTTCTAAAATAGTACATCATTTTACAAAAATACTCTTTATTAACTAGGTTCGTAAATAATTTTACGAAAACTAGAATTCGCAACTATCATTAACTTAGATCGTGAAAAATTTTACAGAGCACTATTAAATTATTTTGATCATTAACGAGTAAAGAATTTTACTGTGGTTTACAATAATTGCTCAAAATGAGTTCCTCCAACTTTTTTAAAATCGAATCTTGGTATGCCATGATGCATTTTTAAGTCAATTGTACACTTGCTACATGTGCGTCGATGCGTCGATCGGAAAAAAATTCAAGGGATCAAATTTTCTCTAAATTAAATGGAGATTTCAAAAATATATTCAGAAAAAGCGGTGGCGTACCACTGGTAGACATTTTAAAACATCTTTTACACCAAAAAATTTTCTTTGATGCTCGAAGATGTATATTAAATTTTACAGCGATATCTAGAGTGATATGAAAGCATTTCTCGGCATATGTTTATATAGGAAGTTAGGTCTTATTTTGAACGCAGAATACGCTGTGAAAGTTTGCACACTGCAATTGGGGACAACCTGTTATATATAGGGTGATTCCAAATTAGATGCCAACCTTCAAGGAGGTGTTGGTATTGCTCATTGGTGATCGATTGAGCCATATTTAATTATATCCAAAAATCAACGGTTTTCGAGATATTTGAGATATTCTGATTTTGTAGTAACTCCTAGTTTTCGTTCAGTTTCAGCCGATTCTGTAAGAATTGGTCCTTTTAAATAGTAATTTTAGTCCAATTTTCAATAGTAGAGATTTAAAATCAGAATGTGAAAGAATACAAAATCGATTTCAACTTTTCTATTGTTTATAACTTTTAAACTATTCTTTACATGTAGCTGTTTCTGGTAGAACTATCGAACGAATTTTGACAAAAAAATTAAAACATTGAACTAATTTTCTAGACTATTTTAACACTACATGTAGAGAATAGTTTAAAAGAATAGAAAATCTGAAATCGATTTTGGTTTCTTTCACATTCTGATTTTAAATCTCTACACTGTTCTTCTTATAAGCATATTCCTCATATGTTTGCGTTTTTTAAGTGAAATACATATTGTACTATTGAAAACTGGACTATAATTACTGTTTCCTACAGAATCGGCTGAAACTGAACGAAAATAGGAAATTACTACAAAATCACAAAATCTCAAATCTCTCGAAAACAGTTGA
The DNA here is from genome assembly GCA_036346205.1 of Vesta saturnalis. Classification (NCBI taxonomy): domain Eukaryota; kingdom Metazoa; phylum Arthropoda; class Insecta; order Coleoptera; family Lampyridae; genus Vesta; species Vesta saturnalis. The sequence continues at coordinate 899,002 of JARFJB010002396.1, forward strand.
TTATTGGATTATTGGCATATAATTTACAATCACCCTACATACGGGGGGCCAAACAGGTCTGTACAAAATACTAGGACAAATTCCTGAGACTAAAATATGAGGATCCAGCTCAATTTACCTTAGTTCAAAAGTTGACAGTTTCCGAAATGCAATAAGAAATCCATATTTGATCATAGTTTTGATGTAACTGCCAGAGGGTGCCACCAGAAGCTACATTTAAAGCTACATACCTTTTCTTTTCGATACATTAATATTGATCACAGCAACGACTAAACATCATTAAGTATTGTTATTAGTTACAAAAGAGGATTGCCAAACAATTCAGTCTGATAAACCTTCATTGTAATTTTAATTTCCTTCTTCAATTTTTCGCTATGGCCGTACCCTACACTAACGCAGAAATAAACGACATGATATTTATTTATGGTTATTGTTAAGGAAATGGCCAAGGAAAAAATTTTAGAACGATTTGAAGAAGATCCGAGTCTGAACACCAGACACATTGGTTTGGAACTTGGCGTACAGTTAACAGAACTTTAAGCGAACAGTAAGCATTTTATAGTTAGATTCAGAGATGAGGGATAGGGTGCAGTTCAATTTTCTCCATAAAATTAATGCTTAATTGATCAATTTATAATTTAACATAAGTTTGTTGTTTTGGTCGTTTGTTTTGTTAATCCTCTTCTTCCTTGGCAGTTCATTCTCACATTCTTGTGTTATTACGTTGTATAAAGTTCTGTAGTTTTTGGCCGGTTGGTCCTTAAACACGCTCCTAACTTCTCGGACCAGTCCTCAGCCTGGATAAAGTGTGACGGAGAGCTATGATGAATTTTAGTACGCAATGAAACATTAAAATTCGATTATCATACAAAGGTTTCCTCGAAGAGTATACCTTTTTTGAAGAAAACATATCAGGGAATAAGAATTTCAGGCTAGAAATTTGACATACCGAGGCAGAAATAAGTTATGGAGCTTTAAATGTAGCCAGAGGACTGCTGGTGCGGCCTTTGGAAGATACATCAAAACTATGGTCAAATCTGGATATTTCATCATAGAAAACCTCTAGGTACCAAATATGATGCAAATCCTGTTATTATTAAGATAGATATTTGAAAAAGAGTTAAAAAAAAAAATAACATAGACACCCTGTATTTCTGGAACTATCAACTTTTGAGCTGAGGTAAATTGGGCTAGATCCTCATATTTGAGTCTCAGGAATTTTTCTAGTATTGTGACACACCTTTCAGAGACAACATGTATATATAAAAGGAGATAGGTAATCTTGACTGATAATCATCGTGAGTTACACAGAACTATACCTATAAACCTATAAACATTTACAATTAAAATATTAAAAGTATGTGAACTCCCATTGGTGATACATTTATACAAAATGATTTTGTATAAGTGTATCTCTAATGGAAGTTTGCGTTTTGTTGTATGTTGGTATAGTTCCATGTAACTGAGTAACAATATTGACTCGGGCCTCGATTTTTGAAACCCATTTATATATATATATATATATATATATATATATATATATATATATATATATATATATATATATATATATATATATATATATATATATATATATATATATATATATATATATATATATATATATATTATTTCAAAGCAAAGGTTTGTTAATGGGAAAGCAGTCAATTAATTAATTAAGGCTCAAAAAAGAAGAAAACTCATTTGACATCTGTCTAGCTTTCGGAAAGTTTTATTTACTTTTTCAAAAAAATCTGTAAAACATTATAACATTATTAAATTAATATGTTAATAAATGAATGATTAACTACATACTATCAGTGAGATTAAAATGAAAGCGTACAATAATACAAAACTTTACAATTTTTTTTTTAATTATAAATGACAAATAGTGGCAATTAAAACATATAACATATATGACTAAATGTGTTTATAATATTTAAGATGTAAAAAAAAGATCAAAAAATGTATAAATTTTAAAATTATAATAATAATTATTTCCTTGTGCTTTAACAGAACATTCAATTAGCCTTTCTCATAATGTGAATTTTGATCAAACAAAAGTTTTGAGAAGTTAATTATTTTAAAAGACTCTTTTTAGAAATGGTACAAATAAATTTTAACACTAACAGTTTAAATAAAAAATCAGACACAAATAACTAAACAATATTTATAATTACATTTTAACTTTTGAACATTATTAATATTATTAATATTATCCCTTCTATAATTTACAAGTCTGGTTATTTAAAAAAAATTTAAAATTATTATATTCATATTCTTTCTTTCCAAATTGATAACATCTTTATTATTATAATTATTATTATAATTTTAAAATTTATATGTTTTAATAGCCACTATTTGTCATTTATACTTATATAAATTGTATTATTGTACGCTTTCATTTTAATCTCACTGATAGTAAGTAGTTAATCAGTCATTTATTAACATATTAATTTTAATAATGTCATAGCGTTTTACAGATTGTCTTGAAAAACGAAATAAAACTTTTCGAAAGCTAGACAGAAATCAAAAGAGTTTTCTTCATCTTCTTTTTTGAACCCTCAATTAATTAATTGACTGCTTTCCCATTAACAAGCCTTTGATAAGTGCCGATGGATTGGAAGAGCGCGATCATTGTACCACTGTATAAGGGTAAAGGAAACAAGAGTGATGGCAATATCTACAGAGGAATAAGATTGCTCAGCGTGCCTGGTAAAGTATTTGGAAGAATACTGATTGATAAAGTACGAGAAACTTCACAAACTAAGATTTGGGATGGTCAGGGTGGCTTCATGCCAGGGAGAGGATGAGTCGATCGGATGGTTGCTCTCCAGCAGGTAATCGAAAAGTGTTTAGGTGTAAAAAGGAAGCTGTACTGTGCGTTTGTAGATCTGGAGAAAGCATACTACAGAGTGAATAGGCAGAAGCTGTGGGAAATATTAAATGAAAATGGCGTAAATAAAGATCTAATCACAGGAATAAGGGCAGTATACAACGGTAGTCGGGCGTGTGCTAGGGTGAGAGGAGGTGTGAGTGAATACGTTAATATTGAGCCAGCAGTGCGACAAGGCTGTGTGATGTCACCGCGGTTGTTCAATGTATACATGGATAAATGTGTTTGGCAAGCATGTACAGATACGAATGGTGTAATGGTTGGTGACGTAAATGTACGACTTCTGGTGAATGCCGATGACACAGTCTTATTAAGTGACAGTTCGCATTAGCTGCAAGTTGCTTTGAGGAAGTTTCATACAGTCTGTGAGAGCATGAACCTAAAGATAAACGTGAACAAAACTAAGATTGTGATGTTCCATCGGGAAGGTGAAAAAGAGAGTAGAGTATTTACTCTACAAGGTGAAATTGTGGACCCAGTGAACGATCTGGGTAGAATGTTTACTGCACATGGAGGGCGAGAGTGGACGACGGGTCAATTCGGGAAGGAAAGTGATTGGAAGTATGTGGACGATAATTTGAAACGAAAGCATGAGCCTAGCTGCGAAACAAGCAATGTATAATGGCGTGTTGTTGGAAGTGAGACATGGGTATGTCAAAAAAAAGTACAAAAGAAAAATAAGTGCCGTGGGTATGAGATTCCTGAGAAGCGCATGTGGTAAAAAGAGGAACAAGATAAAGAATGACTACATAATGCCGGAGTGTGATGAGGAAAAGACGATGATAGATAGATATAAAAGTACGTTACGTTGGTTTGGTCACATTGAGAGAATGCACAACGCAAGATCAACTAAGCAAATGTATGTGGGTGAGGTTAGAGGAAAGGCTGGGCCTGATAGGCCGCTGAATGTAGTAGAATGTGTGATAAAGGAAAGAAAGATAAGAAGCTTTAATAATTAAAAAACCATCTTAGAGACAATGTATGAATCTTGCAGAAGCTAGTATGCGGCAGTAGCAAAGCATGGAGAAAGATTGTGAATGAAAAATAAATAAGAGGCAGGGATTGTTTTGCCTACCCCGCATGGGAGTGCCGTGAAGGCTAAGTTAAGTTAAGAATATAGGGTGTTAAAGGTTAAAAAAAAAGGCGTCGCTGAAGTTAAAGTTATAACCGATTATCATTTAATATAAAAAAGGGTTTCGTGTTTGTATTCTATTTACGGGTCTCCCATACACTAGATCCAATTCTAAGTCTGATAAACCTAAAAACTATAGTTCAATTTTGATTTGGTTTTAAATTGGATGATTACAGTATTTCACCTTCCATACCAATATGTTTGTGGTGGTCTCGCCGTTGTTTGCTTAAATTCTGCATGTTACAGGTAACATTCATCTTTTTTTACCTCTGTGGTTGTAATATTGATAAAGGAAAATATCAGTACAATTTTCTTTAAAAATCTTGTTTTTTTTAAACACTCGTAGCGCCTTTTTAATATGCCTTATCGTTTTTCAAATGAGGATCATGTGGATATTCATTTTATTTATGGTTATTGTAATGGAAGTGCATTTCAAGCTATTATTGAGTACCGATGTCGTTTCCCAAACACAGGAATACCCAATTACTATACATTTATTGAGATAAACAAACAGTTTTGGGAATGCAGTGTGCGGGACTACCTTTTCGACCGAGGAGTAAATTTGGATGGACTGGCACCAATTTTGGAGGATATTTCCCTGAAAATATGAGTGACGAGTAGTTTCAGATGGATGGTGCATCTGTAAATTTTGGAATTGACGTTCGAAGTTTCATGAACCGTACTTATCCACAAGGTAGTGATCCTGTTACATGGCCGCTTAGATCGCCTGACCATAACCCCTTGAATTTTTATTTTTGGGGATATATGAAAGTTTTGGTATACTCGCAAAACACTAGGGAGGAATTATCAGAGCGCATTCAGTGGGTTGCACAAAAAATTAGAAATAACAGGCGTGAAATAAGACTCGCCTCGTCATCACTTACTATACGAATACAGGCTGGTATTCAGAAGTGGTGATTTTGAACAACTTATGTATTAATTTGGTTTTCGCTAATGTTCCTTAAACGAATTTTTGTATTCCAAAAGAGGTGGTGGCTCATCCATTAGAAGCTGTTAGTATCTGGCGGCATTTAATTTCATTGGAAGAATACAATGTATAAGGACCGACTGGAAAATCATCGATAAATTAAATAGGTTTTTATTGTTTTTTACATTAAATGATTATTAGTAATAATTTCAATTTCAGTTAAACCTTTGTTTTTCTAATAAAACTTTAATACTCTGTATTTAGACCATGAATAAAGTAAAATTTCAATTTTTGTGTTTTTTTTTGTTTTGGAACACGTTGTAATTTAAAAACAAATGAAAACAAACGATAACTTTGAGGTTTATTTGACTTGGAATTAAGTCTAGTCTTCAGTGACAAAATTTGAACATAACAATAGTGGACACCTTGTATATATACAGGGTGAATCTTATCTAATCCGCCAAAATTAAAGAAGTACTAGAACTCATCATTATAAGCAAAAAGTTCATATGTACATGGGTCCGGAAATGCTTCGTTTCCGAGATACAGGTGTCAAAGTTGAAAAAGAAATCGCGTTTTCATCAATATCTTTCTACTGTTTCGAAATAATTTCATGAAATTTCGTATACGATGGTTTTTGAAATGAAATATTCAAATTTGTGGTCCATTTAGTTGTGGTCTCTAGAGGCGCCAGCGGCAACCATTTCGACCTCTTTAAATCGTTGCCATTTTTTGTGCTACACTGTATACCATTTTGGACTAGAAAAATCGATTGTCCTATCTTTTCTGCTAAAAAAGGTATATTTTAGTGTTGTCGCTAGGAGCAACCGTTTCTGAGAAAACACATTTAAAACTCACAATGTTTATTTATTTAAAACTTGTAAGGAGCACTAAAATATCCAATATTAAGAAACAAGAAAAGAAATTAATATTAAAAGTAAACATGTTCTTTTGATAACAACTGTTCAAACAACTGTCCCAAAAAACCCCGTATACAAAATTTCATGAAATTATTTCGAAACAGTCAAAAATATTGAAGAAATCGCGATTCCTTTTTCAACTTTGACACCCTGTATCTCGGAAACGAAGCATTTCCGGACTCATGTACATATAAACTTTTTGCTTATAATGATGAGTTCTAGTGCTCCTTTAATTTTGGCGGATTAGATAAAATTCACCCTGTATATATCTACACATATACAGGGTGTTAGAAAATCGCACGGCATATTGCAGTGCGATTTGAAGGAAAGTGCTTTTAAACATAGGCCCGAAAATACATACTTTTTGAGATACAGCGTATTAAAGTAGATTTCCGAAATGAATTTATTTTTCATTTCTTAGAAACCGAATTGAAATTTTAAACATAAACTCTGAGCAAATCTGTTCGTTAAAACTAAATAAATAGTTTGTAATCAAGTTTGGGACAATAACTGGGAAAGTATGTGGCGCTGGTGCCCGACGAATGCATAGTTTAAAATTCTTTTATTTTACTCGAAAGTATGGCCGTACAGTATATATATATATATATATATATATATATATATATATATATATATATATATGGAATTTCACTTTCGCTTTTTGTTGTCTTGATGATTGTGTACTGTACTGATTGTGCGAGCTGTCAGTTATTCGATGTTTGTCAATGTTTGGTTTTGTCGGAGTTAATAGCATGCCCTGTTGCGTTTGCATGGTGTGCAACTGGTGTTCACGGTGCTGAAGCATCTTTGCTTGTACTTACTTCTCTATTAATTTGTCCAATGTGGGAACATATCGCACTCTTAGCATTGCATCTCGTACACTCCTTAGTTTTCTAGCTTGATGCGGTCATTGAGTTTCCTACTTCTTTTGTCTGTTGAAGATATGGGAAGAAGGCATTAGTAGGAGCTGGTTGTTTTTCATCGGTAAGCTTTTGCAGATCTTGTGGACTTTGAATACATTATTAATTAAAGCAGAGTTTGCCTTTTACAATTCTCCCTGCGTGTGCTGTTGGCCCGTTAACTCCCACGATTTGTTGCGTAGTGTTGTAGTAACTGGTTTTAGCTGAGCCGGATGATGATGAGATTTCAGTATTTATGGATCTACTCATGTGGCCAACACACGGACTACTTTCTGATTGGACATTTATATCGTAATATTTCAATATCGTTGAATCTGTTATGATCTCAGAGTATTGTAAACGTAGAAACAAACAGAAATCTGGTATAGAAGGAATAAAGAAACTAATTTTCATGAACGTGATCATTCATATTCCACTTTTATTAATCCTATAATAAATATGTAACTGTAGTACATAATAATCCAGTTTTCAAAGGAATACACACGTAAATTTTCGTTAATGGATTTATAAGGGCTTTTTAAACAATAAAATTTACTTTATTACAGTTTATAATGCATACAGTGCTAAACCGCTTATAATATTTTTTTTAATTTTATATTTCCACTGCACTCGCGAGGGAATTCGTAGAACAAAAGCATGAAATATTAATTTCTTCTAAGCTCTAAACATATTTTTTAAAAGACTTTGCGTGTAACGTTGAACGAAACTTTTGTCAACTGTTAGAATAAAAATTGTAAATGCATTACTACTTAAATAATAGATGAATCCGTATCACTTAGGAGACAACATTATAAACAGAATTTAGCACACTGGTATATTTAATTCTAATGCAACATAGCGATATTTTAGTTTTAATTAGAATGGTAATAAATTAGAATTACAAATCGCTTAAAGTGAAATTAGCATAATGGGAAAGTTTTATAACCCAAGAATTTTAATGTGCATATTTAATAGACTAGGTTTTAAAGCACTTTGTTATTCAACAACTTTCAAAATATAAAATGGCTTTAAAAAGTTTACAACATGCTACTTTTTTAGCGCTATATTAACTGTTTGTACTTTACGCTTTATAGAGTAATAGGCTTTAGTTTTGTTTGCCTTTCATTATCATATTATCTCAGGCCACGTTAGTAAAATAAAATTTAGTACACACGATAATTTAAATGTATCGGTCTCACTTAACTTTGTGCGCCAATACCTGAATTCATAATTCTTTACATTAATAACCACTTGTGAGAGATGAAATTTAAAATTCATTTATCCTCGACTAGTATTAGAATTCTGTGATTATGAATGACAAAGTCATTAACAATCTATCACTTTACGGCACAGCATGTCATATTGTGCCATAAAGTCGTCTTAGTAACGCAGTAGATAAGGACACTTTAGTTATTTAGTATTAATAGTACCCTGTGTCCAGATTTCGTTGTTTTAATTGTTTTTTAAAGATGTTTTTGCTGTTATTAAAGATAGAACTTTTCAGTTTTTACATTCACGTTCTACTTTATTGACCTAGATTTCATGGAAAATCGAAAGTTTAGTATCTTCTTTTCTGTTATCGGCTTATAGCCAAACGTCGACATTTCTACGCTTTTTTCAAAGTCTTATACCTCGCTTTTTATACTGATATATTTCATCAACGGCACTTATATATTACGAAGTGCCGAATTCTATGGCGTGCTTAAAATTTTTCTATGGGGTGCGGTTTTTGAGTAATAATATATACTTGCATTTTTTAAAATGGGAATCATAGGTGGCTTGGCAACCATTAGCTGCAGTTTCTTCTTAGCTTTTCAAAAATATAAATATAGACATTCCTGAAAAACATCTTCCAAATTTTTTTTTCAACAACACGGTGCCCCAGCCCAATTCTTTGACAGGGGGTAAAAATCACACATGCCATAATCCCTTACATCATAAACTAGTTTGATCATCTACTATTATTTCATTTACTGTACTACTATTGCTGTTGAACCTGAAGTCAGTAAGTTTTGAATTTTGTATTTTAACTTGTTATTGAAATATTAAACTCAATTTCCACAAAAAAATGTATTTTTCCTATTTTGAAAAGTTTTAAACGAGTTATTGATGATACTCAGCGGCCATATTTAACTTAAAAAATGTGCCAAAACAATTTTGTCGTTATCATAAAACCATCAGGGTTAAATAAGAAATAGTTTTCGTCACATATCACATATTTATATAAATTTATTCTACCATTTGGAATTTGCAGTAGATTATTTTGCGTTTTAAGAAGTTTTCGTATTGGTTGGTAGGTAACACACAATACCTACTACCATACCATGTGTAGCTTTATAGAATTATTCATTAAGAAATTCTTCATCACATTGGCGGACAGTGCCTGTAAATGATTCAATGGCAAAAGCGCAAAGCTGTATCTAATGAATGAGTTGATCAATTTTTTTTTAATTGTAGCAAAATGATGCTTATGATACAAGGAGACATATTTTAGAAAAAAATATATCTACTGCTATAGCAGTTGTGTCCCAGTATATTCAAAATTTTCTTATGGGGGACACTGCCGCTATGGCAGAAGATAGGTATTGCATACCAAAATCAACATTTATTTAATATTTTTAACACAAAACGACAAACGAAATATTTTCCTTTAAAGTAGAACACTGTATACATTTGAGCATTGAAAAACGAAAGTAAAAATTTTGCTCTATACTCTAGAAAACAGCAAGTGTTCAATGAAGTTATTTTTATAATGTGATAACTTTGGAAACATCCTGGGAACAGTGGAGTTTGTTTTTCGCATCCAGTACACACACGTTTGGACTCTTTTCTTTTCTTTTGCATCTGGATACAATTAAGGTAATGTCTTTTCCTATGGTATTTTTCTGAAGGAGCAGGAATGTTTTCTGGAAAATGCGGCGAACTCATTGCTTCGTTAGGCTTACGACTAGTGGCATTATTTACACTCTGCAATTTTTTGCATCCTGCCGTCCGTTACATTTTTGGGTAAACCTGTCAGATCCATTATTAAATGTTCCCTAAATTTCAAAAAGGTCATTTTTTGTGCACGTGGGTTCTGATTAGTATAAATGATATAAGCATTCAGAACAGTTATATCTAGTAAATGGAATGTAACTTTTTTGTACCAAAACACGCTAGAGATAGAATATGATGAGAGATAGATTTAGCTCAGCTGATTTTTGGGATCACTACAGCGGTAGGCACTAGATACGTGGGTGGAGTGGCCAAATATCAAAAATACTTAAGGCGCGTAAGTTAAGAAAAGTAAATAAACCACGAAAGAGAGAATAATCCTATAAGAGAGCACATAAGTACATAGTTATAATAACTTATAGATCACAATAATTTATAAAACACAGGATACTCAAGTTTCAATACCAAATTTAAAATTGAAAAGAAATTTTTTAAAGTGGGTACGGTTTTGTTTTTAAGCTAAATTATTAAGTAAACAAACTTAATTTGCATTTTGGTGTAACTTAAGTGCGTACCTTCTTAAGGGTATATACTTCTTAAAGGTTTATACTCCCACTTTAAATTACTTTTTCTGCTCAATATGTTCGCGCAATGCGTCATCGTTGACTTAATTCTTTACGCAAATCTTTTCGCGCACGACTACATCGTCTGATATTCTAGGCGTCCATTTTAGTTCTTAATGAACCTTATGTTGAGTAGGAAGCCATATTTTTGGGGTTTCCACCTAAATTTTGTGAAAGTGCCATTGATTTGATGGTAAGATAATTTAACTCGTAATACTAAAAATTAAAACATTTTTGCTCTTTTCAGGCACTTTCTTTTCTTTTATTTTTACTTTGATTTGCACTTTAATTACATTTTAAGTACGCATTTAATTTTACTGTTGCGTACGGTTTCATTTTTTGATTGCAATTTTTATTTGAAAATTTCAAGAAAATGCATTAAACGGATTATTCCATTTCATGAAGATAAATTTATAAGAAATAAAATTCCAGTTTGGGTTGACAACATAAAATCATTGTTATTGCAATATATTGCGCAACATTGACAAAAGGATTACGTCACCTTGGTTTGCATTTATGCATTATTTTTTTATAATACCAGGGGTTCTCAAGAAGATGTATTGTATTTTGTAACAGGTATTTAATATTTAATGATTTTTGTAGTAATTTAAGGCTATTTTTAAGATATATTTTATTTAACCCTATCATTTTAACTGTTAATAAACCTAGTCTGTATATTTTTTTTATTTTTTACATTTTGATAAAATTTTTATTGTAAAACTCGGTTTAGTTATTCCGAGCATTCCGAGATCATTTTATTAGTGTTACATTGCAATTTTTTTATATTGATGTTCAGTGGAAGTAATCTAGCAGAATTTGTGGTAATTAAGCAAATCAAAAGATTGAACCACCCTACGTTAACCTAACGACTGGGACAAAGGCATTATTTTTGGTGAATGGTTTGTATCTCTAGTTAGCTTAACGATTTGTTTTGGAGAACTTTTACTCTTATTTCATGATTATATTATTAAAACACTTTTTATACTTTTTATACGATTACCATTTACACCATTTATATTATACTCTTTACAACGCTCTTAATAATACTTAAATAAAGAAATTTAATCACTTAGCGTAAAATAGCTTCAGCAGGTACAAGGAACATATACGAATAATATTGGCTTCACTGGATCAACCAAGTAAAATACTGCAGCCCACAGGGAAAATAGGCAGTCCAACAACAGGTGTTTAAACATGTGTGTTCCAAATATGTTTCCACGAAGGAAATATGTGGGTGGAATACACCCCCACGAAGTTAATATGTGTGTTGTGGAATACACCCCCACTAAGGCCTAAATGAAATTATTTAAGTAACATCGTTTTATTTTAACTTACCCTGACTTTTAATCATGTTGTAAAGAAAAGAAATGCACAATAAAGTGTTTACTAACAATCGTATCAAATAATGTAGATGTACGAATCTGTTGGTTAAGATTCGCATGAACAGAAATACGGATATTGGTTTTCGAAGTCCCGAAAGTCTAAAATAAGTTAATGAAAGTAATCGAACCGTTGCGTTCGGAAACTTACTCTGACTGATCAAGTTGTAGAGAAAAGTAATAAGTATAAATTACTTATCACTATTTACATAATCATATAGGAATACAAAGTATTGGCTAACGTTTGGCTGAGTTCGAAATCGCTTTACCAATTTTAAAGACTCATTAGATTTGTAGGTAGCCAAGTATGAATAAAATTGAAAAAGTTTAGAGGTAACTACATGCGCTACCTGGTGAAACACGAATTCAAGATATATATCCGTCGAAACGCACTAATAGAGTAAAGCCCATGAAGATAAAGTAGCCTCTATTAATTAATTAAGCTTTGGCAAAATCCGTATTAAGCGATCTAGTTAAAAAACTAGAACACCATTGTCTGCCTCAAATGAAACAGAAAAGAAATTAAATTTTGACAACATTAAATCATGCGCAACTCGGACTTAACCGTTCTATTTCAGAAAAGAATCCCATTGGAGAAATAACTTGTCATGTTTTAAATACTTCAAAATATAAATGGTAATGCACATTGAGAAGCAAAATATACAGAAGGTTAAGAATAAAATTCAAAGATATGTCACTGCATTTAATACTTAAAACGAAGTAAAATTGTTACCTCGATAGAGGAAACAAAGGTAGGAGAAAGATAACATAAAGGAAGAAGTTCTAGTATAAACTCAGGACAACAAGCCCTAAAAACCATGAAGCCTAACCCCGTTCCATATCCCAATCCTTCACTGATCTAACGTGTCAGACAAACCGAAATCCAAAATAAATAGATAAATGTGGAAACCCCATAAGTTAACCCTACCCCAAACTACACAATGAAACCCACCCTAACGTAATAGTAAAGAGAAAGAAGTTATGTTAAGCATGGGGCGACGTAGACGTATGTAGCACTAGATACAGACACTAAAGCACACACTACAAATTCCCACCTGAGCAATGCGGCAAATCGTCCGGCATTAGGAAAAAAATAAAATAAAGATAAAAGGAAAGCATACCGTGAAGAAGAAGTGAAGAAAGGGAGTACTTCCACAAAAAAATTTAAAAAATCAGGAGAAAAATGGTTTATTACTACAGTTAGGGCAGCAAATCGGAAAGGATGAGATGATTTGGGTAGGTGTGATTTTCCTTCTCATTCGTTCTATCAAACACCTATTCAAAGTGGTATAGTACGAGACCTAAAGATACCCAAAGTAAAATTAGAGAGTGGGAAAGAAATGAAACCTAACCCCCAAGAAAACTATCCCACCCTCAGCGGAACTTATGGGCCGGCGACCTAAAAATCAAAACCCCGAAGAAAACACATACCAACACAGGAACAGAAAGCCTAATATTTTGACCCCGTTGCCGCAAATGAGTAAAAAGGAACCCATTATAGACCCGTTGCCACCATGAACTAGCACTGGTGGAATGGCATAGGTGCTATAAGAGGTAGTCAGAGAGAAAGAGGAAATCTCATTTGCGGCGAAAATATAACCCCATTCCCGGGATGCCATGGTCATTGAAGTTCTCACAGGTAAGGCGAACCCATCCCGTTCCTCTTAGGTCCAGACGCACATCAGTCACTCAATACCGTGAAGCAGGAAGCAAGAGTAGATTTCGATCAAAGACTGCGGATAGGGAAATGAAATGGAAAGGGCAAGTCCCTAAAGATCTCCCTAAAGAAAATTAAGAGGAAGGGTCTTAGGAGGAATGGAGACAGGAGAAGTGAAGGGTCAGCAGTTCCCTTCCTACCATGCCCAAACAAACCTCCCAAACAGAGAAAGAAAAGAAATTAATACTTGTGGCGTTTCCTACGCCGAGGAACGCCCAGAAGAGAACGACGTTTTCGGGTGTCACCAATAGTTAAAATGTTTGTAGTAGGTTCGCTATCAGAATCAGAAGAGACAGCATTTGGTTTCAGATCTTTAGCGTAATAAATTCCGGACGGAGGTCTATCACGGTCAGGATCTAGAAGAGGAGAGGTAGGAATAGCAGGATCACGAAAAAGATCGCCATATAAAATATGTTGATGTCCACGAAAAGCGAAGTACCCAGTAACATTGCGCTTAGCCGTTTAAAAAGCACACCCTATTTTCGGTAAGTTTACGTCCAAAGTATGTTGGTTGGACTTAATGTACGAAGCTAGCATAGTTTTGATGGCCGCTTTATCCGTTGCGCCGGATTACACCTAGGCGTACAAAGATTGGTAGAGCGATACTGAGAACAAAGTGAGGTAAACTCTTTGCTTGGAAATTGTACTCCGTTATCAGTGATAATGTACTGTAAAGTACCGAAAACTAAAAAAAATTGTTCCTCCACAATCCGAGAGACAGCAGTGGCTGTAACCGTACGTAGATGGAAGAAGAATCTGACATTTTTCTCGTCTGAGAGTCACACCAGTAGTACAGAACCGTCCACTCTAAGAACGCTATCAATTAGATGTTGAAAAGTAGCCGGAGTGTTATGTAAGCCAAACGGCATAAGCGTAAACTGAAAAAATCCGCGATGAGGTACGGTGAAAGCAGTTAACCGTTTAGACGATTCAGAGGAATTTGCCAATAGGCAGATCAAATATCAAGGCTACAGAGAAGTTGAGAATCACGCAACCGATCCAGAATTGAAGAACTATCAGGGTAACAATAATAATCCGTCTGAGTAACTGCGTTAACTTTTCTGAAGTCGATACTGAAACGATAAGATTGATCCTTCTTTTTAACTAAGACCACAGGACTAGACCATAGGCCGTTTGATGGTTCAACCACACCTAAAGCTAACATGTCATCGAGCTGTTTGTTTACAATTGCTTGTAAAATCGGAGACAGTGGATAGTCTCGTCGCATAATAGGTTCAGAGTCCGTGAGTATTTTGTGTTCTATTAGAAAAGTACAGCCAAGGGATCAGACTAAAGAACATGCTATATCAAGAAGGTTTTGAAGCGAAGGCTGTTCCAACGGAGTAAGTTCGGTAAGACAGTGTAAATGGTCAGCAGACAACATCTCAATAACTGAAAGAGAACCGAACAACATTTATGGTACATCAGAAATCTATGCCCAGAATGAGTGATTGAGACACTTCTGGTACCACTAGTACGTCAATAACCACTGTTCTGTCTTCCACAGTCAGCGAAAGTGAGAGTAGAATTTAACATTTCATACCATTTGTTAGAGCGCAAACTTCAGAAGAAAAATAAGGGAGTAAAGAGAGAGATGCAAACGTAACATATTCTATCCCTGAGAACCCAGGATATCGTACGAGAAGATACACTATCGAAAAGACCCTTAAATCATGTCGGAAAACATCGAGATAAGGACGTTCGTCGTTACGCACATTCGTAAAGATAATGCCTAGAAGATAACGTTGCTGATCCATCAGCCCTGAGAAAGGAGCATCCGAGATTAAAGATAGAGTTGAGTCTTTCACTCAGAAAGCTCTACCACTAGTTTCCCTGATTAAGGATGCAAGTAGGGCAGGTATTTTTAGTGGATCTGGTTCTTCCACCCGCGTAGCAATGACGATTTTGGGGAGCTGTACACTTGGGAGAAGCATGTGCCAATTTACAGCAATTCACCGTAATCCCAAGGTAAGAAAAGTAGATACAGTTTCAATCGAAAGTAACGAAGCCTTATTCTTTGATGAAGAAGAGTTGAAGAATCTATGTACGCAAGACCTGGTTCTACTAAATTGACAGAACGTCGAGAATGAGTAGGTTTAAAGTTATCAATATAATATTTGTTGTGTTCGAGTTTCTTCCCTGTCACAAGATGTGAAAAGGACGTAGAAAGGCGCTAAATTACGTTGAACTATTTGTAATTGACGTTGTTCAGAAAGTGGTGTAAGTAAGCGTTGGAATAGATCTTGAATGACAGCTAAATAAATTCCTATTGATTTTGAAGGACTCATTGTTCGTGCCCTAATTGCATCTAATAGAGGCTCGACGTGATCGATAGGAAGAAATTCGGGTTGGCGCCTGTTCAAGAATTGGGTTTAAGAAAATGAAATGTGTCATAAATATTCATGTATTTTTGCAGAATTCACATTATAAGGGACATTCCACTTTAAGTGGTTTCTGTTTCAAGGATTTAAACATTATAATACTAATAATTTTTTACTTCCTCGTTTAAAACGGGTCTTTCCATAAAAACTAGTGACCTTTCACTTCATTAGGAAGTAAGTTATCCAATCCTTTATACTACTTTACGTTACTCTTGTTACACTTAAAATTTAAATAAATACTGGTGGCCTCGTAACTGAAATTTTTATTTCAGGTTTTTTCATTGGTACGGTTCTGTTCACGTCTTCATCCTATAATCACCTTCTGAAATCTGGATTCACGAATATGTTAAGAGTACACTTTATCATTTGGATCGATCTCTACCCATTACATTTAAACCAAGTAAAACCTTAAAGAATTCTATACACAAGTAAGTTAACTGTGAGTTATTTTTTGCTTATTACGTAATCGAGTGTTTATTACTCACTTCTATACTAC
This sequence comes from Vesta saturnalis, assembly GCA_036346205.1. Lineage (NCBI taxonomy): Eukaryota > Metazoa > Arthropoda > Insecta > Coleoptera > Lampyridae > Vesta > Vesta saturnalis. The sequence continues at coordinate 915,307 of JARFJB010002396.1, forward strand.
AAACCTACGAACTGTTATGGAGTATGAAGTAATATCTTCTCTCGTTTCTGAATGACTGTGTAGTGTAATGTAACAACTGTACGCAACTCTAGATGTTACTTGTGATGTGCTTTACCAATAATTTAAGAATTAAAAACAGTATAGGTGTACGAACTATAATTTTCTTACTTACTCATTGTGCTTGTATATAAATTGAATAACTGAGTTCGATTGAGCACTATTTATTTTGCCCTGTTTTGTGATTACTGCCGTTAGTATTTTAGAACTACTGTTTCAATAGGTTAGTGTACTTATACAGGGTTATCCATACAGGAATTTTATGGTACGATAGCTTATTTAGATATTACAATTTTATTTTGTTTGTGATTACCGCTTTATATGTAAAAGTTTAGGCTATAATTCGGTTTATCAAAAGCTGTTAATTTATCTATGTGTGATGATGCCTTCAGTCGATGAATCGCAAATGTATATTTACTTTATATACGATATATCAGGGAATTACTTCAATGCTAAATTGAAGTTTTGTTTTGAGCATTTAATGCTTAAATGTGTAGTCAAATCTTGTTCTAAAAAACGGTTGTAGGTTAAGAAATTGTTTCTCGGGAAAATGCCTGCATAAGTTTTTGGAAGTTTTATGTTTATATAGTGCATTGTCCATTTTACTTTTTTAATTTAATAACCACTATTTGGGGCATCTGCTAAGATAGGATTAGTGCAGTTAAATTTTTGTTTGTTTCATGTTTCAATCGTAATAAATGCATGTCTGTCCATGTTCGTTTACCAATCGTTTAAGAAGAGCTCTTCCTGAAACAACGTGTCCCTCGGTTCTATACGATTTATGCTTTACTTGTCGTTAATGTTTATGGCATTTTCACTTTACTTACTATTACTATTAAGTAAATAATTTTTTTTTCTACGTTGTGGCACAACGCTCCTGTGGGAATGAATCCTTTTGTATTTATTTGAGGATTTTTATTCGGGAGTAAGTAATAAGTGAGCAAGTGATTTATATAGAGCTGTTCGATATTATACTACTGACTTATTTTATTTGTAAAGCTCCATTGTTCATTTGGGCTGATTCCTAGAACAACCATTATTTCTTGGTCTAATCTGTGCCGTCTCGTATTACTTAATTCACTTGTACTCTTTCAGGTCAGCGTTCGTTTCTTTATTTTAACTACGATCATCGTCTTAACTGTGTTTGTGTCCTTTTCATGGTTTGAAGACTATACAATAGCAAACCTAGTGGTGTACTTTTTTATTTTTCCTTGTGTTTTTATGTCAATCACACGCCCACGCATCCAAATTCTTTCCAAAGGGATTGAGTTTATGAGGGGTCTGAAGGGAAACATTTTTTTGTTTATGTTAGTCTTAATTCAGCATTATTTTATTAGTAACACCTTTAGGGCTGGCTCCTAAGGGGTGTGCTTGTGGGAGTATATTTTTGTGTACATTGCATGATCACAACGGAAGTTACGCAATATTGATTGAAATGTTTGAAATAAATTTAGTACTATTGTTGCAGACTCAAAAAGTATAATATTCAGTAAATTATTAAACAATATTCATGTATAACATGTATCAGAAATTCAGATATTTGAGAAGGAAACTATGGTAGGGGTTGAAAATAACTTGCAAGTTAACACACAAAACTATTTGATGAATTTTAAAGCGAGGTATAGATTAATGTTTATATTAAAAAGAAATAAAAATAAATTAACATTCACTTCGGAATACATAAAAGTAACGAACCGGCACTGTTCAAATTATGGTATAATTTAGTTTGACGGTCGAAATATAGAGGCACCTCCTCTCAAAAGAAAGGATACGAATTTCTACAAAATTTGTGATAAACCCAAGGAATTCAAACAGCGTTTGAAAGAGCATTTTTTGTTTATTTAAATAACATATTAATTTTAGACATAACTTTGGGCCAACTTGAATGTAACAAAAACATCTTTGATGACGTCACTTTTTAGGGTAGATCCTAAAGAATTTCATATAAAAGAAATTAAAATTGATTTGATCAGGTAAGGAATGTAATGCAGTTATACTAGGATACGGTCGCGTCTGAAAAATTAAGTTTACATCAACCAGAGATTGTTGAAGGTTCAAACGAGCGAGGCTATTTCTATAGTTGCTAATAAATTCTAAATTGAAAATTTTTCGCGTTAATTATTAAGAATAAGGTACTTAAATCTATATAAAAGTTAAAAGTGCCTAAGGTCATAAAAGAAGAAATTTGACAAAAATTATAAAAAATTGTATTGTAAAGATCTCAGTAAACCCTTAAATTAATTATTTAATTTACCCATTTCTTCTTGCTTAGAAAATCCGATTCATTACAATTATTCATTTTCCCCTTCTTTCGTAGTTAGACATTTTTAAATTTAGATGCAAGAACGTACCAAAGTAACAACTCCATTATCTTACCCAATCACACATAGGTCTTTCTATATAAGCGAAATTAATTAATTCCTTACCTACTTCTAGATTGACTTCTATATCCTAACTCCCTTCTGCATTCCGTCCTAGTTGGAACCAGAAGACGTTATTTCTACATACCGACCCATTCAGGGGTGACTTGTATCCACCAGACCAGTTTCCATTAGAATCTTTTTTTCTTTCCGCCTTGGCAGATTATTAATCGATCCCGTCTGCCAAACGCCACCATACTTGTACACTTAGTCGGGTGTACGCCCGGCGTAAATAAACACGTCCTGGTACACGACATCTTACTCTTTGCTTTTAGCTTGTCGCCTGAAAACCATTAAGATTTCCTCGTGGGATGTCCGCAGATATTTTCCTACCTCGTTTGTCTGGAAGGTGTATGCCTGTTCAGTCTAGCATCCTTCTACTTAATCAAAGGATGTATTCCCGTTTGAATAATTATCCTATCCCGCCGCCACGTAACTAACCGATATAAAAACGTACTGGAAGACTAGCCAAACCTCTGCAGACAGACAATCGCCTAATGATCTCCAGAAAGCACCGTTTCCGTAAGGATAATCCTTTTAAAAACACATTTAATTCCAGTCCTTAGACAGGAAAATTATATTTTCGCGTCCAGATAAATAATTAAACCAGTTACAGTTCGTGGTGCGAGTCTACTGTGTTTCGTATCTAAAATACTTAATAAAGTATTACAACCCGCTTCCTGGAGGGAAAAATAAATTCCAATAATTTAAACTATTTTCTTTGAAACGAGAAAAATAAATCGTAATTGTAAATTAAAGATAAATCTACGTTTTAAGAGAAGTAAAATTTATCTCACTTCTTCTTATAAGTGATGGATAAAAATACCAACATTTTCTTGATATATTATGTTGTATTCATTTTACGTAATTATAATAATTACAAGTCCAGTAAGTTAAATCAAAACTCTGTAAAAATAGTATTTTAGTTTTAAATAAAATCAAGAAGGAACAGTTGTCCTAGTTCCTTATTGTGCCCTTCTCGGAATAAATTTATATTTATTCTTTCATAATTTCCAGATGTTAGCTATTTAGTCTTTAGTGCTAATTAAAAACCATTAAGAATAGGAAAATATTGTTTTCTTTTGATTTTGATTTCCTGTAGTACTTAACCACCACTTTGCGTAAATAATTTAATTAACTAAGTATATAGAGTGTTAAGGAGTTAATTATCAGACATAAAATTACATTTTGAGTGTCAATAATTTCCGACCATTACTCGTAATTCTTTTACTACTAATTGTCACATCCACAGAGGCTAAAACAACGCCGGGTGCGGACGCCGTACAATCCGCCAGAACCGATGCAGTTTGCGGCCACTTGGGAACCCAGGTGTTTGTTTTTGTGTATTTTTTCTTTCTTTAGAATTTACATTATTTTTTAACATAAACTAGTTTATGTTATTTTAAGGTAGAAATTTATATTTATAAGAAATAAATAACGGCTAAAATGAATTAATTCGTTTTTGAAAATCAGGTAGTTGTCACAGGGAAATTCAATTTAAGCAAGAGTATCGAAAGGTCTACGTTACAATATAAACACGTGTAATTTAAAATATATGACGTTGAATTAAATGTTACAATAAATAGTGTGTTGAACTAATGCTGTTAAACAAATAATAGCTTATTCAGGCTATAAGTCATAAAAATTTGGCAAAGTAAGCAGCCATAGGAACATTTTATGGTTAACGAAACAAAGGGTGATATGCATAAATTATTAATGTTTTTTTAGCGTAACTCTTGGTAAATAATAATACAGATGTTAACAAATACCTATGTAATGTGTATTTAAATTGGAATAGTATAAATTAAGTAGTAAACCTGCAATATATGTAAAGTCGTTTACACCTGTAAGCGAAACCAGCTATTTGGGACTAGTGTTAAAGATAGTAATGTACCTTTCTTACTGAAAGAAAAATAAATTAGTTTGTCAAGAAACTAATTAAAGTTTGAGGAAATTGGAACAGTTTTGCACTACACCTATATTGGAATTATTGTGAGTGTTTGTGCATATTGTGATTTGAAGGGATAAACCAGATATTGGATATGACTCCGTTATGTAAGCAATTTATTTTTTTTATGTAACTATGAAAACAATGATCGTGTGCTGACATTGAACACAAATTTTAAAATATTATTATAACTTTGCTTGATTATACAGATAATCTTATGTATCCGGATCAGGGAAGATATGAAGTATTTAAAAATTAATAAACTTGTTATATTCATACTTTAAGTTTAATTTAAAAAAAGTAATTTGAATTTATCCTAGTGATCGTTTATTCACCAATTACAGATTAAAATAGATGACACTATTATAGTGAGTCGTAAATAAAAAACATTGCCCACTTACATAATGGTGGCAGAATGTTCTAACTGTATTTAAATTAATTGTGACATACTCTTAACACATTTGAAACTGAGAAGACAAATTTAATTTCAATTGTATAGTATCATTCATAAAGTGAGTATGAAAATGTAAACTTTCACCATTATCACACATAATAAAATACTTATCTTTTTTGGGTTTTTTAATGGTGTATTTTAAACTATAAAATCTAAACGTTTCGATAACACTTACAGTTATCTTCGTCGGTAGTAATATTTGTTAAAATTGTTAAAGGTGTTGTAAACAATTTTGTCTAAGTTGAAAAATTAAAACATAAAATGTAAACTTTCACCATTATCACACATAATAAAATACATAAATTTTTAGAATGTATAATTTAAAATACACCATTAAAAAACCCAAAAAAGATAAGTATTTTGTCATAAATTGAGTAATTTTATTTTTGTTTTGAGACGGTTGAATGATCAAAATTTAACATTAAAATTTGTCATTATCCTTCAGTGGAAAAAGGTTTGTAACACACTATTATTGGTTTGATGGTTATTACCGATTGATACAGTGTTTAATTAATACAAATGTAAATCAATATTTACAACTATTGGTGATTCATTTTATGTTAATAAACTTAAGGGGTAAAACACAACCTTGTAAGAACGGATACCTTGGGTGACCTTATTTGTACACAAACTACAATTACAAGTAAAATTTTATTTTTGGATTTAGTTTTCAATATTAAATGATAATAGCGTTTATAAATTTAGAATAATAGGTTTATAGTTAAAGTGAGTTTACATAAGGTAATATTAAGATAGTTCAATTCATAATTTGAATTAGAGGCTCTTACCAAAGTGAACGATTATTAAATTGCATTTCCATTCATACCTGATCATATCAATAACTGTTATTGGAAATAAGTTTTGAGCTTCCCAACGATAAAATTACATTTCTTAAAGTTATGTTTTTTGCCAAATTACAAACCATTCATATTGAATGTAAATTAGTAGTATATTACATTAATACCTTACACAGCTAGCGTGGGTAAATAATTATTACAATTTATCATTCTAATAAATCGCAGTATAGATTACGTATTTCAATTTATAAATACTTCCTTTCAACAAAAGTTAACAAGGTGGCACTTTATGTCTTAGCTTCTTTTCTTTCAAGGATAATTAAATAAGTTTCATTGCAATTCTGTACCCAACCTGGTGATGGAAGATTATCACTTTAATTTACTTTCTTTTAACGAGGAATTATCATTACAAATTTGGGTCAAACTTGTCACCCAAAGTGAATGCATAGTTTATTCACTTAAAGTTCCATTACAGGTCATGCCACACCTCCTAGTTTTGGCATCAGTATCTTTGTGCACGTGACAAGCTATATAGCTTCGGCTTGTCATGCATATTTTCTTACTCAGTAAAAGTTGATTTCATGGTTAGAAGTTAAAGTTCAAAATGCCTATTGTTGAAATTAGGAAACTTGTTTTTGTTAAGAATTGATAATATATCATCCTATTATAGTCAGTTATCCTATATTTCATAGCTGTGGTATTCATTTTTATCATTTATGCTTGCGTTAACGATTAAACGATTTGATTACTCAATACATTAATTTATAATGCAATTCACGGTTTTAGATTATCATGGATTCAGGCAATATTACTATCGAAAAAACATTTTGAATGGTAGAAAATTGTGATCGTCGACTTTATTAAACGAGATTAGTTCTAAATATAAGAAAGATTAATCTTGTAGAGGTTTAATGCAGATATCTGATATCACGAGAAGAATATCCTTTTAAGTCAATATAAGAAAAGAGAACACTATACAATGATTAAGTGTTCGAACTAAAAAAAACGATTTCTTAATTAACAGCGCGTGTATTAAATTTTATATCAGTTAAATTCCATGCATTTCTCGTTACATTGATAAAAATGGGTTCATTCCTAGGGGTGCCTTTATTTTCACATTTAAATCTGGAGACTATCACGGTGAAATGAACAGCTGTAATGAGTTTTGCACTGGATTTTGAACCGATTATTACGCAACTTAACGAACAGTCAGTAAAATTCTATTAAACAACGTTCTATAATGAAGTAGAAAACTGGGTAGCTGGATATGGAGGATATCGCCCCATTAATTAAACATTTTCAGTCTTTGCAGTTTGTTGTGATATTATTATTCTAATGTAATAACATGCACTAGTAGCGTTTACGTTGTAAAGTAGTCATTTTGCTTTCTAAAATAGTACGGTCCCAAAAAATTAATATTATATTGACGTGAGAATTATTTGAAGTAAGTTATTGAAGTTACTTTGAAGTGCGTAATTTTCAGTCTACTATGCCTGTGCTACCGGAAACATCCTAGAATGTTTTTGATTCTATTATTTTGTCCTTTGGTACTGTAAATTTTGGTACGGCGTGGAGTTATACTCTCGTAAGAAACGCTTACGGGAAGATAATAAGTAGTACGTTGCTGACACTAAGACCTTGAAATTTCTAAAAACTTTTACATTATTACGTACATACATTAATTAATCACACATAAAACATTTGATATGTAGATGTTTCGAAGAACTCAAAATTAAGCATTTTATCGAAAAAATACGAAGCTAACTTCACGTAGGTTAGTTAAAGAACATTATCTTAAATTTTTCATATTAGTTCGGATAGTACCAAACCAAAAATGGTTTACGTTTCTATAAGCCACCGTTACTGGTTGCTTACTTGCCAGGATGTGCTGTCCTCGAGATCTGGACCATTACAAATTGTGAACAAGCACGCTTTTCTGAAATTCTATATTTAATGGAATGGGTAAAACGCAAATACGCCGAGTTCTATCTCCCGATATCATTCTGGATTGCTTTCTTTAAGATGAATATTTAAAATAATCCGCTGCTATTGGAAATTTGGAAAGCCCAAGCAGTGTAGATAGTTATTTCTATGCTTTGTGACTAATTTTGCACTGATTTAAACGTAATAAAGCTAAATTTCTATGTTAATGTACAGATAATCCTACTTGAACGGTGCTAAGGTTTAAGTGGAAATTTAACTCACAACTTATAAATACCCACTTTTACACTTAATTCTCTCTGTGTATATTCGGACGTTAATTTTGCATGTGCAAGAGTTTCATTACATTTAATGGGAGGAGAGATTCGCTTGGTTTGTATAAGATCTGTGTGCAGGTGAATACATTCACCTTCTTGCATTAAGATTATTTTACCGTTATTGCATATTGATTAACTAGGTCATTAGAAGCGTTTGTTTCGATTGTTAGACATTGCAGTGTACCATTAACCGTTTTAGCTAACCTTACTTTTTGAAAACTGTTTTACTATTCACATACGCTTTGTATGTGACCTATGCAGTAGTAGTTTGTGCATTTATATAGAACCTGTCACTTGCAGATTAAAAATTGAATTATTAGTATTACAAATTAAATGTTGTCACTATTCGCGTTAGGGCAGATAGATAGCTTTGGATTATCCGTACTTAGAGTCATAAAGATTATAATTTAGCCAGTTTTTTAATTTAAATAATTTTGAGTTGTTTCAATTCGTAACCATTATATCCTAAATTTATTTACAGAGGGAGAATATATTACATCTTTTAGATGAGTCAAAATGTTTCTCTTGTATAATGTCCAGACCTTACTTATTACATTTGTTGCTTATCTAGAAAAGTGATGAATGTCACTATAGTATAATTTTTAGGGCTTCTTTTTATTACTTCTAGCCTTTGCTGTAATTTGCAGCTTAGTGACGTCGGAAGACTCGTGCAAGAATACAATTAAATTTTAATGACAATGCTCTTTTTTAGTGTATAAGAGTTAAATTGGCTTATTGTAACACATGGATAAAATCACAACGAACCAAAGGTATTTTACTGAAATATTAAAAAAGTTATAGGATAATCCATCCTAAGAGTAACAGTTTTGTTGTACAACCTATGTACAGAAAGACATTTTGAGCAGTTTTTTAGCAATTTCGTTAAATTTGAGACTGTATCTTTCAACTCAGAAAGTGCACTAGGCAGATTCTAAAGTTGAAGTAACTAAATAACAGAATGTTAAATAGTATACGTTTAATTCAAGTGCACTATCTCGATCAGACAGGTTGTGAGCTATACCTATATATTATCCTCGCCAGGAGTGTTTATCGCTACGTCTCATATAAAATAATATGTTGTAATATGAAAAACATGAGTCAAAATTATTTTCGTTATAATAAATTCTGATTAGAAATTATACACCGAGATGGCAGTATGTAAAGTTGCAATTTTCAACAAAATGTAAAATGCTTGTTAACGTGTAAAACTTGTAATTGTAGTCGTCACTATCTACATCCGAGCTTTCAGAATAGCTTCCAATGTTAATAATCAGTTCATCAACAGTGATGTCCAACATTTCTTCCCGTTTATACCATTGCTTTACTGTTTCTTCAGTATGTCGCACACAATTATCCCATAGCAATTACGTTCTCATATTTATAGCCATCTCGGCCAATATGCTACCGAGCTGGTAGTGTAGTGGTGACACGATCTGCTTAACATTCGGAAGGTAATGAGTTCGATTCCCGTTACCGTCTACCTTTTATGAGGTTTTTTCAGGAAGTTTTCCTCATACACATGTAGCGGCATGGTCACTGGGTATATGCACATCATGTTCGGCTGCTTAGGCGAATGCTGGGGTAGTATTTCCCCCCTCAGAACCCTAACTCCGTTCCTTCCGATCCTATCTTGACCACACCCATCCTTAATCCCACCATGTATATATACGTAATGTATGTATTAATGCTGGGAATGCACGATTGTGGCTGAAGGAGCTCGGAAAGCTCGAGCAATCCGCCCTTCCCCCTGGGGAGGTAATGAAATACGTGGCCTTTTCCTTTTTTTCCCAATATGCTTGTCATAATATCCTTTTGTTTGTTCCCATACTAATTCTATCGCATTACACGCACAGTGATATGGTGGAAATCTTAATACTTCGTGTCCATAGCTTCTTATTTCATCTACTTGGTACCTTTTTTGTATTTGAAGTAACTTAATTAAACCGTACAGCATGTTTTTGAAGGGTGTGGGATCGTGACTGATGCGATTCTGTGTTAACCACAAAACCATATTACCTTTTGTCCTGGATGAAGTTACTAGCTTTTCAACTAACATTGAATGGTACGGTGCATTATTAATTATAATTACGAAGGATCTTCTAAATTTGATAGCAAATGTTCAATAAGCCATTTTTTAAACATGTCCCTATTCATTTCACCATGCTAATCTTCCTTTAATGATCTTGATGCAAATAACAGAGCAGCACTTTATACAAACCCTCTGGCGGATCCAGCATGAATAATAATAAGTCTCTTGCCTTCGTAGCCTTGAGGTTTTCGTACACTCCTAATCTTCATCCTGTCATGATTTTCCTGGATTTCCTTTGGAGTAGATCCACGTTTCACCTATAAATACTACTTGCCGACGATTAGGTGAATTGATCTCTTTAATGTGTTGTTTAAGAAATTTAATTCGCATTTCTGCGATGTAATTTTTTTCCAATAAAGCTCTACGGTTAGTCTTTTTTGAATTTGAATCCTAGCGACTGGATTGCACGATGAAGACCGTGACTTGTTTTTCTGTAAATAAATTAGTATGTCAAACATGTGTAAAAGATTGTGATGTAAGATTACTCACTTTGTGCATACATATTGTATAACATATTCCTTATGCCCATTTTGAATGTTTCAGGTAGATCGTCAGATTTTGTTTTCTTGTGTGGTCATTTTTTACCGGGACTTGTTAAAACAGAGTTAAGTGCAGCTCGAGACTTGATATTTCTCACCGTCTTCTCAGATATACCCAACGCGCTTGCCACACGCTGTAATTTCGTGATTGTAATGAATTAAGATATAAACACTTATTGTCATACTTACTTCTTGGAGAGCAGATACGGGACCCCCGTTTTCTTTCTCCCTCTCGAAATACTGCAGTAAATTTAACACAAACTGCTATGCTTGTGTGTGCAATGTTTTACTCGGTGTAGACATTAGGATGGCAGACTAAAATGAATAGTAAGAAATATGCAATTGAATAACAAAGGGAATAGTTCTGAAAAGAACTGATTTAAAGTGTGTAATAAATGATGATTAAAAAAAACAAATGTAGGAAATGAACAAACAGTCAAGGGATAAACAAACAAATGGAGGTTATGTAGTATTAGTTAAATGAGAATTAAGTTTACATGCATATAAAACAAATTGTTCGCGTTTATAGGTTTACTGTTTCTTCTACATTTGCATATTCAACACCGTATGTTGGTTTCGTCAAATGCACTACGATGTTCATCATCCTTATTTAATTCACTGTTTTATATGAGAACACTGTATAAACAAATTGGATAGCTATGGCGAGGATAATAACAATTTCTGTCCTACTTTTTTATTTAACGCTTTTATTCAACTCACTTTGTCTGTCCAGTTCAAATCTTGAAATTGATTTTTCCAACAACTTCCTGATCTTCGATGGAGCTGAAATTTTGCATACATGCGTATTCTTGATGACAATACACGAATATGTGTTTTTTGCTTTGACTTTTGCGACCAAATTTGGCCAAATGTAGTCGAAATTTTTGTTTATAAAGCTAGGGCCTTGAAATTTTTCACTTAAACTTTTCGCCTAATAGCATGCACGAAAATATGCGACAAGTTGAGTTTCAAGGCCAGGGGGCTGCATTGCGGTCAAGTTTGGCCAAATATGGTCGAAATTATTGTTTATAAAGTTAGGGCACTGAAGTTTTGGACTTAAGCTTTTGGAATAATAACATGCACACAAATATGCGAGAAGTTGAGTTTGAAGGCCAGGGGACTGCATTGCGATCAAATTTGGCCAAATATGGATTATTGTTTATAAAGTTAGGGCACTAAAGTTTAGGACTTAAGCTTTTGGAATAATACCATGCACACAAATATGCGACAAGTTGAGTTTGAAGGCCAGGGAGCTGCATTGCGGCCAAATTTGGCCAAATATGGTCGAAATTTTTGTTTATAAAGCTAGGGCCTTGAAATTTAGGACTTAAGTTTTTGGCATAATACCATGCACACAAATATGCGACAAGTTGAGTTCAAGATCAGGGAGCTTCGTCCGGGGGGCTCAAAGTATTGTATTCGGTCAAAAAAAATCAACCATTTTCCGATCTCCGGTTGAACTGAATTTAAGCATACATGTGTATATTGGCCAAGTAAATTCGAAAACTAGGGTCTTGAAAAATTGAGCTTCTTTCCTTGTTGGAACTTACACCCAAGCGATTAACAAGTAGAAAATGAAATAAGTAAAAAAAAACATTTTTTAAACACGCCTTTATTTCCAAATGTACTAAAAAGAATAAAATAATTTTTTTATCAAAAATTTTTGTGACTAAAAATAAAAGTGTGGGGCATGACATATTATACTTATAGCAAAGCCTATCAACACCTACATTCAAACAATGAAGTGCAAGGCACTACAAAGAGCGCCCCACACTTTTACTTTTAATCCCAAAAGTTTTTGATAAAAAAAATTATTTTATTCTTTTTAGTACATTTGGAAATAAAATCGTTTTGGAAAAAATTTTTTTTTACTTATTTTTTACATTATCTACACACGTCCTTATTTAAATAACGCCACTTTGCTTTTTTTCTTATACTAATATCTGGAGCCCTTGCATATTTTCTTGTCATTTGATGCAAGGAAGTTCCTTATTAAAGACATAATTTACCTACTACACATTTAATATGTTTATAGTTTCCTATGAATACGGAATATTAATTTTAAGAATTTTAGAATTTAATATGTCGCATTTTAAATCTTGTTTAATATTAATATAAAACAGTATATAGAAGTCATTAAATTAAGCGTTAATGTGAGAAAATACCACATCTTTATTTAAAAGTTTTAAAAAGCTTTTTTAAGTAAATTAGATTTTATATGAATTAACCAAAAGAAGACAAAACTTTCGGGACTTTCACTTTCACTTTATTTTTCAACTTCAGGCTTTTTATAATTTTAATAAAATTTTATTTTGGTAGACTTATCGCCCATCGAACAAATAAATTCAATGATATTCAAAAATTAATCAACTGACAAGTATTTAAGATTAAAATTAGTTAAGCCAGACATATCGATAAAACGAGAATATTTTGTGTAGAAGAAATAAAACGATATTGTAGTACACATATCATGACATTAGTAAACGTCTTTTGAATTATTCATCTTATTCTTCCTTTTTTATTACATTATGATTTAATATACTAAGCTTTAGCTGTGTGCATCTAAATATACAGTGCGTTCGTAAAGTAGCGGATAAATTCAATTAAAATTCGAATGGGAGTTTAGGAAGAAAACGCTCGGACCGGTTGATTTTTATTTTGAATTTAGAATTTTTTTACATAAAAGTGAAGTATACAGGGTGTGTCAAGAAAAAAATATGACGCCATCGACATTTTTAGTCAACCATCATTTCTTGTAGAATTAGAAAGGGTACATATTTTTACGTATAACAAGGTACATATGGATGATGTTTAATACAAGGTGTCCCAAACTTGCGTCCGCTGGCGGTACCTCCCTTATTTGATGGATAGGAGAACAAAATTTTGAAGTGTGGTAGAAAGAACTGAGGCACATATTTTAAAATTATTTTGGGTTATACAGGGTGTTTCATTCATACAGGGTGAGCCAAATATAGATTTTTTAAATAGGACACTGTATGTTATTTGGATTATATTTAACGTTTATTAACCATCATCCAGATTTACCTTGTAGGGCGTAAAAAGATGTACTCTTTCTAATTCTGCAATAAAAAATGGGAGGTATTTATATTTATATTTCACTTTTACGTAAAGAAATTCTAAATTGAAAATCAATATCGACGGGTTCGAGCGTTTTCTTCCTAAACTCACATTCGAATTTTAATTGAATTTATCTGCTACTTTACGAACGCACTATATTAGACATCAACACATAAAAGTATGACACGTGTCTATCCACCACACGGCACAAAGCGGAAGAAATGAGTGAGCTCGGAAAAAACTCAATCAAACGGTCCGAAGACCGCAGAGCACTCGGATCGCATGGGTTTTTTGGAGGTATCGATAAAGTAGGTTAAATTACCATCTGGTTAGTGAGAAAAGAAGCGGAATAGGCACCACAAGCTTTAAAGAAAGAAGGAAAAGGAAAACAGGTTTTTATTCCCTGGAAGAGGGAGAGAGTCTGTAAATCTTGAAACAGAGAGTAATAGGAATAGTAATCAAGTAACAATCCCCTCAACAAACGTAAATTTATTTTTTTCTTAAATTCCCAACTAAGAAGGCAATAAGCCGAACGTTATTGTATGGCGAAATAAATATATGAATAATAAATAAAATAATTTATACACAGTATATATGTTATCCCCAGAACCAAAAAAATATATGTTAAAATGAGCTTGACGAGGGCAAGTCGTGATCCTGTACATACGCCCACAGTAATTTATAATTGTAATACCAAAAACAATAATACCCCTTCCGGCCGACGCAAGATCTTACGTACCTTAGCCTGAAAAGGCCAATGTAATAAACCTATTAAATCAGTTATTTACAACAAAGAAAAATTAAGCAATTCAGCTTATCTTTCGTTTAACAAAACTGAATACAAACCCCTTTTTGATTACATTACCTAAATACAATTGCAAAAGCTTGTTCAGTTCACTTAATTTATCTCGAATAAGAAAGAATATTAATAATTAAGCAGTTTAAATTAGAAAAAGAAATTGGTCGGAACAACCCTATTCATAAAACGATAGTGTATATTATATATTTGAGCTACCGAATAGCATTTAAACTAGTACGAAATCTCGCGCCAAACTTGACATGATTCAATACCACGCTACACAAAAAGTTACATCTGGTATAAACATAAAAGTTGCAGCAAAGCTACTGCGCACGACTACATAAACAATAGTACAAAATTAATTATCCCCAAACTGGAGGTTGAACATGAGCTCCCTAATGGGCGTGGCACAAAACCAATTTTAACAAAAATTAGTCAAAATGTTGATTGTTAAGCGTGTGTAAAATATTGAAGAATGGTTTAATTAACATATAACAGTTATGCATGAGAGAAATTATATTAAAATTAGCAGAGATAAACATAAAAGTTGCAGCAAAGCTACTGCGCACGACTACATAAACAATAGTACAAAATTAATTATCCCCAAACTGGAGGTTGAACATGAGCTCCCTAATGGGCGTGACACAAAACCAATTTTAACAAAAATTAGTCAAAATGTTGATTGTTAAGTGTGTGTAAAATATTGAAGAATAGTTTAATTAACATATAGCAGTTCTGCATGAGAGAAATTGTATTAAAATTAGCAGACGTCACGTATCAAACTGACACCTAACTTGTACTACCGGTAACATGTTTAACAAATACTCGTAGACAGAATTAATATAAATGTATTTAATTTCGTTGTAGGGAATCGTAACCTGCTGAAGGCAATTTAAGTACGAGTTGTATTCGTGGGTAGAATATTTGTGAAATACTTGTTAACAGAAATAAGGTAAATGTACTTAATTTCGTTGTAGGCGATTGTAATCTGTTGAAGGCAATTTAGGTACGATAAAAGGAAAGAGCTGACCTGTGTTTCCGAAGGTTTATGGGTTATTCAAGGTAACCAGGATTTCACCAGCTTCAATACAGGTGTAACCTCAACGATCACGCAATCCCAAGTACGTTAGACACAGCAGACCGCAGTATATCAGCAGTACAATCCAAATAATAAGCCAAGAGATACAGGTAATCTTGTTACATCAATAAAGACAAAACCAAATGTAAACATGAACTTTGATGTAATCGTAACAGTAAAGCTATATGGGAACTTAAGTGCTAAAACTAAGATTAAGGATTAGAACGGTGTTTATTCAATGAGAAGGTGTTACCTCTAAGGTCGAATGCGAGCGTTAGCGTATATGCTTAACCAATTGCCGACATGTATTTCTTTGAAAAAGCAATACAAAATTCCCTTGTGCTTGAAACCTGAAAGAGAAGTCCTAATTACAACGAAGTTAACGGAATCTGATACGACTTACCAAAAATGTGTGGATAGAGTAAAATATTACTATTATATCCGCCTTTAATAGCGATTATATCACTTCTATACAATAAAGCGAACCTATATTGTAAAAATTTTCCAAAAAAAGTGATGCTTAACATTTACGAAATAGAAACAGGAAAAAATTTCCTAGAAATGTCAACCCTTTCACAGTAATGGCGGTTTTGAAAAGAAAGCCAACGCCTCAAGAAACAATTTTACAGCTTGAAAAACATTCCTATCATCATTGTTACCACAACAGCATTTTATGTGTTGTTAACAGAATAAACTGTTATTTACATATTGTATTTAGTTAGAAATATCAAAATAACAGATTCCTTTTCATAGTTAAGTATACCAGTCACCAGAACTATGCACATCTCAGAGATTGTGCTATAGGTATTAAGTGAAGTTAATTTTTATTTAATAAATGCTAAATAACTACAGAAAGCTTTAATACGTTAAACTAGCGAAACTCATATTATAATGTAAGTGGTGTAAATGGTAATCGTATAAAATATATAAGTGTGTTAGTAATATAATAAAGAAATAAGTGTAAAAATGTTCTCCGAAACAAATCGTTAAACTAACTGGAAATACAAACCATTCACCAAAAATAGTGCCTTTGATTCAGTCGGTAGATTAAGGTAGGGTGGTTCAATCTTTTGATTTGCTTAATTACCACAATTTATGCTCGATTACTTCCACAGAACACTAATAAAAAAGATCTCGGACGCCAAGTTATTTTTTAATTATGCTCGGAATAACTAAACCGAGGTTGTTTACAATAAAAATTTATCAAAATGTAAAAATAAAAAAATATACAGACTATGTTTATTAACAGTTAACATGATAGGGTTATATAAGCTATATCTTAAAACTAGTTATAACCTTAAATTACTAACTAATGGTTATAAATACCTTTTCGGCACTTTTTGTACACAAACTTTTTAATAACCTCTGGTATCTAAGCGATTACGGAAATGTAAACCAAGGGTGATGTCATCTTTGCACCAAAATTGCGCAATATCTCGAAATAATACTTTACGTTGTAAACCACACCCAAAAATTGAATTTTATTTCTTTTAAATTTATCTTCTTAAAATTGAATAAACCAATATTTATTGCATTCTTTTGAAGGTTCAAAATAAGTAATGGAATCCACATTCAGATCTGCATTAAAAGCAAAACGCCATCATAAAATAAAAGCGTACGTAACAGTAGAATTAATTGTGCAATCAAAAGCGGTAAAATTAAAAGTGTAAAAGTAAAAAAAAAGAAAGTGCCTGAAAAGAGAAAATGTTTTAATTTTTAATATAATGCGTTGAAATATATCTTACCATTAAATCAATGGCACTTATCACAAAATTTAGGTGGAAACCCAAAAAATATGGCTTCCTGCATCTACAGCGTACAACAAGAAGTGAACAAAATCGACGCCTAGAATATCAGACCATGTAGCCGTGCGCCAAAAATTTGCGCAAAGAATTAAGTCAACGATGACGCGTTGCGCGAACATATTCAGCAGAAAAAGTAATTTAAGGAAGTGCGATTATAAACCATTAAGAAGTATATACACCAAAATGCAAATTAAGTTGCCTACCTCATACTTACATATCATTAATAAATAAAATTTTTCTTATATTTACAACTAAATGAACGAAGAACCTAAATTACTGTATATTTTAATACAACTCAAAATGGGTTGTTACACTATGTGAAGTAGAAATTAGCTGCAGTATAGGAATAATTTTGTATAACATTTCATCCATCATACTCATTAGTAAATGCCGTAAATACAGAAATTTTAAATCATTATAGTGAAGAAAATAGATACTAGTAAGCTTAAAGCACATTACTAAATGTTTAAATCACATATACTTATTTAAGGTAGCTTTTTGAAACAGTAACCAGATGAAATGATACAATCGATCCTACATTGATTTTTGCACGTTACAAGTATTTCTCGTCGTTAGTGAAGATTGCATTTTACACAAAAAAATGTGTAGTAAACTAAACATATCAATACCTTATCTTGAAACACATAATAAATACTAAAATCGCCCATATTCAGTTTTGACTATCGTAACCCTTACATTACATGAAACAAAAATCATTCAATACATAAGTTTATTTCTACATACAAGCAAATGTCTAAATTTATAGTTATCGTTGCATTCGATTAGAAAATTCTACATTATTAACAAGACAGTCTTTTCGTGTACGAAAGAAGTCCCTTAATTTGTATGACTTCTTCTGATGATCTCATTTACAAGCAGCTGATAAAAACGCAGATGATTACTGTAAATGTAATATGTAATTAACATATTGAGCACAGTTAGGGTACAAAGTTTACCCCAAACATAACGTAGCCTGTCATCGCTTACAACAAAATTCTCTGATTCTCGTACCGGTTCACAAAATTCAATACCAGCACTAAACATTAGGTTATTAAATATTCACATTGTTAATTCATACAAAACGAATTGTTACCTTTAAGTATATACACATTTCAGATAAGATTAGGTTATCCTACATTAATGTTTACATGAACCAAGTACTTCGTTAGTTTACATACCAACATAAAAAAAATCGTTTTTATAAAGTGAAATATTGAAATTCCGGTTTGAGTGTCAGAATGTACTTGTACATATTATAAAGGCAAAATATTAAAAAAGGGCTAAGGTCACTTGTGAATTAACGTCTTTTCCTCAATGGTAAAATGCCCCTTTTTTGTCTTGTATAACAGAGTATTGTTAAGCAAAAAATAAAAAAAAACTAATGCATCCATAGTATTATCAGTACGTCTATTACTTAAATTAAGCATGTCATGCAAACTTATTACAACCTCATATTGCAGATTCATGGCGCAACAGGTATAGAACTTAAGCATGATCCAAAGATCATATTCCACCTTTTATCCATTAAATATTTAAAATTTTGCTCTTTTCATACTAGTATAAATCGAACCTTTAATATGTATGGAGCACATACACCTTATCAATGTATGTAAAGTAGGTACATAATTTATGAGATAGCTGTTTATAAATGGCAAAAGTGTTTTAACATACGTAGGAACATTACATAAATTGGAAAAGAAAAAAGAAATGGCGCATTTATCCTCGAGGGACATCCCTCGAATAAACGACATTGACATTATTTGTCTAGTCTTTTGCGGTAAATAAAAAATTCAGAATTTAACTTGAATTCATTAATATCTGTTATTTTTATGTCCTAGACACCCTAAAAGACAACCATACTTTCTAGTACTCACTAATTTAATTTCGTTAAACATTTAGGCTAATTTAAAGAATAGAACAAAATGCACAAAATATAGTCACGATTTGTGCATTTTTACATTGATCCAATTTCTTAATAAGTAAGCAAATATACAGTGTATTTCTGTTTGGTGACATAATAAACCATATCTTAACATTTAATGATTTCCAGGTATCTTCCAACCTCACCAATTGCTCTTTAAAGTTTATGCATGAAACATATTACCTTCGCTTATAAAGTTTATACGTGTTGTATTTAAGCATTGCACAAAAAATAGATTCGTTTTTTATCCACATAACATAGAGAATTTAAAACTAAATTTAATAATAAAATGTACTTGCGAGCAATTTTTCATTTTTGGCATAAATACTTCAACATTATTTGCAGTTACTGAAATTTATTTGTATAATTATAGAGAAATAAAAACAAATTACAGCACAATTGTAATTGACAACCAAATGGTTTGGGTCCATGGTAGATACATAATTAAGTGGTGAATTTTTTATCGGATAAATGCATTTTTAGCCCAAAATATATATGTTATGGCAATTCAATTGAAATTCACGGAAAAAAATCTTGACGAATGATTTTAGTAACACGGAATAGCCGTATTAAAGGACTAAACTAAATTAGACAATTGGAGCGATTGTTATACTTGAATATACAGTCTCTGGCCATATTAATGTGACCACTAGAAAAATTTCGCATATTTTTTTCTTTTCTCTTCTTTTTAACGTAAAATTTAAGTGTACCTCAATAAATTGATGTTTAGAGTATTGACAACTCTTTCGTAACTATTTGCCAACAAATTTTTATTACTATGGCAACACTGCTGTTGTGGGCGGCCATATTGTTTATATATGTGATCGCGTGCACATTTCTCTCGTGAAATTGTTCTAGATTAATTGGTTTTGTGACAAAAGTGTGAGTTATATTCTTTATTTGTAGTACTTTTTTCAATTTTATTTAATAATTTTGTTTACATTCTTATATCAATTTAGTTAATCTAACTTTTTGTTTATTTTTAGTAATGGCAAGGCGAAAGGATCTGTCTCCAAAGAAAAAAGGAGAAATTAAGGCATTAATAGAACTAGGAACCCTTCACAACGTCAAATCGCTGAAAAAGTACAAGTTTCTAAGACATCAGTAGCTAATATTGCCAGAAAATTACAGAATGACAAAGGTTTAACACCAAAACGTGCTGGAAATTGTGGATGAAAGCGTATCATGAGTCCACGCGGCATACGAAAATTGACCCAAATCTTAAAAGAATAATAGAACAGCAACCAACAAAACCTTGAAATCAAAGTTGTATGAAGCTGGAGTTGACGTATCATCGCGAACAATACGGCGGCGCTTAAAAGAATTCAATTTTAACAACCGTCATCCTTGTAAAATGCCGTCGTTGACTGAAAATATGAAAAAAAAGACTAGCATGGGCAATAAATCTAAAAACTTTACCGTGGAGGATTGGAGAAAGGTTAGATGCTCTTTAAATTTATCTTTAAAAAATATTTTATGTTTTTGTGGAAATTTAGTATCTTCTCTGCTTTTTATCAGGTTTGCTTCAGTGAAGAGAGTACTTTTGAAATTCTTTCAAACAAAACCCAATATGTAAAACAAAGACCAGAGGAGAGATTTCTTCCGGACTGTGTTATTCAAACAGTAAAGCATCCTACAAAAGTAATGATATGGTCGGTTATCTATGGAAGAGGTCTAGGGAGGCTCCAAATTGTAAATGGGATAATGCGTCAAGACCAATACGTGACGATTCTAAGACAGAGAGTTATACCTCAGCTACAAGAATGGTTTCCCAATGACAACTGCATCTTTATGCAATATGGGGCCCCTTGTTACACTGCCAAATCTGTCAAGAAATTTCTCTCAGATAACAGAATACCCCATCTGGATTGGCCGACTAACTCACCGGACTTGAATGCAATTGAAAATACTTGGGAGCTCCTGAAAAGAGAAGTAGCAAAAGAAAAAATTACCAACAAGGCTAATTTAATTGAAAAAATAATTTTTAATTGGAACCACAATGATGAATTAAAGCAAAATGCTTTAAACTGCATTGATAGCATGCCACGACGAGTGAAGGCAGTAATCGACGCGAAGGGAGGTTCTTCAAAATATTAAAAAAAATAATATTTATATACTGTTTCTAATAAAAACTTATTAAATCTTATTTCACAATACCTAACTTATTGAAAAATAATATTATTACAATAATATAAAAAATCGAGAAAATATCTAGTGGTGATATTAATATGGCCAGGGACTATAACATGGCTGCCATCTAATAACCTTTTTTGTGATTTAGTTCCATTTTTATTCATTAATAGACATATTAAGAAATGCGACGTCATCATCTTTGATGTCATTATAGCCATTAATTTACGGAACAGTTTACGAAAATTTTTAGGCTGGCAAAGCTTGATCCGAAATTATGTCATGCGTGTCACTGTTACAAAATGTGTCTAAAAGATACGTCCAGTGGAAAACTTCGATGTGAGCAAATTCGCGACCGTATTTTTGGCAATTCCACGTATTGCAGGGGTGTACATGCAAGGTTATCTTGATTATCTTCCATTTTCGTGTTTTGTGACAGAATTTGGATAAAATAAAAGGCGACAAGATCAAAATTTCACTTACTTTTAAACTAAAACATTACCAACCGTCTCAAAAATCACTAAATCAACTAAGGTAAAATTACAAAACGACAATTTACAAAAAAAATAGCACAAAAAACGTGTTTCCTTGAAGCACTCATTTTCATTTTTTTAAACTTGAACTCGTGCTTCAAGACTGGTCTTATGAAACTTTTTTTTTTGAATATTACATTTTGTAATTTGCTTCCATTTTGATAGACATATTAAGAAATTCATATCTCCGATGCTATTAATTCACGGAATTATACCATGCATGTCACTCTTTAGAAAATCTGTTAAAAACGGGATGCGTCCAGTGGAAAGCTTTGATGCGACTAGATCAAATTTTCACTTTTAAAATTAAGACATTACCAACCGCCACAAAAATCCCCAAATCAACTAAAGTCAATTTTTTTTTAAAACAGGGCACTCATTCTCGTTTTTTCAAACTTAAATTGGTACTTCAAGACTGGTTTTATGAAACTTGTTTTTTAATAGACTATTTTCTAATTCGATGTGTCCTAAACGCATTGTTTGTAGTTCGTTTAGAAGCTTCATAGAAGCATCGTTTCTGGTAACTTTTCTGGCGTAATAATCTTTGACATGTCATTTGGTTTGATCTAGGTTAGACATTTAATCAAAAATTATAACATGCGTAAATCTCAACAGAAAGTTAAAAAGTTAATGTTATGAGCGTTATTATTTTAAGGAATTCTATTAAGTTTACGAAAAATACATATTAATAATATATAATTAATTAATACAGTACATTTTCAAGACGTATGGTTTTATAATTTTTAAAATATTTTTTTAAAACAAATATATTACTTTTTTCAGGTAACATTTTAGGAGAATATAATTAAGTCATATTTTGCAAAAGTGTACA
The DNA here is from genome assembly GCA_036346205.1 of Vesta saturnalis. Classification (NCBI taxonomy): domain Eukaryota; kingdom Metazoa; phylum Arthropoda; class Insecta; order Coleoptera; family Lampyridae; genus Vesta; species Vesta saturnalis. The sequence goes on from JARFJB010002396.1 coordinate 938,045, forward strand.
ATACGTTTTCATTTTTATTACATAATCCAATGCGATACTACATTATTACCTGATGGTCGTTTTCTTTGATACTTGAATTATGAACCTAATTTAATAAGAAACTGTTAATGAGTTCAAGTGTATTATCAGTTTTAGTCGATTAAATGATTCAATTTATACTGTAAACATAAATACGTTGTGTATAAATTACAAATTTAATTACAAGAGAAACATACAGGACATACGTTGTACCGGTTTTAAATTTAGATCAATGTGAAGCACCGTTTTCTGGAAAATGAGAAAACGCTAATCCTAATGTCTTGAAATATGCGTTTAGCTCAATTGTAAACGGACCCTTATGAGTCCTTAAAGCAGTGAGGTCCATTATTATGTAGTCTAGAAAAAAGTGTTTCTACCATAATAAAATGGCCTGCAAGTCGCACTGCGTTTCAAAAAATTCAATTTCGAGAACGTGAGATAAGGTCAAATTATAACATTGACGATGATGAACACTTGGCACGAGTTCATCTCAATCGTCATATTTGGCACCGACAAATGGAAAGGTGTATATCTAGAGCTACTATCCTTAAAATATAAAAAATTTTAAATATTACGCATACCACATCACTTTAGTTCCAGCCATTAACGAAATCGATCAAATAAAAGGTGTACATTTCTAGCGATGAACACACAAATGTTGAAAATAAGATGGTTAGACGTCTTCTTCAAAAAAAAATAATTTTTACTCATTTTTTATATATTGTAACATTATTTACTACTTGTCGTTATTTTATTGCATTTACATTAAGAGATGGTTTTTGTGGGTCTTATCCGCACAAGGTGCTGTAATTGCATACAAGGCGGTTGCCATGAATGGAAAAGGTTGTCGGTGGTAGTAAGTTGCTCAATAGTTGAAATAATTGCCACACCATTTACTTGCCATAGGTTGTCTTAAAATCGGCAATAAAGGTCGATATGCAACCTTTCAATCAGAAATTTAGTATATTTCTTATGCAAATATAAATTCTTAAAGTTTAGAAAATACAATAAAGCTTTCGTAAATACGTTCGCTGGTTTCCATATGAACCAAAGATAATAAATAAATAAAACATTGCAAGATATTTGATAAAATTTCAAACTTTAGTGAATTACGAATGCTAGTGGTTTAGACATTATGGGAAAAAAACATTATCCCTCTCGGTCTATGTATGTTACAGATTTTTCAAAACCAATTTGCAAAGTTAAAAAACTTTAATAAATATTAATTATCCCAAAAACGCTTAAATTTTTATATAGAGGTTGGCCTATTACGCAGAATTCTAACAATTAATAGAAAAGACATTTCTTTTAAAATAAAAATTTTAATAGCAACTTCCGTTATAACCGGCCAAAATTTCAGATATGTATTTTAAACCATTCCTTATAAACATCTGACTTCACTGTGATGCCTATGCTATATTTGTTTACCCTAGATTATATCTTCCATCTTCCATAGCTTCTTTTGTTAATAACACATATAATAAGAAACGACAAAATAACAAATCAATTGTCTAAAATTCAAGAGGATCGTTCGTTGTGACATACACTGTAGATTACAAAACTACCAAATTGACGTTGTTGTTTAGCGGCATAAAATTACCACATCGTACAACCGCCACAAAAGATGTCTAAATAACATCGTTTTCAGAGAAACGCGAACTTATGTAAAGATATTTTTCGATTTACACAGAAAAGGAAAATACTCTGGGATTATCGTTCGCTTTGAGACTTAGCAGGTAGGCTACGGAAAATTTGTATTATATCATGTGAATAATTTTAATTGCATACAATATTTACCTTTCAATTCCTGATTATAATTAATAACTATGATAATAATGAAGAAAAAAAATACTCTTTCACTACATTACTGTTAGGTGATACAAAATTCATTCGAAGAGAAAGCCTAATTCATCTTTAATCCTGTATTGGTCTTTACGTAAATGGAAATTTGAAGAAATAAAATGGCGAAAAAGTAATATTATTTACCTGACTAGATTTTATTTTAGTGTTTAAGCGATGAGTAATTTTAATTAAATACGTTAATAAGTAAATAAATAGTGCAATCATTAAAAGAATAACGCAAACTTCCGGTTAAGACTGAAATTGACGTAATCAAAAGAGTATTTAAAATTTATAGATTTACATATAACGTCATTCTATTAAACTGACAATTTTATTTTCAATATGTCTTTCTAGCAGTAATTATGTTTAGATGCTTTAACGGCAGCAGGCCACTTTTAACACTTTAAGTTAATCAAGCTTCCTTCATAAATTGTTATGTTGCATAAACATTATTGGTTATCCATAAAATAAACAGCAAACATGTAACACAATTCTCATTTAACTATAAAATTATAAAGTGCATTAGTTTATCATTGGTAATGCATCTGCTGTATGTAATTATGTCATACCTATTAACGTCTAAAATGTGAATTTATGTTGGAAGAGTGGAAGTGCTTTTACAATAATACAATCAAATACACCCATTAAAGTTTATTGTTTTAGATTTATTCGTAATGCATTTGGCACAGCTAAATTCCAAATTTTAACTTGATTCATCTATTATCAATTTTTAGTTTAAGGTGGGCTGGGATTGATAAATGTAATTTAGTGAAAAAACGCGTTTTTGAATTTTACTTAATTGAAAACGTCGGTAAAACACAGTTTGCTTCATTATTTTCTCTGATGCACTCTTCTAGGTACACAAAATGTCTCCAGGAATTAATTAGACGCCACCTTATTTTAAAGCAGTGGCAAATGAGACGATGGCAAACAAAATTACAATAACATTTCACAGCGCGCAAGTAGTTTACACCAAATTAAAGAAATTTTGACAAACGTCACATAAACGGAACGTCAATTTTCTGTTAATATATCTAATGCAACAATTTTCGATTAAAAAATGTATTTTCAGTCTCCTTTTTAAAACGCACGTTGTTTATTCGTTTTGGCCTTGTCGTGTCTCACTAACTAATTTCTACATTCATACCAAATAGCTCACCTACTAGTTTAGAATACAGTCACTCTTATTCGTAGCACTAAGTGAAAATAACCTCGTTCTAACTCTAGTTACGGATCAAAGTGTCAGTACCATTCGTGTAACATATATGTAAATAATGCCGATAAGTCAGTGGCAGGGATGGGTATGGTGTTGTTTTTCGTATAGGGTGATTAGAATAACATAAATCAAATCAGGGAGGCTTATAAACCAGAAGGCGCCAGTTTACCTATTATCAAAAATATTAGTATGATTAGCACACAAATAAACGCACACTGTTCAAAAGCAAACAAAAACTTGCTTACCTTTCGTAGCATTGAACCGAGTAAATCAGTAGTAGAGCTCCTGGACTGGTGCTATCTATAAGAGCCGCAAAATATCCGCACACAATCAAAAGGAAGCAACGTAAACGTGTTGTGAACCAATTGCAAAGGTTATCAATCCTAATTATTCGAACTTTACGTTAACATTATCAATGAATCTATATATTCAAATATCTTCGTCTTAATTAAAAAAACTCCATAAAACATTTTCAAACAACGAATACTAACAGGTTTTGTAAAACCTATAAACAACAAAGAAATGTCGTTTCTGAATGGCTGTATAATTTCGAAAATTTCCAATAACCAAAAAAATTATCAAAGCTACTGCTAACTGCAAAATTATGTAAATCACAAATAATGGTTGAAGTGTGAGATGGGACGAAAATCACATATAATGTTACATCCGAGAATGAAATAATAACATTCCACTTCCGAAAGGAAATGACACGCAATCTTCCTTACTTAAATTCCAATGCTAAAATTAGTTGGCTAAAGCTTGCATATTTAAAGCCCAACATTAAATGACATTTGAATCTTCACTTCTTTCTTCACAAACGAATCTCCGCAGTGAACGACCACTCTTACTCTCGTTCAGCAACTTGAATAAACTCTTCTAATTTACAATCGCAAACGAATCACGACATATTTAAATCTGGTTCAGTCGTCTTTTTATTATCTGTCCGCCCGGTTTGATTATTAAATGCAAATACGCTACTAGGGAAACTCTTCGTTACATACACAAAATACTTTAGCAAATTTTATACACAAGCAATTTATTGTCTAGCTTTAAATATCTGCGGATACACTATAGATAGTGATTGTAACGGTTTAGTCCGAGACATTCCATAAACGAAATACCAGACACGGCATATATGTCATTCCGCTTAAAGCGTGAAACTAATCCAAGAAATAGAAAGCACTAAAAATCAACACTTTCCCTTTTCAATGGAAAGAAAAATGTTACTAATGCACCAACACAAAATCTAATCCACAATTACTCCCTCACAATATCTCCAGATAACCACCGGGTAAATCGCAGTCGCATTCTCTACATCACCAACCCCCAAGATCTCTCAACCAACTCTGACAACTGCCTCTTACGGATGGACTGAAAGAACCCAGAACCCCTTACCTCCCGAAGTACACCCCTATTAAAAAATCTACCATACTACAATGCACACGTGGATCAAATACCTGATAACAAGAATCGACATAACAAATAACCTCTTTTTTATTCCAATTGACATTGCCCCAAATATGTCTTCCATAATTTCCCCAATAGCACGTTTGATCTATAAACGAATTGGTAGGCTACATAATACGTAGAATTCAAAATATTCGATAAGTATCGATTACGTCAACTATTACAAAGCGGTTCCCCGATAAAAACATCTTATATTACGTTTCCTCAAACTTTCACACCAGTACTAAAATGTAATGCTCAGAATAATCTACTTCTTTTAGCAAAATCAAGATAACAAACGAAAATAACATTAGGGACAATTATTCAAACTCTCACGAACACGAGCACGAACACAAACACGAATACGAACTCGAACACGAACACGAACACGAATACGAACACGAACATGAACACGAACACGAACACGAACACGAACACGAAAACGAACACGAACACGAACACGAACATGAACACGAACACGAACACGAACACGAACACGAACACGAACACGAAAACGAACACGAACACGAACATGAACACGAACACAAACACGAACACAAACGAACATGAAACCAAACACAAACCCAAAGTCAAACACGGACAGATACGGGCACGGACTCCAACAGACAGACGCAGACAAAGATGCGGACACAGACGCAGACACAGACGCAAACGCAGACACAGACGCAGACGCGGATGCGGACGCGGACGCGGACGCGGGCGCGGACGCGGGCGCGGACGCGGGCGCGGACGCGGACGCCACCGTCCACATTGACCTCATACGGAGATTAGCTATAACACAAAAACAAAAAATCACAGGGTAAATAAAACATCCCGATAAGAGTCGTCATGTGTACCCACCCCATATTAACTTCTACGCGAAATTAGCGGTAACGCATCACACAAAGTCACAATTATATCATGGCTCTGGTGGCCGTCAAAGGAGATTAGTTGCATCACACAAACAAGAAATCACAAGTGTATTATCATGTGTACCCACCCCTCACTGCCTACATTGGCCTCTAACGAAGATTACCTATACGACAAAAATAAGAAAACAGGTACTCGAATAAAGTATTTCGATAAGAGTAACCTGATGTATCCACCCCCCTCCGCGCGACTCCCAACATTAACTTCTAACAAAGATGAGTGGTAGCAAAAAACCTAAGATCTATAAAACTATATCATCATGGAACTCAAATAAGGGTGCACGCAAGCCCCATCCTCTGTATTTACCGTTAATAGAGATTATTTTTGGCGTATAAACACGAAACTATACCAATTTTCACAAGTCAGAGCAGTTGCGTCATAACTAACTTTGTTTCATTACCAGCTTTAAAACCCGCCTATTGTGCACGAGAGGATGCAGACAGAACTGATTTAGGTTGGCAACTCTGTCCGGTGTCGCCAAACATTTATGACATTAAACATTTGACATAACATATATTTTCTGATATTTCGTTTACTTAAATGTATTGTGATAAAATAAACACAACCCCTGAAGCTGAGATTTGAGAGTTGTCAAACTGTTATTTTTCACAATCTGACATCAGCGTCCGCTGACAGTATTAATATTAGTGACGCAACTGTTCTGACTGGTGAAAATTACTATACAAGTGTAAGATTATGGTACTCAACTAACCTCTAACGGGGATTATCCACAGTTGGGAAATAATAAATCACAAGTACATGTATTTGGTACTAAACAGAATGAATGAATGACGTTAAATAAGTAGTACGCTTTTCTGTCATTAAAATCATAAACGTGACACACAAATTGTAAAAGCCTATTGAAAATGGCCGGTATTCCCTATTCAAATGAAGAAAAGTTTGACATGTTAGCGCTTTACTTGCAGTTAAACAGAAACGCCGACATTACCTCAGCGAGGTATTTGAAGATGTACCCCGAACGACGGCAGCCACATAAAATCCACTTCAGAAAAATTGTAATTAATTTAATTAACTATGGGGCCTTCGAACAACCTAAAAGCGGATACAATATTAATAATGAAAATCGTGACAGAAACATTTTACAAGCTGTCAACGAAAACCCCAGTGCATCGGTAAGAACGGTAGAACGGGAAATTTGTGTGTCAAAATCAACGGTACAAAGAGTGTTAAAAAAGAATAACTACTATCCATACAAACCCACAATAGTTCAAGGACTTAAGGAAACTGATTTTCCAAGACGAATGCGCTCCTGCGAGTGGTATACTAGAATGTGTAATGAAAATCCTGATTTTGTTAATCATGTCTTGTGGTCTGATGAGAGTAGTTTTACGAATTGTGGAGTTTTAATAAGCACAACATTCATCATTGGGCTGTAGAAAACCCTCACGAAGTGGTAGAGAGACGTCTACAGACCAGATTTGGAAGTAACGTTTGGTGTGGGATTATTGGTAATTTAATCTAACTTACCTATTTTAATTGGGCACCTATGTATTATAAATTATTAATCATTGCAGGAAATCGACTTATAGGACCATTTTTGTTTGACTATAACTTAAACGGACAGAGGTACCTAGAGCTTTTGCGAAACCAGGTTGTGCCGGCTTTACGAGCTACTCTCACCGAAGATGAGTTCAGAAGAACCTGGTTTCAACAGGATGGATGTCCGGCACACAACACCATTCAAGTCAGGAACTTCTTAAGGGAGCAGTTTTATGAAAGAATTATTGCATTAGATGGTCCAATATCTTGGCCTCCTAGATCCCCTGACCTTTCGCACTTGGATTTCTACCTCTGGGGTCACACAAAGAATGAGGTCTACGAGTTTGATCCTCCTGCGACCATACAAATCCTGAGACAGAGAGTTTTGGATACATTTAGGAATAGTGTTAATGGAAATACACTTGCTTGGGTTGTACGAAAAACAGTCACCAATTGTCAAAAATGTCTCGGTGTAAATGGACGTCATTTTGCAAATCTGTAAATTAATTGTAATTGTAATTTTATTGTAGGTTGTTCAAAGGTTCAATCATTAATTAAATTAATGACGATTTTTCTTGCTTTATTTTTAACACACTCATAGCTGGAAATTTGTCCCAAAACATCTGTCTTGTTGAGAGGTCGCTATTTAATTTCATGTTTTATTGAAAATTCAAAGAATTTTATACATTATTTATTAATGTTATTTTGCGACAAATAAATCATGGCCTACTAATAATAAATAAGACCTAACTTTAGAAAGTGTGATATTTCGATGAAACTAATCTTTTATGTAGTTGTGAGACATCACTAAACTGGAAATATTGCGCTCTCTCAAAAAATCGAAAAATCAAATATGGCGGCAATAAAAAAAATGAAAGTTGAGGCAGATTGTGGGATAATAAAAGACGATTGTGACATGTCATATACGCCATCTTATTCGTCTTAAAAAAGTGTCCGAATAATCTCACATTGTGATAGCTGTCAAATTAACCATTTCGGATTTACTGGCGAAAAACGAAATCCGCCATTTTCGGTTTTTCGCCGATATTTTCAAAACCAATTGACCGATCGTAAATCTGAAACCGGATATCGAATGCCCTAAGGTGCTTCTAAAACTTTCCCCATTTAACCTTTGCCGTAAGTATAACAGAAGCCGAGATCCCTTCATAGAGAAGCGAATTTGGGACACATATGTATAAATTATATATATATATATATATATATATATATATATATATATATATACAGGGTGATTCACGTCGATGGTACCTTAGACGTTTACGGAAAACGAGACATGAGATCTTTTTGAAAATTTGGTCATTTGCATGGCTGGCTCGGATGTATCGATCTAAAATAGTTTCAGCGTTGCGACGTTGTCGCGTATGTGGAAAAGTGGCATCGCCTTTGATATTTTTAATGAGACGCCTTGTATATTATTACATTTTTGGGTTCGCTATTACTTTTAACTTATTTTTGCCTCACACATTCCTATACCGTTTTTGAGTAATTAATTAATTTCCTTATTTTTTAGCCAAAACATGGTTCCAATCGAATGATCATTATTGTGGTGTTTGAATTTGTAGAAAGTTGAACTTCTGGATGCACTCTATAAATAAGCTGTTCATCAGTTCTGCATAACGAAATTGGTTCCATATTGTTCAGGGTCGTTCGAAATTCGTTACGTTTTCGCAAGGTACAAAAATGCAGAAAAGTTCATTATTTCAAATAGGACACCCTGTATATTATCGAATATTCTGATAGACAATTGAATTCCCTTTAAAATGATATATCATGTTCCTATACCTAAACAGTAAGGTTTCCGAAATAGAAACAAGTTCCTATAAAAATCGCACTATTCTGTCTTTTCTGTCACAATTAGTTCACTAATAATAAAACATTCGGGCGTTTATTAACGGGAGAAATTTGAAAAGGATCAAAATAGCAGGAAATTACTGCACAATTCAAGTTTTGATAAAACTATTTACTTTTCATGGACAATGTGACCAAATTATTATATAGCGAGAACATGCAGGAAGTTCAACGAAATGTATCCTAATTTGCGACCAATGGACAAAAGAAAGTTTGTACGATTATACAATAATTTCAATAATTATTAATACCTACTGTTATTTATAAAAAAGAACGTCAAATAACAAATTCAGTTAAACATGAATCGTAATGTAAATAATATCAAACAATAATTAACAAAACTAGAACGCATTTACAATAAATTTTCAAAATGACGACCGTTGGTTTCCAAACATTTCAGAATACGAATAATCGTTGATGAAATTGTGGACCGCCTTATCTCTGTGAGATCTAACTCTTCAATGCTCCTGGCAACTCGTTGACGCAGGTCTTGTTTCGTGAGTACCGGTGTCATATAAACCTTCCTCTTCAAATTACTCCACAAGTAAAAATCAAGAGGTGTGAAGTCGGGTGATCTCGCAGACCAATTCCACGGTCCTAACCGCCTTAACCAGCGATCGTCGAACATTTGGATCAACTCTTCAGTTACTTCTGCAGCGCAATGAGCTGGTGCTCCATCCAGTTGAAACCAGCAGGTACGATAATCTTCTAATGTTAAATTATCCAAGAAATTGTTCACTACCGTTCTTATAATTTCGAGATATTTTTGAGAGTTCAAAGATTCATCATAAATATAATAACTTATTTTATTATCTTTCAAAAAACATTGAAACTAAACTTTTCTTGGAATCCCTTTTCTCTAACAACTTTTGGATTTTGGTCTGCCCAGAAGCATAAGATAGGCCTAACTCTTCTTCTGCACTTCTTATGGAAGCTTGGGGATGAGCGTGAAAATAGGCCAGAACGTTTATAATATTGTCTTCGTCTGAAGTGATATACTTTGTTCGTTCCGCAATCAGTTTCGATCCATAATTATTGAAATTATTGTATAATCGTACAAACTTTCTTTTATCCATTGGTCGCAAATTAGGATACATTTCGTTGAACTTCCTGCATGTTCTCGCTATAATTTGGTCACATTGTCCATGAAGAATGAAGAGTTTCATCAAAACTTCATTAGAATAATTATTCCGTTCCATTTTAATACTTTTCGCTACTACTCTTGTTAACGAATGTAGACGCGTGCTAATGTCAACAATACTGATATCAGAATTTAATAATGTCAAAAAATTTTGACACTTCATTGTATCAATAGAAACATGTGACTAGATTACAAATTTTTATAGGAACATGTTTCTCTTTGGGAAACCTTACTGTTTAGGTATAGGAACATGATATATCATTTTAAAGGGACTTCAATTGTCTATCAGAATATTCGATAATATACAAGGTGTCCTATTTGAAATAATGAACTTTTCTGCATTTTTGTACCTTGCGAAAACGTAACGAATTTCGAACGACCTTGTACACTATGGAACCAATTTCGTTACGCAGAACTGATGAACAGCTTATTCATAGAGTGCATCCAACTTTCTACAAATCCAAACACCACAATAATGAACATTCGATTTGAACCATGTTTTGGCTAAAAAATAAGGAAATTAATTAATTACTCAAAAACGGTTGAAGATAGGCATAGTGATGTTTGATTCAAAGAAATTTAAAAGTAATAGCGAACCCAACAATGTGATAATATACAGGGCGTCTCATTAAAAAAATCAAAGGTGATGCTACTTTTCCACATAACAGACAACGTCGCAACGTTGAAAATATTTTAGATCGATAGATCCGAGCCAACCATGCAAGTGACCATCTTCAAAAAGATCCCATGTCTCGTTTTCCGTAAACGTCTAAGGTACCATCGACGTGAATCACCCTGTATATATATATATATATCATCCTTCAAAAATTCAGGGTCATAAGTTCGTTTTGCTCGACCTACTAAAGATTTAATCACACCAATTTTAGAGGCACTTTTGTTAAAAGTGACATATCAAAAGTGACCATTATATCACCCTCACCAATTTTAAAACTACATTCTTTCAACAAAGTCGGCATAATTTTTAATTTAATGGGGTGTTTTACCTATATGAGGTTGTAACAAAAATATAAGATTTTTTCAAGACTATACACTGTGTCTCTTGAATTTCTGGACATAGGGAATTCGCATGTTAAAATAAACTATAAAATATTGGCTTATTATTATTTTACAGTAAAATGTCAAATGTAAAACTTCCTAAGGAAAAAAGGCTGCTTCTTATGTTACAATTGCATTTACATTTGGTTCATCCGTTTTCGAGAAATTTAGGAAAAACTTAAGGGCTTTTTCGTAACTGGTCAAGGTTGCTTTGCTTTAGACAGACAATGCTAACAATAATTATTAATTGTCATTGTAAATCATTCATTGTTCAAAAACAATTCATTCATCATTAAAACTTTATTTGGGACAGAATTATATATATATATATATATATATATATATATATATATATATATATATATACTTTTAAAGAAAATTTGTTTATAAAAATGAATTATTACACCATTGAAGAAAAAGTAATGTTTATTGAATGGCATTATTCTGGCAATTCACTTAGAAATATCAAAGATCTGTACTCGCCTAGTTATCAAAACCGGCAAATTCCAAGTGCAGAAACAATTTCAAAAATTATCAACTTATTCAAATCTACCGGTAACGCTAATAAGCCATGTAATTGTCAAGATATTAAACCTCTGGGGCAAAATGACAGAGATTTGGATGTGTTACTTAATGTTATTGAAGATAAGAATAAAAGTGTGAGACAAATTGGGTGCAGCTTAGGAATATCTCACAGTACCGTCCATCGAATTTTGAAGCGACAAACTCCTGTGTTCAAGTATAGCTTACAGCAGGAAATTTTTGATGAAGATAAACTCATGAGAATGGAGTTCTGCGAAAGATTAGTAGAGTTATCAATAATGGATAGAAACTTTCTAAGTCGTATTTTATTCACCGACGAATGTTCTTTTTCAACTCATGGTATTCATAACCGCCAAATTTTTCGTTACTGGAATACTGAAAATTTTCATTTATCAATAAAGAGTAGAAGTCAATATCGCAACACAATTAATGTATGGATTGGCATACTAGGCCATAGATTAATAGGTCCTTTCTTTATTGATGGTACGTTGACTGGAGAGCGTTATCTTCAGCTGCTTCAAGAAGAAATTGGCCCAGCGGTGTTAGACTTGAACCTGGAGGAAGACATTTGGTACCAGCACGATGGGTGTCCAGCACACAATAGTGTAATCGTACGTGAGTTTCTAGACTTCACGTTTCCCGACTGTTGGATAGGTCCAGGTGGTACCATACACTGGCCAGCACGCTCCCCTGATTTGGCTCCCTGTGACCTTTTCCTCTGGGGTTATTTAAAAAACAAATTATACAACAGTGAAAACTCGTTTAACAGTTTGATCGACTTAAACGAAGCAATCTTAGCAAACAGCCACGAAGTCTCCCAGTACATGCTCGCAAACGTTCGGCGAGAGTTCTATGATCGACTTGGATATCGTTTAGCTGCAAACGGAGATTTATTTGAACACTTGATCAAATAGTAGAAATGATGATTTTTTGTTATTTATTTTCCAATTTTCATAACTAATTTGTTTATTTAGAATATCATCTTCTTGTTTATAACAGACTTATTTTATTTGTGCTCCTTATTGTATTTATCCTGACACTTACATGACTTATTAACGTTACCGGTTACGAAAAAGCCCTTAAGTTTTTCCTAATTTTCTCGAAAACGGATGAACCAAATGTAAATGCAATTGTAACATAAAAAGCAGCCTTTTTTCCTTAAGAAGTTTTACATTTGACATTTTACTGTAAAATAATTAGGAGAGCCAATATTTACAATAGTTTATTTTAACATGGGAATTCCCTATGTACAGAAATTCAAAAGACACAGTGTATGCAGGAGAACCAATTACACTAACAATAGGCCTTAAAGCATTATTACGTTTATGGATTTTTGGTAAACCATATAGTTCTGGTGAAATAGCTTCAGAGTTAGTTAGTATCTTTTTTATTTCTTCAGGAATAGATGATAATTTAATAAGTTCTTTAGTTTTCAAAAGAAACTTTTTTGTTGGGTCTTTTGATATATCACGATAAATATCTGGTTCCAACAATTGTTCTATTTTAATGTTATAATCGTTCATATTTTATATAACGGTTGCACTACCTTTATCTGATTTTAAAATTATTATATTTTCATTATGTTTAAGATCATGTAAAGCACGTAGTTGACGACAGGATAAGTTGCTCTTTGGAGGTTTTGTTTTACACAATATGTTAACGGTGTCATGCCTAATTTCATTAGGAGCATCAAAAGGTAATGATTTAATGGAGTTTTCGATATTGGTAGTTATATCTTGGTGTTATAGATTGATGGTGTAGCAAGTAGCCCCCTTAGTCCTGTTATAGCTAATTTTTACATGGAAAAATTAGCATTAGCTTTACAAAATACACCTAAAAAACCTTCAGTTTGGTATAGATACGTAGATGACACATTTGTTATTTGGAGGCATGGAGAAGAGGCACTGCATGAGTTTTTGGCTTTTATAAATTGTATACATCCTAGTTTACTATGGAGAAAGAAACTAATGGAAGTTTAACATTTCTTGACATATTAATATCTAAAAATAATAATTCACTATCTTTTAAAGTTTATAGAAAGCCGACGCACACTGATAGATACCTTCATAAACTATCTAACCACCATCCTCGTAAAAAAAATGGTGTAATTAAACCTTTAATAGATCGAGCAAAACGAATTTGTGACTCTGAATTTTTGAAGAATGAATATAAATATTTGACAAAATCCTTACAAGATAATGGATATTCACTTAATAATGTTATTACACCTTCTAGACGTAGCCTTAGAGAAAAACCACTGCATTTAAGATCACCTAAAGATGTTTCAAACCCATCATCGTCTTTTGGAGTAAGGCCAGGCCTTAAATAATCTAAATCAAGACATTCAATTTAACAATATGGAAAGACAAATTAATTATTATGTTCATTTATAACGTGAAGCTATTGAGATATATAAACCCCCTAATAATTTTAATGGATAAGGAAAAAATCTCTGTTTAAATAGGTTTTGGCATCTTATAATTTAAAAAAAATCATAATGATACGACTTGATTTTGATTTTAATTTTGACTTTTGGTATGTCTAGGTTTTTTGCTGTGCTTTTCCTAGACCTTGAAGCAAATGGTTTACCAATTATATGTTAAATTACGACAGCTCTATAATTTAACATAAGCAGTTGAAATTGAGATTCAAACTACAAAGTTACAAAAAACGTTCTGTATTATGCTTTTCATTGTTAATAGTATTTGCAATATTGACAAAGCTATCTCTTTGTTAGATTTAACTTTATTATTTTAATCGATGTCATATTTACATTTGTGAATGCTTCTATCATTTTTAAATTGAAGTTTTTTACAACTTTACACTTACATCATAATTAAATTTTGTTAAATGTGTTTTTTTAGCTAGCATTTTTCATTGTTAGCCTTCGATCGTTTGAGGGTGTTCTGATTTGTCATCTTTAAGACAGTTTAACATTATTTAATTTTTAATGATCTAGTTATTCTTACTAAAATTTAATTCTATGGATGGCTTTATACGTTTCTCAAACTGTTATGTTAATAGCAGGCTGATGTTCATGTTTTAATATTTCAACTTTGACAAAATTTTCTCAACATCTTTAACAATTTTAATAGATATTACTACTGACGAAGGTAACTGTAAGTGTTATCGAAATGTTTAGATTGTATAATTTAAAATACACCATTAAAAAACCCAAAACATAAGTATTTTATTGTGTATGATAATGGTGAAACTTTGCATTTTCACATTATAAAAGGTATTTTAATCATAAATTATTACCAGACCCTTAATGCGGTTGGTGTACATAACAAAACAAATTCATCGACAGTATTATTGTCAGCTTGGTTACTGCCGTTAAACTCACTCACATAGTACATAAATGAATGAAAAGTTTCTTTAAACCAATTAACATGTATTTCGCATATTTCTATGATATTCACAATGCACGTATGCCAATCAACATGCATTTTGAATATTTTTTTGATATTTCGAACACAAATTCACCTTGGGCACCCATAAGGTTTATCCTTCAAAACTTTCTAAAATTATGGCACTTGTTTTGCTTTGTATGACACGAAGTCACGCTACTCTAACCGTTAGTTCAAAAAGGTATCCATTTTATTTCATTTTAGTCTAGTTCTCACATTATACCAGTCCGGTTGTCTTCGGACGCCTTTTAATATAATATTAAGCACCGTGAATAGAAATTCGGCGCAAATTTTAGCTTTACAATAATTACTTCTCTGTTCGCGCTATCCTTCCACTAAAACTCTTGAGCTATTAACTAATAAAACAACACTGAAGCTCTAATGAGTTTGAGATGCAACTTCATCCTCCATAATGCTCTGGTACCAAAAATGTTCAACTGTCGTATACCCGTGTAGCAACATGCAAAATTTATATGTTAAGATTATCAATTCAAACTTATTGGTCCATTTTCACCAATTAGTAGACATCCTATTGATGTGTGGGATATCGTAGTACAAATTACATCATTTCGAATAAAACGTTCAACAAAACTCAGTTCTTGCCAGATTCAATAGATAAACCTTTGTTTTTAGGATTGAAAATCAATTGCAATATATTCCTTTTAGCTTAAGAGTGAAGCTTTTTTTATCTGTCAGCTGTTAGTTCAAGTGGACCTAAGCAATCCAGTGAAGTGTTGACTTTACTGCCTAATCAAATGCACATAAAGATACAGTTCGATACACTTGTTGAATCCTTCATTGTACAGAATAAAACTTTTTTTTAATATATATTGGTAATTATGATTCAACTCCTTTCCTAAAATTACATTTTCTTATAGTTGTAAAACTAAATGAGAACGGATTAGGAATAAGCCGACAAAGCAAAACAAATTTCAGAAAATAAAAACACTTTTTTTCGAAAGTAATAGAGATGCTAATTTTACCAAATGCAATAACACAAAAAAAATAAATTGGTTAGTTTAGGTTGATCTATACATCGTATATACCTAGAATATAGAATGATAGAATTATGAAACCGTAATAGATCCCAAAGCTTATATTCTAGCGCAGACAGAACAAATCCTTTGTGGATGGATTTTGTATCTCCTACTAAATATAATTACGAAAGATATTCCTGCTAGAGAGTAATATACTTTTTGCTGATTAAAACGCGGATAAGTTCAAATAACCTTTTTTGTTATTAAAATTTTTACATCATTTACTGTAAATTGAATTTATACCTCTTCCGCTCTACGCTATTCAACGGTTGATGTATTTTACTTTGACTCGTTATATTCTAAAATATTTACATGCAACATACAATTGTGCTTTTCCATAAAGTATAAAGTTCACGTCGTTTTTAAAATGTGACTAAATTTTAGGTATTTAAGAGATGCAATTTATTGCAGTTATGTGAGATAATCATTATTAATAATTAATGTCAGGTAACAATTCGCTCAGCTTTAATTTGAATGGTTTTTGTTTATTTCTTCCACATAATTATTTTGCCTCATTCATTTGTGTTGTGGTCGAAATAATGTAAATTTTTATGCATGTAGCAATCTATGCACAATCTTAATCATATTTACAGTAATCTCATGTATGGAATGTCCAAAAAGAGCAGACGATGTGAGTACACTCAACCACCACTACACATTATGTTATTTGCCTCCACACAGATCGTACATGTAATCTAAAGGAAACGCAGTGAGAATTTTTTAAAGCAATTCTTATTTCTTGAATTGACAAATACAAATACGAATCGAGAGCCGAGGATTTCAAAGAAAGGCTAAATGTACTTTACTTTAAGTTGGCCACTAACTATTATATTGCATATCTAATATTTTATTTAATTTACAATGTCGCTCATTTTTACTGACGTTTTTAACGAGGCAATAGTTTACCATTGCTCATTATCAGATATTAACTACATCATTGCAACCTCTTAGGATGGTACATGTAGGGCTATTGAGATTTTTATAAAGATAATTATCTTATAAGGCCCCTTCATTTATCACCAGCAGTAAACTTATAATTTTACCCTGATAATCTGACCTGCCATGGCCGCTTTGCCGTTCGTCAGAGGTATAACATTTTAATCGTCTCAAATTTTTCAAAATCTGGTTCATGCATTCCATACACATGATAACTGTGTCGAAGTGTTGAGGCGTCGCCGTGTTCGCCACTCCACAGAGAGGTATATCTCTGAGACCAATTATTTTCGAAAAACAAGGTACGCACGCAGGAGGAAGCGGGAAAAAAGAATGTTGTTTTCACGACGCCAAAGGAGGCCAATTTCCGAGATGGCTCAACGAATTTGAAACAAAATTACCTAGGTAGATTTTTGAAGCTCATGCACGCAGGGGAAACGAGGTGTCCAAAAATGCGGTTTTAGGGCCAAATATGCAAGATAACTTGACCAATCTGGTCTAAATTTCGGCGACGCCGTTAGATCATATCTTCGCACGGGATCTGAGAAAGTAAAAAATTATTCCATGGGAAGCGTCGAATGTAGGTCAGCTCTCAATTTTCTCCCAGATCGCACGGTAATCAAGGGAGAAGCATGCTTTCGAAATTAGAAGAGGACTCGTTACGTGTGTATTGGCGCCGTGGACTGAGGAACGGTAGGTTCTATTTCGACGCAATGGATGACTCTCCATTTATATCGATTCTACGAACCTTGCCACGTGTCTAACCTACCGCGTCACATAAAATTGGAAGAAGTTAGTTAGCTCGACTAGTAACTCAGTCAAACGCTCCTGAGACCGCAGAGCACTTGGATAGCGTTGATTTTTGGAAGCGTTGATAAAGAGTAAATAGATGGTTAGGTTAGTTAGAAAGCAGCAACAAAAATTGTAGACAGAAAGATAGGGAGAACAAACAAAAAACAGGCGCCACAAGCTTTAAATAAAGAAGAGATAAATTATTTTGAGAGAGAAACCCTGTAAAGCTTGAACCAGGGAAGCAACAGGACTAGCAAATAAACGAAAGTTCCCTCAGTAAGAGAAATTTATTTATAGTTCCCAACAATGGATAATATATGTACGTATTAATATATATAATAATATCAAATAAGACAATTGATATCTTTATTTTTACACGCACTATACAACCAAGTTCCTCCGGACTAAACAAATTGTGCATGCATACTGAAAATGCAATTTTTTCCCAAAAAAAGTATAAATTTATTCGAATATCACCATAAGAAATAATAAAACTTCGTAATTGAACACAGATATCAATATTAATACTGACGAGGGCAAATCGCGATATTTTACTTGTGATAACCTCAACTTTAATTAATTTATATATATATATATATATATATATATATATATATATATATATATATATATATATATATATATCCAATAAAGAACGTAATGCTCTCTGGTTCGCTGAAGGATCCTTCATCAGAACGTAAAGGAAAATATATATATATATATATATATATATATATATATATATATATATATATATATATATATATATACAGTGGTCCTTTTAAAGTGTTACAAAGCGATATTGAGAAAATGGCTGAATGAAAATAAATGAAATATCTAGGATACAATGTCGTTGGGACACTTTTGACAGAGTAAGTAATGTTGTAACCCTTTCCACTTTTTAGGGTGCTAACTTTAAATGTTAAATGGAAAGGTGCAGTTTCTTCCAGATTCGTAATTTCCAGAAAAACTACGTTATAATCAATAATAATTTAATGCCAATGTCAATGTCACTACGCTAAATTTAACAAAATTAAAAAATAAAATCAACTAAAGAAAAAATTGATATTAGGTACATTATTTTATTATAATACATAGATCATTGGGCTCAAGAAAATCCACACTGGATACGAACAGTCGCTAATCAACACCTTTGGTCGATAAATACCTGGTGTGGATATTTGGCGATGTTGTTATTGGACCTCATTTTTTCAATCGTAATCTTAATGGACAGCGATACTGCGATTTCCTTCGAAATGACTTGCAAAGATTGATGCCAAATATTCCAGAGCAACAACGTGAAGCAATTTGGTTCCAGCAAGACTGCGCACCACCACATTTCTGTCGAGAAGCACGTGCTATATTGAAGACACTAACAGATGGATTGGACGTGGGGACCAGTAAATTGGCCTGCAAGATCGCCAGACTTAATCTTGATTTTTTCTTGTGGGTTTCGTCAAAGAAAAAGTCATGGTGACTGCTCAACTACAGCGGAAAGACATGAGAGAAAGGATTACGCGTGCAGTTCGAGTGCAATTCTTTTCGAAAGAGGGTTGATAAATGTTAAGAAGAAAATGGTCGTCATTTTGAACACCTATTGTAATAAAATAATGTGCCTAATATCAGTTTTTTCCTGTTGATTTTCTTTTTAATTTTGTTGAATTTAGCGTAGTGACATTGACATTGGCATTAAATTATTCATTGATTATAACGTAGTTTTTCTGGAGATTACGAATCTGTAAAGAATACTACACCTTTCCATTTAACATCTAAAAGTAACACCCTGAAAAGTGGAAAGGGTTAAAACATTACTTACTCTGTCAAAAGTGTCAACGACCCATTGTATCCCTAGATATTTCATTTATTTTCATTCAGCCATTTTCTCAATATCGCTTTGTAACACTTAAAAGGATGTATATATATATATATATATATATATATATATATATATATATATATATATATATATATATATATATATATATATATAGTGTCTAAAATCTACTCACGTTCTGTGACTATCTTTGTTATTATAAGAGATACAGAGTCGGTTAAATTAGCAAAGTTGGGCAGAACTACATGATAATTCAAATACCGATAAGAAAATTAACATTGTATAGCTTTGTATGTTTAGTATTATTAGTTTACCCACAATTTTAAAAAAATTGTAATTATAGTATTTACTAAACAAATGCAATGTTCGCCGTGGTGTGCTGTGACAATTAAAAACAAAACTCTGCATTGATTGACTGTCACATAGTAGAGATTGAATTATTTGTTGTAACCAGTTGTAGTTCGTACTTAAATAGTGAATATTGATTTATTAATGGCTTATTCTTCTGAAGAAATAAATGATATGCTTTTTCGCTATTACGTGTCTAACAGAGATGCTAATGCTGCTTCGGAATTATGTCTTCACACTTATGTGGAGAGAAGGCAACCCGATGTGAGATTATTTGCCAAACTAAAATCGAATTTAAAAAAATATGGGACTTTTATCAAACCTCAAAATTTTAAAATTAGTGTTAACACAGAAACAGAAGAACGTGTTTTGGCTTACGTCGAATTTAAACCTACTACATCTCTTCGTGAAATTGCGAACGAGTGCAACACTTCCAAAGATAAAGCCCACGTTATTTTGAAACAAAATAATTTTAAGCCATATCATTTTCATATAGGAAATACATTGTACGTTGAGGATTATCAGAAATAATACGTTTTGCGACATGGTTGATTAATGAAAGTCGAGCAAACAATCAATTCTCTAAAAGCATTCTTTTTACCGATGAAGCAAAATTTACAGCATCTTCAATAGAAAAAATCATATGCAATAGTCCCTAGAAAATCCTCATATTACTGTTGAGAGGAGAGATCAATATGCTTTTTCAGTAAACGTTTGTTGCGGTATTATTGGTACCAAAATCTTTGGACCGTTTTTTTATGAATATAATTTAAATTTTGGACGATCTTCCGTTGAACGTAATTCAAATTTTGAATTATTTTCAACACGACGGGGCACCAGCACACAATGGATTACTTGTGTGTAACTATTTACAGGAACGTTTTAATAATTGAATAGGAAATCGAGGTCCAATAGCTTGGCCGCCGAGATCTCCAGATTTAACCCCCCTGGACTTTTTCCTGTGGGGTGCAATTTCAGATAAAGTGTACCAAGTAAAACCTGGTAATCTAGACGATTTAAAAAATAAAATTCGTGTTGCTATACAACAAATTATAACCCAAACTTTATTAAAAGTTCAAAACGAGATTTTAAAACGATGTCAAATGAGTGTTCAAAATAATGGAGGGCATTTTGAAGCACTTCTATGATTGTGCTGTCTGTTTATATTTTTTGCTGTCACTCTTCGTTGTAAGTTAAGTTCATTTAGAACTGTTTTATTTTGATAATGTAGTACATTATTTCTTGTTGTTTCCACAAATTTAGTAGTAGCATATTAGCTTATTTTGTTGTTTAAATTTCCACTTTAATTTGTTTAATAAATATTATAATTACCTTCCTTTGAAAATTGTGAGTTAACTAATAGTATTAAACATACTAAGCTAGATTTTTGAAATCAGAAAAAAATAAGCCATCGAATGAGTCCATAACCACCTATAGTTGCCATTTAGAAAAACGTATGTTTGGGTTGTAGCTAGAAAAATAATTACTATAAAAATTTAGACCTAACAATAATTTTTTCCAGGCATAACTTTTTAACATTGGTACAGTGTTACAAGAAAGCGCTATTTATTTATTATTGCACCAATTGAATATAGAGCAAGCCAAAACTCGAACACATGATTTTGTCAATTTTTGCAAATGAATCACCCTGTATTTTATTTTAAAAAATGAAATAACACTTTATGTTCTTTCATTTTTAATAAACACTCTCTATAGCTAAAATCGTTAATTTCTGAGATATTTTCGGAGATAATATAACTAGTGCTATGATTATCATCGGTGATGGCTCAAGTTAAAACCGATGAAAATTTTCAAGGGTTTTACCGAGTGGTATCATCGATTATTAATCATAACACTTGTTATATTTGGTAAGAGAATATAATGAAGGTTAATAGAATTAAAGTTTACAATTTTAAACGATCTGCCACTTTGATAGTAAATATTACAGTTGCAAGATAATCAATATACAATTATTCTATTTCTTTGAAACTTTTTTTCACTTTGACAGTGACCTATTTTATTCATTAAAATCATGTGACAGTCAACATTCTTCCTGGAAGATGGGTGAGAAGAAGAGGACCACTGCATTGCCAGCTCGTTCACCAGAGTTAAGCAAAATTGACTTCTTCAAGTGGGGTTATGTGAAGAACCGTGTGTATCAAATACCACCAACCGCATAAGATGATATAAAGAACAGAATACGAGAAGCATTCCAGAGTATTAATGTAGAAATGTCAGTCGAGAATTTGATAAAACAAAAAAATTCAATTTAGCACGTTGGCATAGAAATTAGGGATTAAAAGGCTGTACTGCCCCTTTCGTTCTTAAACTAAAACCAATGCACTTTATATCTCTATTTATTATACCAAGAACAATAAAAATGCCTTTTTTCGTTTTGGTGATATTTCAAAATCTTGTTTCATATTAAATGTAAAAATTACAGTTAGTCCTAATGGACTAACTGTAATTTTCATTTAATATCAAACAAACACACACAATATATATATATATATATATATATATATATATATATATATATATATATATTTCTTTATACGCGCTGCGTTTTCAATCTCGAAGGCGTCGTCACTCGCACGATGATTTATCTCACTCACACACCATTTATCTGTGTCGTGACCAGGAAGCTATTGTTCTATATGTAAAAAATAGATCAAACTAAATTATATCGCTTCTTCAGTCTTCACAAAAATTTGAGATATTAATGATATGCATGTAGTTGTCAAAACATGGGCGTAGCCAACGAAGGGCAGGGAGGGGAAACTGCCCCCCCCCCCCTGGAAGAGCAAAAATAAACTAAATAATTCTTAAATTTTAATAAACAAAAAATTAAATCTAAAATATACATATTTTTCTGTTCTGCATATTTTTTTTGTTATCTGTTTTATATATTTTGTTTGTTGTTGTGGTCGTTTGGTTGCTTCTATGAACATTTTAAAATTAATTAATAAGCTCTAATAAATAAAATTATTCGCGTGTCCTTTGTCACTAAAATATATTTCATCAGCAAAAAACAAAGCTGTTTGAAAAACTGACAGTGCTCAATATACATTAATAGCGTTTTCGATCTATGCATTTAATGCATTGGTGCACACCAGAATTGGATAAAAACGAGTGTTCGATTTACTCTCAGGATACGTCAATTTTTAGTGTTCGATTCAATCACTTAACAGTCGGACATTTTGAGAAAATGGTAAAAAATTGTCACTTTTTTTTGTTTTCATTTAACTACATTTTTTAATCCTATTAATTAATTAAAATAAATTTACTCAATAAGTAGTTTTAGTGTGAAATATTTTGAAACATTCAATACACAATCCTACATCAGGATCCGAAATAAATACTCTTATAACGTACGTAAGACCTGCACCAACAAGTTAAAACAAGTTAAAACAAAAGATGCCTGAACGAGACTCGGGATCGTCAGTGTACGGAAAAATGTCACGCCCGAGTGCAGTTCGTGCAAAACTATCAAGTGGTTAAAACACAACTTGCTCCAAATCCTAACATAGGACAATATTTTTTGCAACAACTATTGAGTTGGTGTGTAAGTGCTCTTGTCTAGCGACAGTGTCCTATTTAATAGTGTAACGAAACGCCACTGGTTTGCTTCGAGAAAAATCGAGATACAAGTGAGGAATATACGGGAATCGGCGATGCGAATGTTCTGGCAATTTCTAGGCTCAAAAAGTGTGTATAAAATTGCCTATCCGGCGCGAAGACAGACAGTACAGTACAGTATATAGTGCAGGATACGAAGTTGCATACGGCGAATAGAAAGCGAGGCGCGAGATTTAAAAGCGGAATAGTTAAAAAGTGTTGAGAAAGTGAATATTTGTGTTGTTTTGTTAACTTTATTGGTTTTAAATAAAGTTGGTGTGAATAGTTATCAGTGTTAAATTATTTCCTGGGAAACAAGAGGGAAAATCCGTAACAATAGTTTTACCACAGAATAAAGAGACAGAAATCACAGAAAAGACAATATGGATATAAGAAATTGGTTACAAAAAGGTAAGTTAAATAATTTCAGTAGAAAATTAAATTTTAATTAAAACTTTAGAGTCATTCCATTAGAAATGGTCCAAAAATTTGAAAATTGGTTGCTCGACCAGCACCAAATAAAACAAAACTACCATGTAATGATAGCTTATAATGTAGATATGTTATATCCGATGTTAATTTTTGTTCAAAATTATTTGTATCGCAACGTTTGGAAAAAATTCAATTGCAGCCTTTACAAAATTGCCAATTGCTCTTTACTCTTTGCTTGTATCTTTGTGAAACAATTTTTATTAGCTTTGGCAAAAGATTCTTGCATTATTAATATAATTTTATATATTTTTCATTATTATGATGCCGACTTTTTTGCCTTCTAATTATAACAAAAATTACAATAATGCACCGATTTTGACAGCTGATATCTCAAATGGGACTAAATATAAAAACTTGAAATTTTCACATATTAAAGATCAAACAGCACTTTATACGTGCTATTAATTTCATTTTGTGTTTTAATCTAGAGAAAAATATTAACATCGGATATAGTATATCCACATTATAAGCTATCATTACATAGTAGTTTTGTTTTATACTAATTTTATACTAGGGACTAAGAACAAGAATGATATTAGGTTATTATTTTTAGGTCAAAAATCTCTAAAACGAAAAAAAGTTCATGATGACAGTAGTGGAAGTGGAAGCAATGATTGTGATGAAGATGAAAATAAAATGGTCGGAACATCAAAATCGGAATCTATTTTTGAAGGAGGCTCAAGTAGTTCTTAAAATCTACATGAAGCTGTCTCTGGAACTGGGACCTCTAAACAAACTGAAGAACGCGATGGCTACCATGAAAATGACATTGGTCGTTATGTTAGTTGTGCCAATAACTTGCCTTCTGAAAAAAAGAAGGAATTGTTGACAAACCCTTGGGTTCCATCATCCAATTACGATTTTGCTTCTGATGCCATTCACTTGAAAAGAAAATTTAACCATCGGTGGTTAGATCAATATACTCCATGGCTGGTATACTCAAGTCGTTTGAAAGGTGCTCTATGTTTGTATTGTGTTTTATTTCCGCCAAGAATTGCTACAGTTAAAAAGTTTTGGGGTCATTTATGGTAAGGCCTTACATGAAGTTTAAGGATCTACATGAAGATTGTAGAAAGCACGTTGGCAGCCATTACCACAAATCTTCAACAGCTGCTGCAAAAGCATTTCTTGAAAATGCTCCTGTTGATGTCCAGTTGCAAATAGGGCACCATAGGACGATTGAAGAAAATAAACAAATATTGTCAGCAATTATTTCATGCATAATATTTTGTGGAATTCATGATTTGCCGCTTAGAGGAAAACAAGGAAATGAGGGAGTTTTCTTTGACCTTTTAAATTTGAGGATTGACTCTGGTGATGAGAAGCTAAAGAGCCACTTGGATAAATGTCAAAAAACGCAGTCTATACCTCACCAACAATTCAAAATGAGATCATACAATTATGCGGTGAAGTTATCAAAGAAAAAATAATCGAAGACTGTAAACGGGCAAAAGCTTATGCTGTAGTGGCTGATGAAACAGCAGATATCGCTGGAAAAGAGCAGCTTTCTATTGGATTAAGGTTCTATGATGAAAGCCAAAAAATAATCAGGGAGGAATTTGTAGACTACATTGAGTTAAAATGTCAAGATGCTTCTACAATCGCTAGCGCAATTAAAAGTTTTTTAGAAGATAATAATTTTTCCGACGATAATTGTGTGGGATTCGGATTTGAGGGGTGTTCCACGATGGCCGGCAAAGAAGGTGGTGTACAGGCCATTCTTAAAAAAAAGTACGCTAAATCTTTATTTTTCCATTGCTCCAGCCACAGACTAAATCTTGTGGTCAATGATACTAGCAAGCTACCAGAAATAAGAAACACAATTGCAACGGTTAAAGACACAATAACCTTCTTTCGTGAATCGCCAGCCCGTAGGAAATCGGTTCCAAATCTTTCAAGGCTCTGTGAGACCAGATGGTCGGAAAAATATAAGAGCATAAAAAAATTTTCAGAAAGCTTCACTGACATTGTTAAAGCACTAGAACATCTATCTGTCGAAGAAAACTATGCAACAAGAAAATCTGCCTACCAATTGCACTGTGCAGTTACTAAACCAACACTCATCTTATGCTTAAACATAATTGCAAGATACTCTGCAATTTTGGAACCCGTTGTAAACGTTTTACAAGGTAAAAGTATTGATTTGGTTATGGTGAAGAAACATATTGATGATATTCTAGATGTAATCAAAAAAGATCGACAAGATGTCGAAAATGTTTCTTATGAATTATTTAAAAAATCACTTGATATCGCAGAGAAAGTAGGGGTTGAGTTGTCAGTACCACGAGCCACTCAAAAGCAAGTACACAGAAGTAATCCACCATCTGAGTCTGCAGTTGAATACTGGAAGCGGTCAATAATCATCCCCTATCTTGATTCTCTAACTTCGTCTTTGGATGCTAGATTCTCCAATGAAAATACACCTGCTTTTGCTTTAACTTATGATCTTCAAGCATGCTCAAAATGGCTTCAAAAGATTTCAAAAATAATGCAGAACCTTTCATGGAATTTTATAAGTTGGGTGATGTCTCTGCAGAATTAGAGTTGTGGTACAATATGTGGAAGAAAAAGAATTTAGCAGAAGACAAATTAAAGGACATTGAAGTGGCTGCACTTTTGGAGGAAGCTAATGTTTTTTTCCCTGCAACAAGGCACGTACTGCTAATATTAAGTGCTTTCCCATTCACTACTGCTACCGTGGAAAGATGGTTCAGTACCCTGCGAAGGGTAAAAACCTGGCTCAGGAGTACAATGGGTGATGACAGACTCACTGGGTTGTGTTTGATGAGTGTGCATCGAAAATTTTTGAAGGAAAATCAGGACTGCATAGTGAAGAAAGTTTTGGATAAATTTAGTTTAAACCCAAGAAAAATGTTATTAGTTTAATTTAAGTATAATTAAAATCTCAAAGTTTTGTTTAGTTACACTTTAATAGAAGATGAAAGCTTATTTCGAATTTCGCAGGTTAACGAGCTAGTTATAGTACAATGCTGTGCCTGTGAAGCACATTGTTTTATATAAGGGAAAAGAAACTTGCTTAAAGGTTGTTCATATGAAATATAAAATCGATAGATAGGCCACTACTAATAAATAAATTTATCAAAATGAAAGTATTTAGACATTTAATAATACATATCTATTTATGTACTGTGGAAACACTGATTAATTTGTACCTGGATAACTTAAATTATGGCTAATTTCCAATGTAACTTTTTGTCAGCTGAATTATCTGTAATTCTAGTCTTGTAAGTAATATGAAACATTTATTTTATTTGATAAATGCTCTAAAATATGGACATCTTGCCCATCACTCTCATTTACTTACCAAATTAAAGCTTAAAGAATGTTCCTTATTTACATTAAAAAGATTACTGTTTAATACTGTTAATTTGAGTTAATTAAATTATGTTCGTGGTTTAAGAGAAATAACATTATTTTATTAATTAAGAGAAACTTAATTCTATTATTATTAGTGAGAATGAAATTTTAAACGAATTAAGTCTATAAAATACTGGTATGAGCCTGGAATCGTGCGCGCGTAGTATCTATCTTTTTCCCGCGGAATGCTTTCTCTTTTAGGAGGCTGGCCATTACTCTCCTCTAATTATCAAATTAAAGTTTAAAGAAAGTTTTTTATTTACATTCAAAAGATTACTGTTTAGTGTTTTAATAGAAATAACTTTATTTTATTAATTAAGAAAAATTTAAGGTTATTATTAATGTTTTTCTTTTATGATTGTGGATCTGAACAGGCTAAATTAGGCACTCAGGAACACTTAGGAGGATGGATAGAGGGATAATGAGTTGCCAATAGATGCCTATGAACAGGCACCTTAAATTTTCTCATACCATAAGTTAGAGGAAATCAGGAACAAGGGAGATCATTCCAGAGTTTAGAAGCCGTGTAGAAAAATGTAGATTGCGCCCGTTTGGTACGACAAGTGGAGATTTGTACTGCATACTGATGATGTGAATGAGCGAACCGAGTGTTTCTTGCAAAGATAGCCCGAGATGGTATCAAAAAATATAATTCAGCAGCACAATAGCCGTTGTAATAACGATAATACAAAGAAATAACTGAAACCATCCTTCTATGCTCAAGGGACTGTATGTGAGAAGTTAAGGACGGGTCATTTATAAGCCTAATCGCTCTCTTTTGAATAGGATCAACGATATCGAGAGCGTATCGGGGAGCACTAACCCAGAGGTGAGAATTATATTCCAGATGAGGCCGAATTTGGGCCTTATACAGCAGAAGGAGTTGTCGAGAGGTAAAGTACTGCTTAGATCTGTACAAAAAGCCTATTTTACTAGCAGCTGTTTTTGTAGCTGACAGAAAATGGTCAACCCATGAGAGATTTGAAGATACAGTTATACCCAATAGAGTAATACAGTCTGAAAACTTAAGAACCGAGCCATTCATACTTACAACAGGAAATGATCGATCTTTTTTGACGGACATAAGGCAACACAGAGTTTTGTTGTGTGAAGGAAATTTTAAAAGCGTGAAATGCACTAGTAATATAATGGTATGCAGTATGACTTGCGCAAATGCATGGTAAACTTGACCAAAGGTGCTAAGTTATTTAGTGTAAACCACCAATTCGGCACTTTCTTATACAATTTAGCTCTTACAAAGAATATGACTGTACTTATTTCTAATTAGTAAATGGATGAAGGTTTCATTTATGTTACTGTACTAAGTGCAATATGTAGAAATTCGTTTTAATCATCTTTTTTCACGTGCAGCTGTCATTGTGTATAGGAACTTAAGTGACATACAGTTTCTCGATATTATCAAGAGAACAATGCAATGATTTCACTTTGGATTACGTTGTAATAGATGTAGACAGACCTCTGCAGTCCTTGCTTTTTCATTCTAATGCGATGTTTTAACGTTAACAGATTTACTCGTATATAAACTTAAATTTTGATTCTAACATTTAGTTACATACTTGCATTTACAAGAATGTCGTCTGCGAACAAAATTATCGATGAGCAAGATGCCAAAAATCTTACATGATGGCGGTCACCTGCAGAACCACACCAGATGCCTGATGTCCCCATCATATCTATACGTGATAGTGATTCTTTGCAAAGTAAATATACTTTATATAATTTATAGTTTTTCATAATAATAATTTACTCTATTATTTTAATTTTATTTTTTGTCTTAGTATTGCGCCTGCAAAGACATCGCCTCCATCAGCAGTGGTAGAAACAGTAGCACCACCTTCAATATGGAGGAATTTGCAGGGAAAAAAGTTATGAGTCGCAGAGAAGCGAGGACCCTACAACCCTTCAGAATTCAAAAAAGAAGTGTGAGGTGATTGTGTAACATTTTAAATGAATAACAGTGCGGCATCCGAGGTGGCACAAGCGCGGTGGCTAACGCAAGATTTGGCAAGGGTGCGTCAAAATAAATACACAGAATGTGCTACAATTGAAATTTTGGACGTTTAAATGTATATGTTTTTTAACTAGTGGTAGTGTTCGTTTTTACGTGCGGCAAAACAGATGTCGGGTGGTTGTGGAACATTTGAAATGGATATCAATGGCGCATCTGGGGTGGTACAAGTGCAGCGGTTAACGAATGATTTGACAAGGGTGTGTCAAGATGTGCTACATACAATTGAAATTTTAGACGTGTAAGCATATATTAGTGGTAGTAAGTAATGTTCGTTTTTTACGTCCGACGGACATTCCTGTAAATTCATGTATGTAACTATACATTACAATAAAATTTTGTAGTTTTGTACTATTTCCCAGATAACACAAAGACATCTGAAATATATCTTAAAAATGTACATTCTAAGACATAACAGACATCTCTAAAACATCTTCTATTTCCAGAAAGACATCTTTAAGATATACAAAAGATATCTTTTGTTACATATATTGATATCTTACAGACATCTTTAAAAAACATCTCTAAGATGTGTTTTAAAGACATGTTTTTATTATTCACATTACAGCAAAAAAAAATCAAAATTAGTACTTTATTTAAAAAACATAACAACAATAACAATTAAAAAGATTTGTTTATTGCATGCTTCTTTCGGTTAAAAGCCCTCCGCACCCACAACTGGATGGATTGCTCAATTTCTTGTCTTATTGCTTCTTTTATAGCAACACTGGCAGATTCTGAAAAATATGTGAAACAAGTTAGATTTACACAATATGTTTTGGCTTTTCTAATTAAATATTAGAGCTTTTAAACAATTATTTAACCTATTTGTCTTTGAAAACTTTCTAGCACACAAAAACAATAGAGAGATAATATAAGTGAGCGAAAATATAAATAGATAGCCCATACACATTTGTAAGAAATAGAAATTTGTAATAATACCCACCTATTATTAAAGAGGCAACTTTTAAAGTTTTGATAACTTTTTTGCCCTTTCTGCCCAACCAACTATAATTAAGGGCTAACTCATTGGTTAATATTAACTGTAGTGTTCTAGACACAAAACTGTAGGTGGTCGAACCACCCACTCTTGAAAGTTGCGTAATCTAAAAAAAATCATTTTTTAGACATAAGATAAAGACAATAAATAGTATAGATTAATTCAAAAAGTGTTTCACCACTTCACCAATACACTTTATTTTTAAATCTCCACATGTGCTTTGCTAACTAAGCAGCCTTAGTTTAGTTTTAATCTTCTGATGATGCTAATCTAGTTAGCGAAACACGTGTAGAGATTTAAAATGTTTTGGTGAAGTAGTAAAATGAGTTTTAAATTTAAAAGGTATAGAAAGTATTGTTTAAATAGTAAAAAATGGGTTAGTTATGGGGTCTATTTTTTAGATGGTTGCAACGGCCGAGAGAATAACAATTTATGTGAAATGAAACTTGTAATGTAAGTATTTGATTCAATGTAAATAAGCTGCACAAATTAAAATCATGCAGTAAATTTCTTGTATGTTACGCACCTCATAAAAACTTACAGCATTTTTAAAGTTTTCTTCTTCCTCCAAGAATTGATTAAAGACTGTCAAGTCTTCTTCCAAGTTGAGCGGAAACTGACAAGCCAACTGGGTGAAAAAGCTTGTTGCAGCATCATCACGGGTTCGCTCGACTCTACTGAGGGATTTTTTAATCGATCTGACTTCTTCTAGGATGTTGAGTAAGGTTTTTTTGTGCCCTATCTAAAAACACAAAAGTATACTTTATACACTATTAGCACACTATCTTTTAACTGTTTTATTACTTATCGCATAAAGATGAAACAAAACGTGGCTGAATTAAGAAATTGTTTATATTTTGTGCTAGCATGGTTATTTTTCAGACACCCTGTATATAGGAGGTGACTGCGTGGACAGTTTTTAAATAGAACACCCCGTTTGAATAAAGCCACCCCCAGCTCTAATACAGTGTGATTAAAAAACTGAAACAAGAAAAATTTTCTTCGGTTTTTTTCATCTTTGATAATAACTAATAAAAAAGTAAAGAAAAGGTGTGTGTTTATAAATGATCACTCTGCACCTCAAAATTTAGTGCAGGGCACTACAAAGATAACTAGTAGTTAGCAATGAATAAAAAAACTGTTGTACTTATAGAACACATGTTAGAATTTGCATAATATATGTGAAAATATTTCAGTTTTAAATACGTAAAAATGATACTTGTTTAGTGTATAATGTGCGTGTGTGTGTGGACAAAAATCATATCTTTTTGCAAACAGTCTTTGCAACGACAATTCTTGCAAGTATAAGAATTATCCTGCAACAGCTGAAACTCATTATGTATACTTCCATCCGCCTCTTTTGGTTCTAGGATTTCCTCATCATTAACATTTTCATCATTTTTAAATATCTTTTCTGTTGTCTGGTGTACTCCATTTTCTAAAAAAGATACTTTAAAATAATTAAAAAAATAAGATAAGAAGAACTTACCAGGTCTTATATGCACCTGCTTAAATTTCTGTTTTGTTTTGTTTATATTTTGAAATAGGAGGTGGTGGTGGCAAACTACTGTCATCCTCTATGGAATCATCACTACTGGACAGAATTTTTTGAATCCTTTTTCTCTTAGTTTCAACATCATCTGGTTCCGTGTTTATATCACTGGTACTTTCGGCTACTCTTGCTTTATTTCTGGCTTTTAAATAATCCCCTATAAAGTTAAAATTGACAATTCAAATTATGATGAAAACGTCACATTTTTGAGTAATATATTACCATAAGTTGCACTTCTAAAAATTTTAATTTTGTGTGTTGCCCAACATGTATTAAGAGGTTCAGATTTTCTTATGGCATTGTACAATTTCTCTCTTGAAAAAGAGGGCCAATGGCAATCATTCCCCTGGATCCATGTTGAAGGGATAGCTTCTACCGTTAAATCGTCTAAAAATTGTACAACTGTCCAGGTTTTCGTATCCATTTTCAACGAACTTGAAGAAAAATGTTCATTTTCATGATAATAATTAGTTGCTTATATAAATAAAAATGACAAAATATTATGAAGTGTCTTCTAAATTAAACTTAACTAGACCTAAAACTAAACTAAACTATACATATTGCACAAACAATAATTTAGCAATGTAAAAGTGGCATTATAACATAATAATCTTCATATTTTAATTGTATACATTTGTAATCAATATCAGAAACTTTGAAATGCTTCAAAGGACCTAAGTTACTGTCACCAACTTTAAACATCAGCTGATTCACAAGGTCTATCAAAAAAAGAATTCTTGAACAAATATTTGTTGCCTATCACCTCGAGGCAGCTATTTATTTTAATTATACTACTGATATTAATTATCTCCCCATTTTTTAAGCAGCAACAATTATCAGGAAAGTTAATTTTTAAAACAAAGTTTTCAAATCGTAAAGATTTAAAGTGTTCCATTTTATCACAGCACAATATCAGCATATACTTTGCATAAAATTTTCAAAGTCAAATGCACTAAACTATCGACATGCCCATGAAGTGTCACATCTTCAGGCAAGTGCAATAAATTATGAACATTATGAGATGTATGTTCAATGCCGTATATTGTCTGAAAAGTTTTTACAAAATATTTTGAAAGGTCTGAAGCATATATAATAAGGGTTTGAAAATGTTGACTTGCTAAAATTGTTATAGTTACATGTAACTAAATGAAATTTAAGTATTGGTCTGTACTTAAAAACTTTTTTAGAACTAAAGGGCCTGTATAAAATAGCATTTGGCGAAATTCTGTAACTTTCCACATTTTTATTTCATTGATAGATCGTGGCTTCCGATTGAATTCCTCGGAGATACATGACCGTATGTCTATCAGTAACTGTGAAATACCATTAATTGCAGCAGCAGACAACTTTGTCGGAGGTTTTCCAAAACACCATAAATATAAAAGTTTTTTTGTCACTCCAAGGCAAACCAAGTGCATGTAGTCCAGAGGAAAACTGCTGATCATATTTAAATTCATCCTCCTGATGCAACCTAAATTGTTCATCAGTTCTTAATTGTAAGTTTTCAGTATCAGGAAAATAAACCTTTGATTTGTATTCGCCCTCAATTTGGCACTTAGTACATGAAAAATACCCTGTAGGACCCTTTATATATTTAATGAAAGATTTTGCAGGAGCATCACATACAATACATTTTATTTTTATTAAATATTTGTTGTTAGCTATTATTATGCCATTATTAATAACGTTAATCGCATCCTGTACAAACCTATTTAAAAAAATATTGGCATCCGTTGGCTTTTCATACCCCATGATAAATGCCAACCATCCTTACACATTTGTGTCCAAAAATAGATATAAGGATAGGATAAACTTGACTGTTCGAACTTTTTGCTAAAGGTAGACCATCAATGTTAACAAGTAAGCTTATTACGTCAGAGTTTTTAAATCTGGTCGCTCCTATACATTTAAAAATATTTTCAATGGCTGCCGATAAACCAAAATGGTAGTATTCACCTGGGTGAACAGGTTCCGTTACAATATTTCTTGTTGTATTCAGTAAAGTCCGAGCATCCAAGAGTAAAGGTTTAATAACCTGATCATGCAAAAGTTTGAGAAGATCGGTAGTCGCTATATTTGAAATATTGTATTTTATTGCCCAGCATGCTAATTTATCTTTTAAAAGTTTCTTGGCTTCACAATTATTATCCGTATCGGAACTTTCAGATTCAAATTCCGGGAATGGTGGTTGCAAATTAAGTTGTCCTAAAACGTCTTCAATAAAATCAAAATCCTCATTCTCACTCTGATATAAAACAGATTGGGATTGGTAAAGTGTTAATGTGTCGTTATTTTCCACTACATCTACAGCTTTCATACTTCTAGAAGCATTACTATTATAATGAAAAGAGCTTGCAGGTTCTGAATGTGATTCTTGATTGCTTAGTTTGGCTCTTTCAGCCCGCATATAATATTTTTGTAAATTATTTCGCTGCATTTGTAACGCTAACCTAAAATCTTATACCTATACGTACCTTACACTCACTTTGCCAAAATTCTGTTTTAAAAACACTACACAAAAACGCACAGTGGATTTCCGCACTTGTAATTTAATGTACAATCAAATAATCAAGTTTAAATAACCGCTTCGGCCATTAAACAAGATATAGACCCGTCGTAACAGTTAACCTGTACCGATAGAGAATATCGACCAAGATCATCGAACATACAGCGCCCGAGCATTGTTTATTCATGAATCAGCAGGTTAGCGCGGATCGTTCCCGCGTATTTTAAATTATATTTTTCTTTAGGAAAAATTTCGTCTTAGAGTAGTAGTAAAAACTAGGCCCAATATATACATTCAACGTTTTATTTTAATAAATTATGTAGGTATTAGTTTAAATGGGTTTTCTCAAATAGGAATTCGTGATTTTCGAATTTGCGAGTCGCTTGCCATAACGATTAAAAGGGTAAAAGTTTTTTATCTAATTAATTTTACGCTATTTTTTATATATTTATTGCAATGAATATTATTTGACCTAAAAGGCCGTAAAAAAGATATCTTTGAGATGTGCACTATTTAACATCTTAAATATATATTGAAAAAGATATCTTTAAGACATCCTATAACCGACGTACGACATTCAGATGTTAATAGGATGTAAAAAAGATATCTATAAGACGTCTTGTGTTATCTGGGTTAGAGTAGATTTGTTTATAATAGAAAAAGAAGATTGTAAAATTGTTTATTGTACTAAATGTAAACATGTAGAAAATAGTTTCTCATACAGATAGAAAATGTCATTGTTGACATGAAATGCGAATTCCTTGATAACTTATATTTGACTTTAAAAAATTATATTTGAATGAAAAATGTAGCTGTTTTTCTTCTTCTAGACACATTATTTGTTAAGAAGTTTACTTAAGCTTACACTGTCGAAAAAAAATCAAATGTTCTAGTTAAACAAGACCAAACAGAACACGCTAAATTATAAACATGTTTTGTTTGCTGTTGACGTAATAAGGTGATATCAACATTTGATAAGGTCAAAGAAACGTGATGCGTTTACAATAAAACAGAATAAAGCTAAGTCAATAAAACATTGAATTATTTACAGTGAAATCTTTTTCTCGCAACCGTTATCCTTCAAATGCTACTTTCACTGATATCCTTGTAGTTTTTGCCAACTACATACATATCATTCATATATCAAGTTTTCGTGAAGACTGAGAAAGCCATACAATTTAGTTTTACCTATTTTCCGTATGTAGAACAATACCTTCCTGGTCAAGACACATATATATGGTGTGTGAGTGAGATTTACCACGTGCGAGTGACAACGCATTCGAGATTGTAAGATTGTAAACGCTGCGTCTATAAAGAAATATATGTATATTATGATTCTGGCTTACAAACTTGTAATTATAGAAAAATTAATTTTTAACGCTTCAATTGATTTCTTAGTAATACTAATAGACTAACTGTAATCTTTACATTTAATGTCAAACCAGATTTTGAAATATCACCAAAACTAAAAAAGGTATTTTTATTGTTCTTGGTATAATAAATAGCGATATAAAGTGCATTGGTTTTAGTTTAAGAACGAAAGGGGCAGTACAACCTTTAATCCTTAATTTCTACGCCAATGTACTAAATTGAACTTTTTTTATTAAAATTCGAAACCTTGATGTTTTTCAGATAAAAATGGACATAAAACTTTCCTTTCTCAGAAATAATTTCTATCATCTCATTATAACGTTTACTAGTCATACATTCAGATTTCCTTGAAGTCTTCAACTACAAATCTCTAACTTATGTGCAATAGAACACCATATATTCACAACAACAACAATTAAAGTCTTTATTTTTTGTACTCATACATCTTTTTCTAATCGAGAAAATATAATTAGTAACTGACTAACACTCCTTCGTATTCCTCTTCTTCTCCCTCTTCATCTTCAATAGCATCCCCACCTTCCCACTCCTTCAAAACTAGAGTGAACTCTTCTAGTTGTGCTGCACGTAACTTTTGTATTGAACAATTCAAACAATATCGACCCTTTAGATATCTCTCACACAATTTTACACCATTTTCATATTTCTATGCAAGTGGGTAACAGTCCTCTTCCGTATAAAAGCGTCCTAAACCATATACTGCCTCATTATTAGCATGAAATGCCAATGTCGTCAAATGTTGAAGTAAACGTTCCACGGCCGTACGTGCATGCCTGAGACTTACTGATGACCTCATTTCTGTTTTTAGGTTTGGCCTTGACTAACTTCAACACAGGGATACCTATGCAGGTGAAAATTGATTTCTAGGAATTAACACACACAAGGCCTTAACTTTACCAAATTTCCCTCACCACCATCTTTCAGATCGAGCGCAATGTCTTTCGATTTCTACGAATTGTAATATACCATTCGATCTTGGTCTACTTTTCAACGAAGACAATTTGTCATTCTGGTTGTTTCCATGAACTAATTCACTTTTCATATATTTCTAAGAATTGCAGGTGACCTTGGTATTCACCCGCGCATGCGCAAAGTAAGTTACAACAGTTATTGATTTGTAATATGACCTCCTTCGGATCAATAAACTTTAACCTTGAACATGTATTGGTTAGAAATGTAATATGATACCCCTCACGAGCTGATTCTATGTTTAGATTTCTAAGAATGCGATACTCCTACAGATCAATAAACTTCGACCTTGAAAATTGATTTCTATGGAATTGTGATATGATAACAATAAACTTTGACCTCGCAGAGCATGGTTCAATTTAGTCTCAGCTACGATGAATGAGCTATTTGACTTGTCTTCTGTGCTGAAACGACTACCGAAAACTGTGGAAAACGTCGAAAAACGTTGCAAACACCACAACACACAGATACATAGATACGCGGTATGCAGATACACATAGAGCTAATAAAAGAACCGTTTCACCTTGACTACTTATTAGCATAAACAGCATGTCATTCTTCATGTGTCCACGAACTGATTGGATTACTAAGAATTGTAATAAGATACCAATAAATTTTAACCTTGAATAGCTCAATTCCGCCAAAACAAGAGCCATTCAACCTTGACCTACCTTTTAGCATAGACAACAACCTGTCATTCTTCAACAAAAACCTCTTCATGTTTCCATGAACCGTTAAGATTTCTTAGGCTGGCCTCCCCCATACAGGTGACCCTGAACCCCCATACAGGTGACCCTGAAAGCAGCTATTACATAGTGTGCAGCAAAACGGGTTCATTGAACAGGTACCTATCTCACTCACACACACACACACACACGCACGCACGCACGCACCCACACACACACACACACACACACACACACACACACACACCTCACACTCACACTCACTCACACTCACACTCACACTCACACTCACACTCACACTCACACTTACGCTTACATAATTCTCTGTTTCCTATACACAAAGGATGAGAGGTCAAAGAATCACCCACACCTTCTTGGCCTTTAACACTCTAAGAATACCGGTGCAGATAACCTTGAAAATTGATTTCTAAGAATTTTAATAACTTCTAATAGTAATGATATAGCCAAGTTGATACTTATTCAAAATTTGTCGAGACACTGTTATGACACCAGGCAACATAAATTTGAGTGCACCCTTTAATTCACAAAAGAATTAAAATAAAGAGTGTAGCAATACCCCGATATGTTCTTCGCGATTTGACATAAACATACACTATGTTTTATTTTTTGCACATATGATTTAGAGCAAGAGTAGTTTAACCATGGAAAGAGTTACACAAGGACATGTCAAAAATTTTGTATGAAACTTTTAGTTTGGTCGAAACCATTTAGCTGTAGTTGGGATTTGCAAACATATTAAAGAATTGAAATAAATCAATTCAGTCATCTCTTGTAATAGTACGTAATCAGGCTGCTTGGTTTAATAAAAATATTAGTTTTGTGTCCGCAAAGAAAACTGAGGAATTTCACGGCGAGAAAACTGTTGCATGTCAGTCCTAACCCGCTTCCAGTAACATTCGGGTAAAGATAGCGCTACGCAACGAGAAAAACAATTCAATAGATATGTACAATACTGCTTATCCCTACCGGCCTTACACTTCTCATCCAAATATTCATATTCATATTATACGGGACAGTCTCCTATTTAAACGTTATGTAAATGTTTCGTACTTATAAAGAAGTCCTTTTTTTGAGCCGTTTGTAATATTTCATTGTTTAGAAGGAATTCATCAAAGTCTAGAAAGTACAGAAAAGATATCACGACCTTCAGATAAAATACCATATTATAACATTACAAGTTCTACAATTTAAGGACTTTTATGGCACTTTTGTAAACTTAAATACCTGCTTATGAGGAAGTATTAAGTATCAGGCCTAAAGAAAAAAATAATTTGCTTACGACGGTATCCTGTACGTGTGGAAAATAAATATACAGGTGTTTGTAAATAAATATAGCGTAAATAGTTCGTTAGTGAAGATTAACTGTGGATAAATAACTGTTTTTAAGGAAATAATCATTATAGTGTCGTGTGTACCTAGGATGGTAGAAAATTTAAAAATACCAAAAGGAAAGTGTACATTTCATAGCGATTTGGAAAGCCATGTAAAGTGCACAGCTTTCACCGGTACATGGTGAAAAGTCCGATATTGTTAAACATATATCGACACTTAAGCCTAAAAAGGCAGATACTGCTGCTTCTAGTAGTAGTAGTGTCCTTTTTTCGTTTGGAAATGAAGAACAAAAGTTGCTGCGATTGAGTGTACTTGGTCATACCACAACGTGATCCGCAATCAGTCCTTTCGATCTATGGATTGCGCTAGTAAGCTGATAAAAAATTGCTTACAACAAAAATTTGCGTGTGTTAGATCCAAATCTGAAAGTATTGTGTGTAACATTTTACAAAAAGAATCAATAAGCTCCATACAAAATAATCTTGGAATGGTCAGTTTTGTAACAATCTATATTCTTGTATCTGAGTATATTAATGAAAGGGTGGACAAATACGAATTAACAACACTAATAGCAATGTGTGCTAACAACAGAAATTTCAATCTTGAAGGAGCAGCAAGATATGGCCAAAATAGCGTCTTTCATAAAATTTAGCAGTTAATTAAAAGACCTTTAGTTGGGGGTAAACTGTGTTGCTTATGTCCTTCATAACTGTATTCAAACATCAGCAGACTGCTTCCTTATTGACATCGAAGCCATTATTGTGAAAATGTATTGCTACTTTGTTAATATTGAATGCCAAAAACTGTTGTTATTACCTTCCATAGAAAGTATATTAAAAATGTTTAAAACGTTATAGAGTTACTTTCTCTCTCAATAAACATGTCCCACATTGATTCTTAATGGTTTTAAAAACAATTTTTTGGAAGTAGTGGAATTTGAAAAATCTTCAATGGTTGAAGTATACATGGTTCCATCAACTTTAAAGCAACCATTAAGAGAACGGAAAAATGAAGTCTTTTTGCCAAATCCAGTTAACATTATGCTAGTAGCTTTTTTAATAAAGGAGAAGAGGTAACTCAATTTAAAACGGAGTGACAATGTTTAAACTACTTGTATATCCTGTTTCAATTCGCAAACGTTTCCTGGGGTATTGCTAAACAGCAACCTCTGAGGTCGAATGTTGAAAACTCATTATCTGTTTTCAAAATCAACATCGTGATATTCATATGATGATTCGGAACCTTTTGATGAAGTTGTATACATTAAAAAATATATAACCAGTCAAAAAATAAAAGAGAGGAAAGAAGTTTCTGTTTCTATTGACAATGGGTCCAGCTCTTTAACCACTTCAATAGTAAAGATATACCGCACAACAACATATTAAAAATTGTTGAAATGTGCATGTGTTTATCGGGATCCAACGTCGCCGCGAAAGGATTTTTATGCAAAAAAACTATTGGCCTTACTGTAAGAAGTTTAAAAGGACTTTTATTATCATTATTTATCTATTCTTTTTACCCTATTGCATTATGACATGAGACGCCTAAAAACTTACCATAAACAACCACTACATTCGTTGCATACATTAGAGAGCATGAAAACTGATAATTTTGTATCTAATTTTAAAAGGGTGATGCGCCCATGTCCTGTAGTTCCTTTTTACATAAATGTTCACCTTAGTTTAAACGTGTTATAAAATTGCGAGAAATTTACATCGAAATATTTTTTTCCATTGACAAAATGTTGCACGCCGCACTTTATTTCAACATCACCATTCTGATATTGAAATACTTTCTTTGATATTTCTTACTACGTGACAAATTGAAGTAATGATTCGATTTTTATCTATATCCATACACGTGTAGCGAACATCTTCCAGAACTGCAAATAATCCACCGTTTATAAGCGAGAAAATATCTGTTGTAATCCATTGGTTTAAAGGTGCATAGAAATGTCAAGACTTCTTTCAATACGCACATTTTGATTAAGCTGTAGTCAAACCATCATTCACACATATCTCACATATGGATTATCCAATTAAAGACTGTATTTTAATAATAACGTAATTATAATAATGATGTTACCTTGTACAAGAGCAGAATTGGCGCTGTATTACTTACCCCGTAATTAGGGCCCTTTTGGCAGTATTAAGAGCCTTTTTAGCCGTTCATCCCCTGGATGGTAGGAAAATGCGCGCGCATACAGTGAGTCAGTCACGTGGCCCTTGTGACAGGGGGGTAGAGAAATGTTTAATAAGGGAAGTATCGTGTGTGGTTAAATAATGTTTTAAACTTTTTCTTCTCGGATATTAACAGTTGGGTAACGTAGATAATTTTGTCTTGATGACAAAATTCGTAATCATTGCTGGAAAGGGATTCTAATAAATGTAATTATAACGTTGTTGCCGTCATATTAGCATCTTACTGTGAATTACGTAGCGTGCTTAATTTGATTCTACCAATTTGTCAATGAGTAATATTGTTCATGTAAAATTTGTTGAAGATTTGTCTAGGTTGTTGAATCCTGTTGAAAAGTGTTTGGTTACATACAAAGAAGAGGATTTAGCTTTGTCACAATTCTGATTTCATGGTGGTTGCAGATTGGATGTGGATTTCTTGAGTAAATTACCGAGGGACATGTTGAGTTTGCATTTTGATATGGAAAACTTTAATGGTGGGTGGTTAGATAAGACGTGATGAAGTGGAGTAAGACGGGTTTTTTGAGTTTACTTTAATTAGTTCTATGTTCCGTGTTTGCGTTTGGGTTGCGATGTAGCAACGCGGTGCACGCTTCATACTTACTAATTATCAGGTCGCTCCCTACCGTTAAGGCAGTTTTCACTAATTGTGGATATATAGTTCAAGTGCCCCTGGGAAATTGTTTGTGTTTGTGTTTTGCCAATTCTTTCAAACGTTCTCGTCTCCTCCGAGAAGGGAAGGTGCTTATCACTAGGAATTCCCTATATCGTGGATTAATTTACGACTTGAGACGGATTTGCATAGCTGTTTAAGAATAAACAATCATTCCTTTCGAGTGTTTACCGGAGAAGTGTACCTAAAATAACTTCTGATTTTATTATTTCTCGTTATAGAAAGTTTAT
Organism: Vesta saturnalis; assembly: GCA_036346205.1. Taxonomy (NCBI): domain Eukaryota; kingdom Metazoa; phylum Arthropoda; class Insecta; order Coleoptera; family Lampyridae; genus Vesta; species Vesta saturnalis. The sequence goes on from JARFJB010002396.1 coordinate 980,033, forward strand.
TTTGACGGTTACGGTCGCATATAAAAACAGAATTGAATATTGGAGCCGATTGTTATTCCTGATCGATCATAAAGATCAATTGAGTAGGGTAGTACAATTCCCGTTTCCTGCACCTGTGTTACTGCAATTTCACTGTTTCCATTTACAAAAACGTTTCTACCCTACCTTTTTTTTGTGTTTCTTTCTTATATTGCTATAACGATTTGCTACAAGATTATTTTAGATTTTGGTTGCAATAATTTGGCAAATTACTTTGCTCTTGCAAGATTCAATGAAAATTAACGGTGGGAATAGATTATATTATTTCAATTGCAACATATTGGTGTTATTGAATTCAGAAGCGTATTGTTTCGTTATTGAATCTTGCTTTGTGCGATTTCTGCCCAACTCAGGGCGGTAACGTTATTTAAGGAGTCAAGCAATATATTTATGATTTTTGTTTTGCCAGTAATTTCGAGATTCCACAGCCCTTGTAGTGACGACGTTTTTTTTGTTCACGATTTACACAAAAGTATTAGGAGCTTTTTTTACGATATTACAGCGACCATGCATTTATTGCAGTATAGAAAACTAACAGTTAAAATTAAAATTTGTATATATAGAGATTTTTTGATATATTTAACGCCAAAAAAAGTAAAATTTCGTAATTAACTTCGATGACCTCTACGTATCGGAGACAATTGATCTCACCGCACGTTGACGTTACCTTATTATTGCGTGTGATTATTTTGAACCTTTTTATATACAACCAGTCCAGGAGCATTTTCGCTGATCCAGTTGGTTGAATGCTACGAAAGGTAAGAAAGCTTTTATTTGTCTTTGAACTTTGCTGCAGTGTACTAGCGCTTCTTATTGTACTAAACTTACTAAGATTTTTGATTTTAAACAAACTGGCGCTCCTTGATTAATGACTGCTCCGATATTGATTAATGACATTCTTATTCACCTCACACGCGGGGTAACATCCTCCCCTACCCCTTCCAGTCAGCTATCGGCAATTACTCTTATCGAATTCAACCCGTTTTCTCAGCGGGAACTGTACTTTAAAACAGCCACAGTCGTGAATATGTGGCAAATAAAAGACTTTACAGCCATTAGAAACGTCTGGATATGTTATTACGGCTTTTGAAAGTGAAAAGAGGTGTTGAAAGACTGAAAGAGCAGAAGATTTCTACAACCGCAAAATACCTGATCTAAACTTAGAATTACAGATACCACGTTATGCGTTTAGATTTTATTCTGAACCGGTACATAAAATCCTGTCAACATTATTTAATATATTGACGAGACTGTGTGCGCGCACGAGCGCACAGTAATATACACCCACACACATGCACGCATGTATGCACGCACCCTCTCACACATACGCACACACACACACACACACACACACACACACACACACACACACACACACACACACATACACACGCACACGATCACACGTACATGCACTTACAGGCACACTCACCCACACACACACACACACGCAAGCACGCACGCAGGCATACACGCAGGCATACACGCACGCACGGACGCACTCACGCACGCACGCGCGCTCATACACACACACACACACACACGCACACACACGCACACACACACATACACATACCTTTCTTCTTTTAAACATATCTTCCTCAACGTGTTTTATTAGTATGATAAATGTATCAATATGTTTTTAAGAAGTAGATGTATCAATCTTCATTATTGAATCAAGTTATTAACCCATAGTTAAAACTTTTATAGGTAAATACCGTGGACAACAACCGCGCGGAGGGAGTATGAGTCTAAGCGGAAACCTCCTTTTTCAAACCAGACCCTATATTCAGCGAAGACACAACCCGCATGGTGCAAACCTGACCCTAGCATTTAACAGAGTCGAACCTCCTAGCCAATACTCATTGTAGGAGATTGATTCCTGTGATTTTTTAACAAAAGGATAGTGTATAATATGTATTATACCGTAAAAACGCCGAGATTATTCACGTTTCTTATACATCAAATTTTCACTTCTGTTGATAGTAATAATATGGGCATGGTTATATTTACATGTAATAAACACTTATTATACGATTTGACTAAACAGCACAATTTAATTTAAAAAATATTACACATATTACCGAAATGATGTATGATAAATATTACACAGTTTTGACTCCCATGCGCTTATATTTGTGTAATTTTAATCGCCTATAACTTGAATAACACAAAAGTTATACTTCTGACATAACTCAGTACTTGTATACACATTATTCAAATGGTAATAAACTAATAATAAATTATTATCTTGTGTTATTATATATAAAAAGAAGTAAATAAGTGCTAATTGTTTAATTAAGCGTTAAATCCTGTCAAATTAATGTATTTAATATAGACAAGCAGACGCTTTGAACAATTAAGTTTGAAAATTTTATATTCATTTTACCTTTCCAATTAAATTCGTTATAATTAAGTTTGGCATTATAAGATTTTATAATTAATTAAGCAACACAGTATTGTGTATTTAATCTTAAAATTAAGAATCGTTTTACGATGAACCATAATGTAAAGAATTGTATTAATAACAAAGTTTATGAATTATTCAGACCATAGTCTGTCACAGTATGTGACATTACCAAAAAAATTTATTAAAAATGGATATCCTTACCTGTTTACAAAAGCGTGTTCTATTACAAAAATCCAACAGTTTGTTTGGTTTGCCTCTTTAATACTGCAAATTGGGAATATTTGAAAAATGTATTAATGTTGACTTTGACTAAAGTAAATTTTTTTAATTAAATTTATTGATTTTGGTCAATTTAAATTTTAATTATAATTTTAAGACCACCGTACGGGAGCGATTGAAAAGGGTGATAACCTTTTAAATGTTAAATGATAAACTGATTTAGGTCGTTTTCTAAATATTACATAAAGAAAAAATTTTGTCATTTAAAGGAATGCAATGTAACTTGATTTGAAATAGTTAAACATTTATTAACAGATAAAACGTTAAACACATCAATACTTTTGCTATTGCACTCCATTATAATTAGTCCTCTACATCCTATTAGTGTACAGACGGAATTGTATATATATATATATATATATATATATATATATATATATATATATATATATATATATATATATATATATATAAAACAATATTTTATCAAATGGACATAAAAATGTTATACCCTAATTTAAAATAACACTTTAATCCTAATATTTTTTCCCCTGTGATAAATATCCATAACATGAATTAGAATGGTGCTTTAACGTACAGTAATGCATTTTATGTTTAATCGTACATAACGTTATGCAGTAATTTTAGTAACATAAATCTGTTCATTACATTAAATTCGAGACAACCAATGTAAGAAAACTTGATCTCCAAATGTTACTCAAAAAGAACGTAACAAATAAAAAAATGTCATTAATTTAATAATTTTTTAGATGGACTATTGTGGAAACTGGATTGAACTATCGAAATGAGAGATATTGTTTGTCTGTTCAACGGTAACTAGGATTGAAAATATTTCGCTTCTAGTAGTATAAACAGTTATATTCTTTATTGATTTGCTTGTTTACTGCACATTGAATTGAAGCAAATGGGTATATGATTTGTTTGTTACGAAGAAATATATGCAGAGGCTTACGTATATCCTACCGATTAGTTGGAACCCTATCGCGCGTAAGCGTGTGTGTGTACGTACGTGTATGTATATGTGTATGTGTACGTGTACGTGTACGTGTACGTGTACGTGTACGTGTACGTGTACGTGTACGTGTACGTGTACGTGTACGTGTACGTGTACGTGTACGTGTACGTGTACGTGTACGTGTACGTGTACGTGTACGTGTACGTGTACGTGTACGTGTACGTTACGTGTACGTGTACGTGTACGTGTACGTGTACGTGTACGTGTACGTGTACGTGTACGTGTACGTGTACGTGTACGTGTACGTGTACGTGTACGTGTACGTGTACGTGTACGTGTACGTGTACGTGTACGTGCACGTGTACGTGTACGTGCGTGTACGTGTGCGTGTGCGTGTGCGTGTGCGTGTGCGTGTGCGTGTGCGTGTGCGTGTGCGTGTGCGTGTGCGTGTGCGTGTGCGTGTGCGTGTGCGTGTGCGTGTGCGCGTGTGCGTGTGCGTGTGCGTGCGCGTGCGCGTGCGCGTGCGCGTGCGCGTGCGTATGCGTACGTATATGCGTACGCGTACGCGTATGCGTAGCGTATGCGTATGCGTATGCGTATGCTGTATGCGATGTGTATGTGTATGTGTATGTGTAGTGTATGTGTATGTTGTATGTGTATGTGTATGTGTATGTGTATGTGTATGTAGTGTATGTATGTAGTGTACGTGTACGTGTACGTGTACGTGTACGTGTACGTGTACGTGTACGTGTACGTGATGTAGTTGTATGTGTATTATGTATGTGTATGATATGTTGTGTATGTGTATGTGTATTGTATGTATGTGTATGTGTATGTGTATGTGTATTGTATGTGTATGTGTATGTGTATGTATGTATGTGTATGTATGTGTATTGTGTATGTGTATTATGTGTATGTGTATGTATATGTGTATATGTATGTGTATGTGTATGTATGTGTATGTGTATGTTATGTGTATTGTATGTGTATGTTATGTGTATGTGTATGTGTATAGTGTATGTGATGATTATGTATGTGTATGTGTATATGTGTATGTGTATTGTATGTGTATGTATGTGTATGTGATATGTGTATGTGTATTGTATGTATGTGTATGTATGTGTATGTGATATATGTGTATGATGTATGTGTATGTGTTGTATTATGTATATGTATGTGTATGTGTATGTGTATTGTTATGTATGTGTATGTGTATGATGTATTATGTATGTATGTGTATGTGTATGTGTATTATATGTATGTGCATTGATGATGTATGTGTATGTGATGTATGTGTATGTGTATGTGTATGATTATGTGTATGTGTATGTAGTATGTATATGTATGTGATGTGATGATATGTTGTATGTATAGTGTATGTATGTGTTATGTGTATGTATATGTATGTATGTGTATGTGTATGTGTATGTGTATAGTATGTATGTGTATGTATGTATGTAATGTGTATGTATGTATATTGATGATATGTATGTATGTGATATGATGTGTATATGATATGTGTATGTATATAGTATATGTGTATGTGTATGTATATGTGTATGATGTTATTGTATATGTATTATATGTATGATGTATGTGTATGTATATGTGTATGTGATATGTATATGTATATTATGTGTATATATATGTGTATATGTATGTATGTATATGATGTATATGTGTATATGTATATGATTATGTGTATGTATGTATGTGTATGTGATATGTATGTATGTATATGTGTATTATGTGTATGATGTATGTAGTAGTGTATGTAGTATGTTAGTATGTGTATGTATGTATATGTGTATGTGTATGTGTATGTATGTATGTGTATTGTATATGTATATGTATTGTATATGTATATGTGTATGTATGTATTGTATTGTATGTATATGTATGTTAGTGTATGTGTATGTTATGTTATATGTGTATGTTATGTATTGATGTGTATGTGTATGTGTATGTAGTATTGTATGTTATGTATGTGTATGTGTATGTGTATGTGTATGTAGTATGTTATGTGTATGTGTATGTGTATGATGTATGTGTATGTGTTATGTGTATGTTATGTATGTATGTGTATGTTGTATGTGTATGTGTATGTGTATGTGTACGTGTACGTGACGTGTAGCGTGCACGTGTACGTGCACGTGCACGTGCACGTGCACGCTGACGCGTACGCGTACGCGTATGCGTATGCGTATGCGTATGCGTATGCGTATGCGTATGCGTATGCGTATGCGTATGCGTATGCGTATGCGTATGCGTATGCGTATGCGTATGCGTATGGGTTAGCCATAACCACTTAATATTATTGTTAATTTTGCCGAATCCTTTAATTTACAATTGCGCCTACTATATGCGTTTCTAGAAAATGGTTTTGTCATAGCTCCTTTTTTTCCCAACATTTATCCCATTCTTTTATACTATTGCCATTTAATCCGTTATGTATTTATGATTTAATAACTCTGTTATAATGTATTATTTCTAAATTAGTTCTTCCCTCTATTGCTAAATATTTTTCTAAATTAATGCTATCGTCGTTGAAACTATATAAACAGAAATGAATAAACCATTGTTCAGCTTCTAACTTAGACAATAAAATCTTATTTTTTCAATTAAAAGCTGTGATTTTGATTATTTTTTAATATATGCAATATTTAGAGGTATAAATTAAAACAGATTTAAATGTTTAATTTTTTCTAAAGATTTTAATACCGCTAATAATGCTGCTTGATCTAATACACAAGCTTGATCTAGTTTAAATTTCATTTTATATTTCACATTAGATTTTGAAATTATATAAACACCTGAACCAATAGTTGTGTTTTCTTTACAACCAAAAGAAACATTTTTATAGTTATATATGTTGTCGTTAATTTTGTAATTTTTTTTTAATTTTAATATATTATGCTGGGCTTGTCCAAAGATAGTAATTAAAAGGATTTTCAAAATTAAATTCTTCATTTTTAATATTTCTTTTGATAAGGAAAGGTTGTGAAATTTATTTTAGTTTTATATTACTTGGGTTGGTATCTGATATGATACACGAGGCTTCATATGAAATTGTTCTAAATCCTTTTATAATTTTAATAATCATCAACCTTTGAACTCTTTCTAATTTTTTGCGTCTGTGCGTCTGTGCGTCTGTGCGTCTGTGCGTCTGTGCGTCTGTGCGTCTGTGCGTCTGTGCGTCTGTGCGTCTGTGCGTCTGTGCGTCTGTGCGTCTGTGCGTCTGTGTCTGTGTGTCTGTGTGTCTGTGTGTCTGTGTGCTGTGTGTCTGTTTGTCTGTGTGTCTGTGTCTGTGTGTATGTGTGTCTGTGTGTCTGTGTGTCTGTGTGTCTGTGTGTCTGTGTGTCTGTGTGTCTGTGTGTCTGTGTGTCTGTGTGTCTGTGTGTCTGTGTGTCTGTGTGTCTGTGTGTCTGTGTGTCTGTGTGTCTGTGTGTCTGTGTGTCTGTGTGTCTGTGTGTCTGTGTGCCTGTGCGTCTGTGCGTCTGTGCGTCTGTGCGTCTGTGCGTCTGTGCGTCTGTGCGTCTGTGCGTCTGTGCGTCTGTGCGTCTGTGCGTCTGTGCGTCTGTGCGTCTGTGCGTCTGTGCGTCTGTGCGTCTGTGCGTCTGTGCGTCTGTGCGTCTGTGCGTCTGTGCGTCTGTGCGTCTGTGCGTCTGTGCGTCTGTGCGTCTCTGCGTCTGTGCGTCTGTGCGTCTGTGCGTCTGTGCGTCTGTGCGTCTGTGCGTCTGTGCGTCTGTGCGTCTGTGCGTCTGTGCGTCTGTGCGTCTGTGCGTCTGTGCGTCTGTGCGTCTGTGCGTCTGTGCGTCTGTGCGTCTGTGGGTCTGTGGGTCTGTGTGTCTGTGTCTGTGTGTCTGTGTGTCTGTGTGTCTGTGTGTCTGTGTGTCTGTGTGTCTGTGTGTCTGTGTGTCTGTGTGTCTGTGTGTCTGTGTGTCTGTGTGTCTGTGTGTCTGTGTGTCTGTGTGTCTGTGTGTCTGTGTGTCTGTGCGTCTGTGCGTCTGTGCGTCTGTGCGTCTGTGCGTCTGTGCGTCTGTGCGTCTGTGCGTCTGTGCGTCTGTTCGTCTGTGCGTCTGTGCGTCTGTGCGTCTGTGCGTCTGTGCGTCTGTGCGTCTGTGCGTCTGTGCGTCTGTGCGTCTGTGCGTCTGTGCGTCTGTGCGTCTGTGCGTCTGTGCGTCTGTGCGTCTGTGCGTCTGTGCGTCTGTGCGTCTGTGCGTCTGTGCGTCTGTGCGTCTGTGCGTCTGTGCGTCTGTGGTCTGTGTGTCTGTGTGTCTGTGTGTCTGTGTGTCTGTGTGTCTGTGTGTCTGTGTGTCTGTGTGTCTGTGTGTCTGTGTGTCTGTGTGTCTGTGTGTCTGTGTGTCTCTGTGTCTGTGTGTCTGTGTGTCTGTGTGTCTGTGTGTCTGTGTGTCTGTGTGTCTGTGTGTCTGTGTGTCTGTGCGTCTGTGCGTCTGTGTGTCTGTGTGTCTGTGTGTCTGTGTGTCTGTGTCTGTATTATCGATAGATTTGTGTAAAACGTGAATACAAAAATTAACCATTGAAAACTCAAAAAAGGTAAGTATTGTAAGCATGTGTAATAATGGTAAGAGTTTACATTTTCAGAATTTTTATATATTTAGATAAATGCTACTGTATACATTTACAGAGATTAATTTTACTAAATACGGAGCTAAACTAAACAATGAAAACAAAACGGGTAATATTAACATTTACAATGCAGAGGTGGTTTATCTAACGACACCTTTTACAAAAATGAAACTTACTTTGTTTCGCAAATTGAGAAGGATTGCTGAGTTAAACATAACTATCTCTTGCTCTGTTTATTCTTAAGCTGCACATCAGGATTTTATTAAGATAATATATACGTTAAAACAGTAACGAACCTCAGAACTTTAAATAAATTAGCATACAGAACAAGATCTTTGATATATCAGCGTCATCAAATACTAATTACTGGTTTACAAGACAAGACAATTAATAGGTGTTACGGACGATTGAAAATGAATGGGAAAATCAACTTTGAAATAAATTGGTTTTTGGGCAGGATTAGGTATAACCTTTAATTGTTTGAAGGAGAAGGTTCTACGTATACCTACAGAGACTAGCTGGGTACTGAGTATCGCGGCGGGATACAATCTCTACGTTACGGATGTTTGTCGACTGAGGTTGCAGGTTACTGAGATGTATTAAACATATTGATGGGATGTGGATATTTATATTTTGATACGCCTTATATTCACTTCTGGACAGGCAGTCTGGATAAAATAAGCGTTTCATCGGTTCAGATTCTAGAAATCAGTTAAAACAGGAGTATTTCTTTAAGGTAATCTTCACAATATTAACTTATGACATTGCGGATTGCAAATTATACCGCATCTGGTTTAGTTAGAGTTCACTTGTATATTACGTAATTTCTAATGTTTGGATCTTGAAATTAATGATAGGATTTTAGTCTATTTATGTGAAGCATATAACTGAAATTAATACAATTTCGGGAAACCGAGCTAATGCTTATTTACAACGTTTTTGATAGTACTCAGTGACGTAATTATTAAAATGGCGGACATCCGCCATTTTGTAAAATAATTTTAAATGGGGTCACATGGCAAGTAATATCTCATTTGAAACCTCGTTACAAGTCCCTTTCAACCACATTGACAACATTAAAGTATTACTACTGATTCGTGAGTTTCGACCCAAAAACGACAATTAATCTTTTGAGGTTTTTGGGTTGAAACTCATGAATCACTAGCAATGTTTTAATGTTGTTGATGTCGTTGAAAAGGACTTGAAACGAGCTTTCAAATGAGCTATTACTTGCCATATGATCCCACTTAAAATTATTTCACAAAATGGCGGCTGTCCGCCATGTTTAATGGTTATGTCTCAGAATACGTTGTATATGTGCCACTGTTCGGTTTTCCAAAATTTTATTAATTTTAGTTTTATGGTTCAAACAATAGGTTGGGGGGCCTTTGGATGGGCACTGTATACAATTTCTTGAGTGCGGATACGGATTCTATTAATTACATCATGTCAGAAATTGGCCTGTTTAAATAGACAAAACGGTGGGGAATCTGACATGGAACAATTCTCGATGTTTTTGCACCGAACGCAGAGGAGATAAAATTGAACATTTGTTTATTCGAAACGTCGGTAGTCTAATGAACCGGTTAATTAATAAATAATTAATTAGGTTACCGCATGTAAAGACGGCACGTTACAAATTGATATCGCATATATTGAAAAGGACTGCAAACAATAAAGAGTTAAAGTATTAGTTTAGTTAATGAGCGTTTGCAGTATCCTGCTTTACCAAATGACGAAGTGGATAATAAATATTCAGTAGCTTAAAACTTGGTAGCTATATCGCCTTTAAAATACAAGCAAGAGTTCTAATTTGGGACAAACAGAAATGTCAGTACTTTCTAAGTTAAGTAAGTAGAACACTTGTAACTACTCGATTTTGAAGAGCAAATCTCAGCTTGTAAAATGTTTGTGTGTGCAAATATTTTTTTTTCATAGGGGACGAAATTTCAACAAAGATACAGTATGAAAAAAAGTGACTCTAATCAACATTACCCATTTTAAATAAATACCTGACGAGGTGCATGAAATGCATTAGATTTATTAATAATTACTCATGTTGAGGAAATGCATTAAATATTCTATAACTTTACATAAGTTATCACTATAAACGTAGTAAATAAATGTTGTAACACGGGTATGTTTTTCTTATTTACATATTCTAATAGAAAGATACCATTGTAAGTACCACTTATTAAATTAAGGAAACTCTGGGTTTAATAAATCTCAAAAATAAAGTTTTCTTACCAACATTACCTTGACTCTAAATTTTCAGAAAACTGTTAAGTTTAATAAACACTAACGTTGCTCACGATTTTTTTGACAAATTGTAGTCATTAATAAAGCAAAATGAGAATATCGAGAATGAGTGATGAGTGTGTACGGCATACAGCTTTAGTTAAAACTTTGCTTCAAACTGTAGGGGTGAGTTTGCTTCTAGTTTTAACTTAACTTTGTACTAACGTTTGCTAATCATAATTGTATGTATGTTAATTATAGAACAACTCCATAAATTCGTAATTAGTAAGTTATTTTGCAATTAATATGCATATATATATATATATATATATATATATATATATATATATATATATATATATATATATATATATATGATATATATATATATATGTTTAGGAGGAAATGTAGTTACTATAGTATTTTATTCTACGTTTAATTTTAAGCAAAAGAGCCTATAAACTTACGTTCGAAAACGTTTCGTTTAGGATATACAGGGCGTAAAAGTTAAAAAAATTAAATTAATTTTTTTTTAATATCTCTCGATCGTCTCGAAATAAATTCACGAAATTTTGTATCCGGGGACTTCTTGAGACGAGCAATTCAAATCGATGATTTCGATGTAACCTCTTAAATTTCATAATAACAAACAATTGAAATTCAAATATTTTGTAAATAAGTTTGGTTATCGTAATTTAAGTTCCGGTAATATGTTTTTGAATAACGAGTGGTCGTTATACCAGTGTTCGTAATGTAAACAAAAATTCGAAAAAGCAACCTAAAAATAGATACATTATTAAATTTAGCAAAATTATAATTAAAATAAAAGTGCTTAAAATAAAGTGTTTAACGAAAATATTTAAGCCACATACCTATGGCTTGAGAACGTCCACCGTGCATAATTAACATAAGCGCAAGTGCTGTTGACCTTCCTTCGTTGGGGTATAATGGGTATAATGTATGGAATTCAAACCACAGCTGATATGGACATTGGTTCATCATCATTGTACTTGTTATGGTGCAGCTAAAGACAAGGGAAAAGTAAACATGAGTCTATGAATTCTTTGTACTTATTTGAGGTTATGTTTATCATTGTGTATTATCTATGTGCATTCGTGTAAAGAATATTAGTAAATTGCATGCTGGTCTGGAAATTACAAAATCATGTATTGAATTTATGTTGAGTTATTATTGTTATAAAAAGGAAATGATACTTACCAAAAAATATATTATTCTTAATGTGGTTTAGTCGTGAACATATAAATACAAATTCAGATTCGCATGAGTACAACACGATATAATTGAATTGATACATGGTGTTTCAATAAATAGAATATAATTCCATAATTGTAAAAATTCACAATTGAATTTATTTTGGTTAAGAGCTCTACTTATAATTATTAGATTTTGGCCATGAGCTGTTTTGATCCCTATCCCCAGCCATCCATAGCCGAGGCAATGTATTTAAATAAAAATAACAGTATTTGTTATAATAAAGTTATGAGAGCATATGGTGACGAAGTTTTAATAAAATACACAACAATCTTCTAATGTATTTGATTATTTATTACTAATTAAAATAAACTTTACAAAATTAAAGGGCTCGCAAACGTGGGGCAATTTTAATTTTAATACAATAGTTCAATAAGAAAAATAAACATTACTATACTATATATATATATATATATATATATATATATATATATATATATATATAAATATATTGCACTAATTTTATAATACTTCATTATTATCTCCTTATTTACTTATTCAAAGACAACATTATAAGTGAAAGTTAGTTTACAAGATGTAACCAAAACCTTGCTATATGTAAAAAGTAAATGGGACTATACACAATTATAAACTCCCCTAATATTTGAGAAATAATTTTGAAAAATTCTAAGATCCTTCAAAAATCTTCAAAGATCTGTGCAGAAGCATTTGCTGTATCAACTGATCTCACACAAATCATTTTCGAACCAAGCAGAATCCCTGACAACCTTAACCGTACTCCACATCTCCTGGACTTATTCCTTACAACTAACCCACTTGTCTATAAAACAAGAGTCCTTTCCCCACCTGGTCAATCAGACCACTGCCTAATCGAAATAACTTCCTCTGTACCCAATCCCACTGGTACTCAAAAAACAGATAGAACTATGTGGTGTTTTTTAAATCAGCTAACTGGAGCGAACTGTGAGATGTTTTTGCAACCTTCCCCTGGCGCGAGTGTTGCTTTAAACGGTTTGACATTTACAAATGAATAACAAATAAAAGCATAAACTCGATACCAAATGGAAATCAAATAAATCTTTCAAAAGTCACGCCAACTATATTGCCGCAAGGGACAGTTGCATAACCATCATCGCCAAGGTCAAAAAGATGTTTGAAGAACGTAAATGCAAAGAATTAGTCTCATGTCCTTTGGGTGGTCGTAAAGTTTGGTCATTAGTAAAAACTTTAGTAGGTCTTCATTTCCTCCCATGACGTCTCGCGACGGATCCTGCTGAAAAATACGCTATTAAACCAATCCACTTTCGTTACAAGCTCCTAGAATCAATTATCAATAAACTTGACTTAAATAAGGAGACTGGCCCTGACGGTATTCCAGCTATCTCCCTTAAAAATGCTACCCCGAGCTAGTACCTGTGCTAGTAACTATTTTCGATCTCCATCTCATCTGGAGAGTTTCCCTCATTATGGAAAATGTCCAACCTATTCGTAAAAAGGGCGACAAAACCAATCCCTTAAGCTATCGACCGATAGCTATCACTTCCATTCTGTCGAAAATCATGAAAAACGCCATCAACTACCAATTACTTTCGTTTCTCGAGTCCAATAAACTCTTAAACAACCACCAGTATGGGTTCTGACAGAGTCGTTCAACGGGTGATCTTCTTTCATATGTCACCCAACTTTGGAATAACACATTACAGAGTTCCGGTGAAATGGTTGTAGTAGCTTTAGATATTTCAAAGGATTTTGACCAGGTTTGGCACAAGTGTCTACTTGCCAAGCTCACTTCGTTCAGCTTATCCGATACGGTCATCCATATTTTTTTCGAAAGAAACTACTATTAACGCGGGAGTACCCCAAGGATCAGTGATAGTTCCCACACTTTTCCTGCTATACATAAATGACCTTATTTCCTCAACAACTAACCCAATCCATTGCTTTGAAGACGACAGCACACCACAACAATAAGTCTAATCAGGACGTTAAGGTGATAACGACAGCCTGAATCAACAGTGACTTAGAACGTGTCCTTGAATGGGGAAGGAATAATCTACTCACGTTCAACGCCGACAAAACGCAGTGTTGCCTTGTGCCCGCCAAGAAAGACCGATCATTTCCTGCTGTAAATATTAATGGCTTAGAACTAAAATTTTCGAACCCTATTTCTATCTTATATTAGGGATGTCCGTATCAGTACTTCACATCGCAACAACTCCTTTTACTGTATAAGGTTCATATTTAACCTAATCTAGAATACAATTCCCACCTCTGGGTCAGTGCTCCCCAATACGCACTTGATATGGTGAACCGCATCCAAAAAAGAGGTATAAGATTTATAAATGACCCGTCGCTGACTTCTGACCTACAGCCTGTTGAGCATAGAAGAATAGTTTCGGTTCTTTCCTTATTCTATCGCTATTACCATGGCAAATGTGCCTCCGAAATACACTCCTTGATACCTTCGGAGTTCATCTTCGCTAAGAACACTTGGTTTGCCCATTCACACCATAATTACGCACTCAAAATTTTATCGTGTCACACTAAAGGGGCTCACTCTACATTTTTCCACACGGCGACCAAATTGTGGAATGCACTACTAAGTTCCTGTTTTCCTCCAATCTTTGAGTTATGGTTATTGTAAGTTCAAAGGTAAATATGTAATTAAAAATTATTATTAATTTTATTAAATACATAAATAAAAAGTTTACCTCGCGTAGGATTCGAACCTTAGACCTGTACTTTGCTAGATTTTTGATTTAAGGTAGTCATTCATAAATTTCTCGGCATCCTAACAATATCTCTAAACCCACCCAGTGTTCCAGAGAGCTTTAGCACGTTAGGCAAATCTTATCCTGTTCGGGAATACTATAAATTAAAAAAAACATGTCACCCATAGAAATGTAAAATCTGTTAGTGAAGTTCATGTATTAACGCCAAAATTTAAAATTTGGGCAAAAACGTATTATTATGTTTTGAACTGTACGATGCATGCCGCGTCAATTGGACAACTACCGATACATTCCCTATTAAAAACACCAACCAATGATAAACCTTAGTCATCTGCATTAATGTGTTTAATTTAAATGTTAGTTTGGTTAACAATTTAAACGAAATTCTATTTAAAAATAATTAAGGTATCTAACAAGGTTGTGTAATTGGCGGCCCGCGGACCCAGTTACTGTGGCCCGTGAAAGATTATTATACAAAAATTCAGCAATTTCCTTTAATTCCGGTCCTTTTGAAAAAGGTTTTATAGTCTAATCAAAATAAACTTTTACAAAGTATGTGGTTATAATTAATATAACTAATTGAATCAAAATAAAATGTTTCCTATTATATTAAGGAGGAATAACAGACGGTTAGAATCTGTTAACTGCATATCCGAGCACTGCGAAATCCGTACTGACTACTGCGCGTCACAGCTCACGCACGTGAAACTCAGTGTCAGTCCGTATTGTGCGTTCGTGCCTTAGATTAGGTAAAAAAGATGATACCACACATGTATATTAGGCAATACTTCTCTTTTGTTACCGCAACCGATTCATTCGCCATTGATTATGAGGTAAACAAACTGGTTAACACGGTTAAGGTTTTAGTGTTTTTTACCGAAAAGTTTTGTAAATGAAGTGTATTGTGAATTTTTAATAATGGTGAACTGTTGTGCTTTTGACTTTAAAAGTTATAGCGATAAAAACGTGCCAGGAATATCTTTTCCTAAGTAATTATTAAAAATGCAGTGTCACACTGTCAGTAAACAACTGGAATTTGTTATTGTTTGGAAGTGGTTTGAACTGTGTCCCATTGATATGTTGTACATACTAAACATAAGCAAGTATAAAACCTAATTTCATTTGTTATTTTATAATCATTTTCATTGAAATCTTCACTATTATGTTAATTTATTTTGTAGTATTATGCCAATATAGCAGTGGCGTTTCATACTTGTCTGTGGAATTGTGCTCAAAGTGCTAGTTTCAAGTTTCAAGTAAAATGAGATAATTGACATATAAAATTGCATAATCAAAATACATTTGAAATGAGATGGAATGACATTAATCAGTATCTATTATTTAATTTATGATGAACATAGCTTAATAGGACCTTTATTTATACTAATCATATCCTGATACGCCACTGTGCTACACAATTATGTGCCAAGCTGTAACAGGCAGAATTGGAATATTACGTGTCCGCTCTCTTTCCTTGTGTAAGGTTCGTGCATATTGTTTATTGTCGGTCAACTCCTTCTTCGTCTTAATTCGTGAATTTTATTACTCTATGGTCTTCAACTTGCAAATTGAATACACCTGTTATACAGGGTGTCCCAACAATTTATTTATCTTATAACAGATTGTCGTAGTCAACAACGAGGGGCATCTTGTATTTTTTTAATGGAACATCCTATATATTTTTATATATTTGAATTCTCTGTTAAATGTTGAGCAAAATGATATAGGTACTATTGGTCTACGACTAACGGTTCCTAAGTTATTGACATTTCTATGTAAAAAAATTGGTCAATTAAGTAGGCTCCTGTTCCGCCATATTGAACGATATCGGAGTGAAATTTTGGGATTTGTGTTTCCAATCTGTCTAGTTTTAACTTCTATATTCAAATTGCAGACACTTTTCTTTACATATACAGGGTGGTTCGTTTTTCTCAATGTTATTCTTCTCATCTTTAAATAGCACACCCTGTATTTTATTACAGATTTGAATAGCATTTTTACGGGATTTCAATAGAAACTCACTTTTTCTAAGTGTTTTTGAATTATTTAGTGATAATGTTGAAAATTGTAAACATTTTTATTTTTGTTGAATTTGTCTCAATATAAAATAAATAAAGACAATATCACAATTCATAGAAAAACAGAAATGAAACAATGCTAATAGTTATAAAACAGTGAAGTTGTAGGTTTATCACACAATTCAACATTTTGCACTATAAAAGAGCAACGCTTAATAATTGTTTACTTGCAGAACTACATAACTACAAAATGGACTTAAAGAGCACAATCAATAACCGTAGTTGGTCTTCAATTGTCTTTTTGTGTTTCTTAACAACTTAACGAAGGAAAGCCATTTATTATAAATAATTCGTGAAAAATTGTCAGATAACTATGTGATAGTGACCTCGTTATATACTTAGTGTGCGATGAATTTTTCAAACGAAGCGCTGATTAATATGATCTATGTTTTGGGACAAGTCGAAAGGTACTATTTGTTGGCATCCAGGATATATTAACAAAAGTATCCTTAGCTAGACATACAAGACTTGAAGCGCTTCAACTTCTTCGAGAACGATTTGAGGAGACAGGAAATGTCATATGCAAAAAAAAATGTATAAAATAGTACAGTTGCAAACGAAGAAAACGAGTTGACAGCTTTATTAAATTTATAAGAAAATCCTCACGTAAGTGTTAGCCAGATTACGGTACAAGTAGATCTGAGCAAAAGTTCAATACAAAGAATTGTAAGTAAACATAAATATCACCCATACCATTTATGTTTGCATCAAAGCCTACAACTCCAAGATTTCGCAACTCGTGTCGCATTTTGCAATATTATTCTGGAGAAAATTAACTAACAAGCCAATTTTGTGACTTTGTGCTATTTAGCGACGAAGCAAGTTTTAATAGCATAGGAGTCGTTAATAAAGTCCACAGTGGGTACAAGAAGTACACTACCAGCATCAGTGGACTGTGAATGTGTGGGGTGGTATTCTCAATACTGATATAATAGGACCTTTCTTTTTCGATGGTTCCCTGACGAGCGAAAGATAGAAAGATATCTGCAATTCCTTCAAGAAGATTTGCCACAGTTGCTCGAAAATGTGAATCTACATACTCGACAAGTTATATATTACCACACGATGGATCCCTGCCGCACTACCATAATGAGTACGTCGGTTTTTACAAAATTAGCGCGAAGATCGCTGGATAGGTAGCGGTGGTCCCATCATTTGACCCGCGAGATCACCCGATCTTACTCCCCTAGACTTTCCTCTGTGGGGATATGTCAAACAGGAAGTGTATAGGGATTTGCCTACTACACAAGCCAATATGAAACTTAGAATTACCGAGGATTTTCGAAGTATTCGAAGAAGCACCCTTCAAAATGTCAAAGCAACGTTTACTAGGCGGTTGACAATGTGCATTGCTGCAAATGGAAAAATTTTTGAACATTTAATATAAAATTTGTAATTCATTGTGTTCTTTACTTCCATTTTAAAGTTTAAGTTAAGTTTTAAGTTAAAGTTTATAGTTATGCAGTTCTGCGAGTAAATAATTATTAAGTGTTACTTTCTTATAGCGCATAATATGGAATTGTGTCATAAACTTTCACGGTTTTATAACAATTAGCATTATTTCATTTCTGTTTTTCTGTGAATTATGATATTGTCTTTATTCATTTTATATTGTTTTAAAAACACTTAGGAATAGGTAGTAAAAAGTGAGTATATATTGAAATCCCGTAAAAAACGCTATTCAAATCAGTAATAAAATGCAAGTGGTTTAAAGTTTAAAAAAAAATGAGAAAAATAACATTGAGCAAAATGGACCACCCTGTATATGCAAAGAAAATAGTGCAATCTGAATGTAGTAGTTAAAACCAGACAGATTGGAAAAACAAGTCCCAAAATTTCACTCCGATATCTTTCAAGATGGCGGGGCAGAAGCCTACTTAATTGACTAATTATTTTATATAGAAATGTCAATAACTTAGGAACCGTTAGTCGTAGATCCATATTACCTTATATCATTTAGCTCAGCATTTAACAGAAAATTCAAATATATAAAAATATATAGGGTGTTCCATTGAAAGAAACACAAGTTCAATGTAGTGCTGAAAAATGGGACACCCTGTATATACAAGAATATTTTTACAAGATGCTCCTCGTTGTTGACTACAATAATCTGTTACAAGATTTTTTATTGAATCAACAGTATAGGCGTAATCTTCCACCCCGAAATCGTTGGGACACCCTGTATATTATTACGGAGAATAAACCTTCTCGGGTAGATTTGTACAATATTTATTCCGTTTTCGCCATCAAAAAATTATCAGGCGTATACTTTTGTGATTTTTAAACTGTTAGAAATGGCTGGTATGCGAGGGATACCATTTTTCCCATGTATTTGTTAATGAAAGATTACCTATACATACACAATAAGGTACTATACGATGGTTACAACAGATTTTTTTTAGTAAGTACTGAACTTTTATTTAAATATGTACTTACTGCAGTTACGTTTGTTGCAAGCATTTCTATTGAGAAAAGTCTGTGTTTTGTTATAGTGTTGGGATATTCCATGCATTAAATTGTGCATTCAGATAATTTTAGATAGTTAAATAAACCATAAAGTCCTTGTTTGTGTTAAATGTTTGAGCTGTAATAAATGTAGAAATTTTTAACATTATCGTTCGCCGATTAGAGTGATATCCGTAACTTTTTCGCATTATAGAATAAGTAATACATGTAACAGCAAAATGGAATAAGAGATTTAAATGAAATGCTGAGTAATACGGGAAAATTATTCATTCCATTAAGTGGATGTTTATATTATGTGATATTTGTATTGGAATTGTTGCATCTGCAATATTAAATTACCCGACCTGTAGATGGGAAGGGAAGTTTATTAAATCGGAGTTCAGGAAAATTAATATCTACCGTTTTGTCAGTAATAGCAACGTTCTATATGATAAATACCCTTTATAACTTGCATATTATATTGATTAATAACGTTCGAAAGGGAGTAGACTTGTTTGATGTATTTCTGGTAAAGTAGGTTGTTAATATAAAACTTTAATTTAATTCCTGGTTCACAGTTTTGAGCATTCTTCATTTGATAATAATATTGTGTGTAATTTGTTATACCTTCCTGTCATTGTTACTTATAACTGAGTTAAGTACCCATGATTTATTAATTTAATTTAATTAATTTGGTTAAGTTTGTAAACAAACTTTGTTTAGTGTCTGCTGGTTACTAGCATCTATTATCTTGTTGAGACACACGATTTGGATGACTATATTTCATTCGGCTATGGCCCAATGAGATTGACCGTATAACAACGTTTGCCACTCGAAACATAGTTGGCAACTGTTGATAGACTATAAAATAAAATAAAGTAACATTAATACGGACAACAATTGGCAGCTAAACTATTATCTTGGGGGTGCGTATTTTCAGTTAAGGGTAATTAATTATATTTCCGTGCCTATGTTCCTTGACTATTTAACACCTAAATAAAGTATTTGATTGTAAGTAAAATCATACTTTTATTTGTTACTCAATAGTACGCTAAACATAAGCTCTGTAAAATCACTTTACAAGCTGCTAACAAGTCAACTGTCATTATTAGCTTGTGTATGTGTACCAACATTTGACAATTAATAACCCGTTGGCGTAGTTAATACTTTAAGCCACGAGAAATTACGTTACTTTGTAGGTAAACACCTGTTAGGTATTAATTTATTCCTCCAACGGGTAACTTTTATCCAAATCGATTGAACACAATCAATTATTTTAAACAATTTTATCCTAATTTGAATATTTTAGTTAATTTTCTTTACATCATTTATGTAATTTAATCAATATACACATTTTTTATATTAAGTATTCATTTAAAACGATCTTAAATTTTTTGTTTATATCTAAGAAAGCAACATAATATTTGTTAGATATTTTGTGCAATATTTTGAAATTGTATTCACTCATGATTATTATGCGCAAGTAATTTTTATTATTTTGTTATATTTTAAATTGCACATTTATTCATCTACTAAAACTTAACGTGCGATATGCGCATATGTGAACTGATTTCAAAATATTTAGCTATGCAAATTAATTACTAAACTAAGAAGTTGGCGTTTGACATAAATTAAAACATGACCAAATGTGGAAATACCTGCCTTAAATAATTTCCAAATTCAGCATGTATATTCTGTATAAACGTTGGATTTTATTTAAATAAAAACAGATTCAAATGTATATTTGTTTCTTATGCACACTATTTGTAGTAATACGTCTAAAACTAGGCAGTTGAGACTCTCTGTCACAAATTCTAGCTCAATAAATCCTCTAATTTTCACTAATAAAATAAGCAATTGCCACTTTTGATACTGGGTGAAATTTGAAATTGGATGTTGTTTATTATGAAACTGTGTTTTATGGATATCACTAGAATAGAACAAATTTATACAATGTGTTGCAATAAGTGGAAATAGAAATAATATTTCCTTTGTTAGTGTAACATGTAATTTAGTGATTTTCTGAACAGTAGTCATAAACTATGTAACCTGAAAAGGTCTCGCAAGTAAAAAAAGACGAAGTTAGCGAAGCCCTGTAAAGCTTGAACCAGAGAAAAGAAGAGAGAAGAAAGGAACAAAATAATAAGCTCCAGTTCCCCGAATAATATGTTATTTAAATTTCCACAAACAACATAAAAATTGATTTATTATAAGTTTTGTTATGAACGAATAAGTTCAAAGGTAAATATGTAATTAAAAATTATTGTTAATTTCATTAAATACATAAATAAAAAGTTTACCTCGAGTAGGATTTGAACCTACGACCTGTACATTGCTATAGTACCGCGCTAACTATCTGCCCCATTGAGATTCAAGCCCCAATCGATGCAAATTTTGTCTTTATGTATGTACAACTGATGTAAATTCTAAATATAATGAGATTACAATCAAATTACTTATATTAATGGTATGCGAGCCCTGCAATATCGCAAGGATTCACGCATACCAAAATAACTTGACATATTTAGAATTTACATCAGTCCTTCATAGCGCGGTACTCTAGCAAAGTACAGGTCGTAGGTTCACATCCTATTGGAGGTAAACTATTTATTTATGTATTTAATAAAATTGATAATTTTTAATAACATAAAAATTGGATCACTTCGACATAAAGATATGTGGGATATATCAGTTCCACACATCTATAACAGACGAGTCGTTATTATATTAACCTGAATTAATTTTTCACAAACTGATTACACAAAATACCCATTAGTATCGAGCACAGCGACTAATCGCCCTTAATTATCACATAGGCTTAAATTGATCCTATTTGATTTTAAGAAAAAAAATTCTCACTAGAGACTAACCTACTTTTGTATAAATATACATATACTGATCACAATTGAATAGCACAAGGTGTAATTAGTATCGGACGAAGGCAAGTTGACCAACATAAATAATGTTCCCAACAGACAAGGTTAACTTTTCTGAGTTTTTTTTTATTTAACTTATCAGGCCGTTGAAAGATCTTTCAAGGTTACCTGAAAAGGAAAATTTTTCATAGCTAAATAGGCTAAAGATTTAAAATTTGAAACTTGCCATTGTTTTGCAGTGTCACCCCCAATAATCAAACCTAAAAAGGATATATTCGTTAAGCAGTTATTAAGTGTACAAATTGACGTTAGCAACAATTTAAATATCACTCACCCAAACAAATAACATAATGACATTTATCTACTGAACGCCTTCACCGATCGTACAAAACAAATCTTAAATGTAAAATACGAATTTAAAAAAAACATTTACAATATCACGCTCAATATTCCCGAGTACCACGTATATTCAATTGTACAAAGCACAAACGATATAACGTAGAATGGTACTGTGCGAAAAACGTCACCCCAGCAGCGTACGAAGTTAGTAATTAATCAAGCCAAGATAATGGACGTCTAACGTTAAAGTAACAGTTTGTTTGATGGAGTAAATCGGCCAGTAAGGGCAAGTTAAATAATTGCAACTCCACAAAATTATTAACGTTATCTCTAATTTGCATACATATTTGGAGATAGTGAGAGGCCTAAGAGTGATTTATAGAATATGATCGTTATTGCATTAAAACTCTATCGATCTCATTGACTGACACACACCTTTACTTTGTAGAAGTTGTATCGACCCTGCAGAAGGTAGTTCACTACACAGGAAAGTTTATGATACGATTTAGTGTTTACATAATATGCATATGCATGCTAGAATGAAATGTTCTGACCCGGTTTGCCGAGGAGTTACAATTGACACCCTGTACGGTACGTCTGGACGAATACAGATTTCCCGATTCCCAGTAAGACTTCCACTTGCGAACGTACGAAGAAGCTTGAAATGGTGTAATAACGAATATTTTTAATTATTCCCCTTGGGAATAACGATTGGTTCTAATTAGAAAATTTCGAGTGCCATTAGTGAAAGCAATTCTCTCATATAGGTCCGTTACACTCAGCGAGTACTAATTTTTATTCAAGTAAGTACAGTATAAAATAAGAAATTTTACCAATTAAATTTTCTATTGTAGAAACTGCCGATGGCATTGATAAGCGAAGGTAGAACATTTTTCAAGAAACAATTCACTTTCAACTAAATTGGCGACCCATAAACCAAAACTGGAGAAAATTTTTCCGGAAATTTAGTTAAAAAAGGTCATTGTTACCAAACGTGTTAAGAATCTATTCATGTAGTAAGACAGTTTTCTTGATCAAATAGTTACTTAGTTTATTACTTACTACATGTACCGTTCTCTAGCGGTAATTTAGCGGACGTAACAGATACCTTTAAATAGGCGATTTTGAAACCGACAAGAAAACCGTAAAAATCCCTAGTTGGCATTAGGTCAATTTTAAACTTTTAAATGCAATATTGAATACAACTGCAGAAATTATAAACCCAGCACTACTGAACCTACTGTATCGAGTAAAGCATTAAATGCAAATCTTTAATTGTCAATACAAAGGTAATTTCCGATACATTAACTACAGAACATTTTGAAGTCGATACGAATGAACCAATTATCGGTTTTTGCACGTTATATACTATATTAATGCACTGTTTCAAACATAACCAAAAATTTATATTGAGAACGAATAATTTACAGCACTAATTATCCGATGAAGATAAAATTAAAAATTTGGCCAAAAAATTTTAATTTCTTATCATTTATATATATATATATATATATATATATATTAATATATAAAATATATTAATATAATATATATATATATATATATATATATATATATATATATATATATATATATATAAATATATTTTTGTAGACAAACTTTAACAGGAGATAGAACACGTTTCTAAAAGAAAAGTTCCTATAAACATATGTCGTAGAAAGGGTTTGGTTAGGGTGTTGAAATAATTTTTAAATTTTCTTATAACTCATAAACGAATGCTTAGATTTTTCAAAATGTTATTAATTGGGCATAAAACAAGCGATAAGAATTTACAAACTTAAATTGGCGGAGTGCTCAACCCTTTCATAAATAGAACTTCTACGCCAATGACTTTTTTAAAAAACTGTTATTTTCATTATCTACATACAGTTTAACTTGTACCTTCTTTGCTTCGAAATTCCTGTGCGGAGTTATTTTGATTTTTAGTGTTTGATGTGGTACTAAGTTAATTGTTTATGTGAATAATTGAATATAAAGTTTTAATAAAAAGATATAATAAAACATTTAGAGCCATTTTAGTACCTAACGATTTCAAAACAAATACATTTTTATAAATAGGTAGGTTATCGGTTTTTTAATATCTATTGTTATTATCCTCGTATAAAAGAAATTAATTATTATTGTTATGGGTCAATACTTTCTGTATAATTATGTTTATCAATTTCGCCATAAACATGTATGTAGTTTTTAAGTGAGATTCTAATAAGTTATAGACCGCTGCTCACTTGCTCTCATTAAAGAGCCGCCACTGTATCAAGCCATACTCAAATACAAGACTTTTATAAATTGAAATCTGTTTAGTACACTAATTTTAAAGTTTGTAACAATACTTAATTAATAATTTTGAAATTAATAAGAATTCTTAGCAATAACGATTTATAAATAAATAACAATAACACTAGTACATATAATAAAATTAGACACTTTGTTCAAAATGTAAACCGTTCTTTTCAATACACATTTCACAGGGACGTACAATAGAACGTCTTAAGTTAACTAAATGATGTACCCTTATTTCATTGCAACAAAATATGATACTCCTTTGAAAACAAGTAAGTATTAAATTTTATATTTTGAAACGACAGTTTGACTTTTTACAAACACTTGCTTTACCTTGAATAATTTCACTGTTATTAATTATTGTTTTTATGTTCAAAAAGTTGTTTCATTTGATTTGCCAGCTTTTAATTAGTGTAACATGCCGTTTACATTTACAAATAGCGAACAAGCCGACATTCATTTTATTTATGGGTTCGCAAATGGGAATTCAAGGTACGCAGCTAGGGAGTATCGGAGAAGATTTCCAAATAGACGACAACCTCATCCTTCCGTTTTTGTGAGTATCCATCGTCGATTTGTTAACCAGGGTTTGAAAAATGTACATGGGGCCGACAGAACAACCGTGGACGAGATAGAATTGGAGAGGATTATTGCGTGAATTTAATAGGGACCCCACGACAAGTACTCGACGTACTGCTGTTGCTCTTGGTATTTCCCAAAGTAAAGTTTCCCGGTTTTAAAACGGGATCACAGACGCCCATATCATTTCAACCTGTTTATGGTTTATGTCCAGGTGACGCCGAACGAAGACTTAATTATTGTGGGTGGGTTCTTAACTCCATTCAAAATAATAGAGATTTCTTATCCAACATACTGTGGACTGATGAATCCTGTTTTACTCGTCGTGGTATCGTAAACTTTCACAATCTGCATATATGGGCACATGAAAACCCACATGCCATTCGACCAAGAAGTTTTCAATATGAATTTAGTACAAATGTCTGGATTGGAATTTACGGCAACCACGTGTTTGGACCTTATTTCTTGCCACAACGTGTAAATTCAGAAAATTTCCTACAATTTTTAGAAGAACATGTTAATATGTGGGAAGACATTCCTTTGAATTTAAGAGGACATTCTTGGTTTCAACTTGATGGATGTCAGGCCCATTATGGCAGAAATGTAAGAAATTGGCTAAACAATAACTACCCGGGGAGGTGGATAGGTCGTGGAAGTCCAGCTGGCCTCTTAGATCCCCCGATTTAACGCCACTTGACTTTTTTGTGTGGGGATTCATGAAGGAAAAAGTGTATACCACTCCGGTTAATACACTTGAAGAACTTTACAATCGCATCAGAGATGCTTGCAATGAAATAAGGGTGCATCATTTAATTAACTTAAGACGTTCTATTGTACGTCGCTGTGAAATGTGTATTGAGAAGAACGGTTTACATTTTGAACAAAATGTCTAATTTTATTATACTAGTGTTATTGTTATTTATTTATAAATCGTTATTGCTAAGAATTCTTATTAATTTCACAATTATTAATTAAGTATTGTTACAATAATAAATAAGGATTGTTAAAATTAGTGTACTAAACAGATTTCAATTTATAAAAGTCTTGTATTTGAGTATGGCTTGATACAGTGGCGGCTCTTTAATGAGAGCAAGTGAGCAGCGGTCTATAACTTATTAGAATCTCACTTAAAAACTACATACATGTTTATTGATACATACATAATTATACAGAAAGTATTGACCGCATAACAATAATAATTATGCATTTCCTTTTATACGAGGATAATAACAATAGATATTAAAAAAAACCGATAACCTACCTATTTATAAATGAAAATGTATTTGAAATTTTAAAGTAACGATCGTTAGGTACTAAAATGGCTCTAAATGTTTTATTATATCTTTTTTATTAAAAACTTTATATTCAATTATTCACATAAAGCACATTACTTAACTTAGTATCACATCAAACACTAAAAATCAAAATAACTCGGAAACGCACAGGAATTTCGAAACAGAAGAAGGTACATTATTTTTGTTAAACTGTATGTAGATAATTAAAATAACAGTTTTTTAAAAAATAGTCATTGGCGTAGAAGTTCTATTTATGAAAGGGGTTGAGCACCCCCTCCACTCCGCCAATGTGCAAGTTTGTGAACATTCTTATCGCTTGTTTTATGTCCCTTAATTAATAGACATTATCCCCCCAACATGAAAAAAATCTAAGCATTCGTTATGCGTTATAATGAAAATTTGAGAAAAAAAAATTATATTCAACACCCTGTATCTCGGAAACGAAGCCTTCTACGACATATGTTTATAGGAACTTTTCTTTTTAGAAGCATGTGTTCTATCTCCTGTTAAAGTTTGTCTACAAAAAACTGACTCACCCTGTACATATATACACCACCAGCGGGTAACGCTTTGTGTGAAAACAAGATAAATCGGGTATTTATACAGGCAAATTCTAATGAGTAGTAACGATCATTGACCTTTATGCTACTCAGAACTCATTAAACTTTCATAACTTAGCAACGTACGTGATGCGTGCGTGCTTACGTGATTGAGTTCGCGCGTAAGTCAGTGTGTGTTTAAAATCTATTACGACTAATTGCTTACATTCTACATATCATATCAATTATATAATACTATGTACAATATGTGGTATAACTTAAAATGTATATCATTGTTGTTAGGTTGCACAACCCTTCTTTGGCGTCCCATACCAACTACAAATTTTGCAATATCACCTTTCCCTTTATGTTTTTGGGTCGTTTATTATTTTGTTTTCCTTGTTTTTTGCTACGCAAATGCGATATGGCCTTGGTGTTATTCTGTAAGAAATTTGCTAGCTTGCTATTTTTTACATTACTCGGTATCACTGTTAATATGTCGTTTTTTCTTAGTTTGTCTCCAGTAAATTTTAAATGTAATTTTCTTTCTTCTCTCCATACGAGGGACGAATGCTCGCACTCTAGCATTACGGGCATAACGTTTGTGATTACTTCGCAATTTGTACACATTGGGCTTCCCACATATCCATATTTCTTCAAAAAAAGTTGCGTCAGCTAGGCGGCCTTTGGCCAGTCTGCATGCGATTGAAACTTCTTTTTCTAATATTGGAAAAATTGTAAAAGCTTCCCAGTTTACTTCGTTGTCTATGATTTCGTTCCGTAGCTGTTGGAAGGTTTTATAGATGTCGCGTAAGAAAAGGTTCAATATTGTGTTTTTTAAAATCCACCAGCGGTACATTTTGGTTACAACAGGTCATATTGTGTGCCATTTATTTATAGTGGGGTCCTTGGTTGGCGTATATGGTGTTCCCCTGTTCTACTACCATGTTGCTGTTGCTTTTCAAGGTGCTCCTTTTCTTCACAGGCAAGTGTGCCACTTCTCTATATTAATGAGCTCTCCTATACCCCGACAGACGATTTCTCTCCTAAATAGTGGTGTATGGATTAGAGGTAGTGCAAGTATTATCTTGCACTGTGAATTTGTTTTTGAAACATTTGTGCTATTAAATATGAAGTTTGAATCAAAATTTCACAATTCACAAAGTAATTCAGGTCCCAAGTGGGTATATTCCTCAATAATACCAGTGTACAACAGCTTAGAATCTGGATTTTTCTATAACAGTGCTTCTAAAGACATGAATTAATGCTGTTTTCTTTAACCACCTAACTTATTTATATTCCTTTTCAGAGGAAGTTGTGTTACATGTTGCCCATTGGAAATTTTAACTGCGGTACTAGTAATAATTTTCACATTCTTGTTCTTTCAAAAGAAAGATTGATTTATGAGCGATGTTTATAATGATTTTTGTTGTCTGAATAAAATTCTGTCTATTTGTAGCTTCAGACATTAAATTTGCTACACTGTTTTGTAAAAACTCAAAACTCTGCCCATTAACGTTTTGTTCTATAAAAATAAAATCTGAATGAGTAATACAAGACCGTTTTTCTTTCGCACATAGTATTAACATGTTCAATTATAGATACCTTATCTGCTACATGAAATGGGAAATACAAGACCGTTTTTCTTTCGCAGATAGTATTAACATGTTCAATTATAGATACCTTATCTGCTACATGACTTTTATCAGACATAAGTAGGTATGGCTTTCTCAGACTGGTCCCAATATTTGTATTTCATATGAGCTAAATGTTCTATAATGCGAATTTTGATAGGTCGCTTAGTTTGCTTTACATATATTTGTTCATAATTTTATAAATTTCCGCCCAACCCTACTTACCTACTTGATCCTTTGGTTCGCAAACTAGTATCTGAAGTAGTGACTATTTTCAAATTAACTTTGGAAATAACTCTTAAATTCGTGTTCCTATTCAGTCATTACCAAAGATCCTCTTCCTAAAATAATTAGTTCAACTACTAAGGTTTTATTAGAACATAAAGAGATGATAATGACTATCTTAGGTTTCGATCAGATACTACCCAGAATCTATTGCTTGTCTAAGATTCGTAAACCAGATAATGCTATGGGACACTTTGTTTCTGATATTAATGCACTTACTTATCTACTGTCCATATGGATGTGTTGTAAATGTAATAATTTTTCCTATCAAGAGCTCAACTTGAGTGAATTAAAGACATTGAACGTACAGAAGATGAAATTTTAATCTCATTCGACGTTTATTCATAGTTCAGGAAAATGGTTAAAACTGTAACTACGTTAAGTAACGCAAGAGGACAAAGTATTTAATATTACAAAACTATCTGCTTGTACAAAAGGTTTATCTAAAATCCTTTCCAACGTTAATTTGAAAACAGAGTTTGCAATCACTTTTATACAGTCCAAAGGATCAACTGGATACGCAGGATAGGTCGGAAAGGTATAAAGTTAATCTCAAGATTGTGAACAAATATACGCAGGGCAAACTAAGCAACCTACCAAAATCCGCTTTAAACAATATTTAGCTCATATCAAATACAAACGTTGGGACAAACCTGTTGTAGCCCCACATATGTTTGATAAAACCCATGTAGTAGGTAAAGTATCCGTAATCAAACATATCTATAATAAGTACGAACTTGATCGCAGTGAAAGTTTACAGATCTTAAAAATAAATAGATTCTAATGAATAATGACGATCAAGGACCTTTAGGCTATTCAGAACTCATTAATCTCCCTCTTTCATCAGATGTGCAATGATACGTTGAATATATATATATATATATATATATATATATATATATATATATATATATATATATATATATATATATATATATTATATATATATATATATATATATATATATATATATATATATATATTAGATGATATCTCCCTCTCTAACTTTGGTAATATTTAATTATTATTATTATTTTATATTAATTATTTTTATTATTGTTAATATTGCCCAGACTAACTTTTAAAAACAGCCGCATGTAAAGACTCATCAAAGGAGATAGGGATCAAAATTTAGAAGAAACTTTATTTTTAAATGATAAAATAAATGATTATTAATTTGAATTATATTAAGATTTTGAATATAATAATCATAGTTAATTTGATTAAAGCACATTGAGTTAATGTCCAATCATGTTTTATCGTATCTAACTTATTCAAGGAAATTGAGTTATAAATTTTAATTCGCATTAATATACGTGTCACACCCTGTACATAACAAAATTCTTCAAAAAGTATACTTGGGCATGCGCTGTGAATACGCAAACATGTGACTTGATTACAATAAAAAGTGAAATTCGACATACAAGTAAGTATAAATACGTTTGAATTAAAAACAATATAATATTAACCATTTAAATTATTAGAACAAATAATATTCCCTTTGGACATGCATACATGTTGTTGCACATCATGATTGTTACAAAGGATTGAAATTATGAACATAACAATAAAATATCAATGTCAACAATAAAGTACTCACATAAAATGTCCTCCTTTTCTGATTACTGCTACTGAAGTTGATTGTAGAAAACAGCTCCTTCGAACTCCAACTCTGCTCCTCGAACATCCAAATTTTCTTTTATATAAACAGCTTATACGTTTAGGTATATTTCACTAATGTTAAATAATATTGATGAATCTTTATTTTTAGGATCATCACTTCTTCTTATATCTATTTCAAAATAAGTTTTGAAAAGCATGGATCGCTGAAGGTTATTATAAATTAAACACACTTCCAATAAATAAGGTGTATAATGATAAGAACACGAAGAGAACACAATTAAATATCCATAACAACGTAAACAATGTAAACTTAAAAACAAACAATGTCGAAACTGCGGAAATATTTTCATTAACTATCGATAACCTCCGATTTTGAAATTTAAAAAGGTAAACTAACCTTAATTTAATTATTTCCCGACAAAAGACTATCACTTGTTTCTTTAACACTTCCGATACTAAAATCGCACTTTGTTTTTAACGAAGTGACGTTATTTTGTTTAAAAAATATTTTCACAAAAAAAATTTGGCAACACCTTACTTTAGCAAGCTGTTGAAACAGAGGAAAATTAAGAGAGTTTGTAAACTATAATTTAAAACCAAACACGAACTAATTCCTACACTTAATAACTAAGTTAATTTTCACACTTAATTATTGATTTTACGCTAATTTTATGTATTTTATAGGCCTGGAAATGATTTCTACATGAATATGGGATGCTACTACCCCTAAATATTCATCTTTTACATGCCTACGGCCAATTTGAAAGGAAAATTATTTTAATTTTTCCAATACTCTTAAAAACTAAATTTGACAAAATGCTCACAAATATAGTAAATTGTAACTTGAAATTGAGGGTACTTTACTATTTTTGCCTCTACTAATTTATTTTACACAAATTGTCTCAATATAAAATACTTTTTACATAAATTTTATGTGAGGAAATAACATAACCTCATATTGTTAATACAATTTTCAATGTAAAATTTCACACTATTAACCACTATAACTGTTTGTAAAAGTGTTTAAACTTAATGTTCATGTCTCAATTTAATTTATTTTAACACTTTCGTAGGTTCATAAGTTCTTCTACGACTAGTGTCGAATTGTTGTAAATCACTAGTTTAAGGTCGTTAAATGTTGATTAAACACAATAATTCCAGAGCTGCTGCTTGATTTATGTTTTATAGTTACTCACTAATGTACTTTTTCTGTTTTTTCGTAATTTTAGCACTGATATATGTTTATCGCACTAACACGAATGTTTTCATGAATCTTGGCTGCGTACATTTGAATTGTGACATTGATACCAGCCTATATCTAGTTTTTAACATTATTTTTGTCAACTATAACTTGTATCACATGTCGTCAGGGAACATTGTTTAAATAAACTTACTAAACTAAATAAAAACTTGAATTAAATCATAACGATAACAAACATACGCTATACTTCAATATAATGTGCTGTCGACTATACTTATATTAACATTATATTAAGAAATATTTAAATCTACAAACATCTCAATGTTTATTAACCATTCTTATCTAGAATTATATAATAATATGTACCAAATTGTACAAATTAAAGAAATAATTCACTATGGACTTAATAGCTACTGAATGTAATTTGAATCATCTCAATATATATATATATATATATATATATATATATATATATATATATATATATTTAGAAATTTTCTTTAGTTCCTAGTCAACTGCTGATTATGATAGCTTAGTTATTAAAATGCGTTCGGAGTTTTTTTTAATTTTGCGTGATACGTGGGTGGTTTTTCTGTTTGTTACAGGTCCTGCCACAGATTCAGTGTTCCAGATTTTTCCCTTTCCATAATTTCTTCATTCATCTTTTCATCAACTATTTCAATTAAATATAGACAGTCACTTAATTCACCCAAAACATCTATTTCTTCACTGAATGTTCCTCCTAACTCAATCGCTTCTGCTTACATGTGAACATATTCTTTTGCCTAAACATTTTCAAGAGAATCTAAATATTTATGAAACAAAGTTAAGCGTGTTTTAAAGTTACCTCTTGTTTTAATTACCGATTTGGTGTCCTCCCTCATTTTGATTCAAATTTACTAAGATGAAGCGGAAAACAACTGTTTTAAGGAAATACTGACTGCAATTATTCAAATCGAGTAAATTGTCAACTAATATGACAAGAAACTGACTCTCACTTTTATTTATACCCATCGATTGGCCCCCTTTTTCTTTCGCTTGTGTTTTTTCTTTAAAAATAATGCTGATTTGATTCGTAAAGGCCACAAACATGTTTAAATACTTGTACTTACTCTTGTATTTATTATGATTATTTCATTTATGCAATAATAATAAATATACACTATGTCCCATTTTCGATGTAATTGGGGGTATCCCTGTTCCTGTAAAAGGTGTAATGTTTCGGATTTCGCTTAAATGTGCTGATTTTTTGTGAAATAAAGGAATCCGCAAACAAGACTTTCCCAGCTTTCTTTGTCCCTGTGATGCAGGGTAATTTTGGAAATTTGAAATTTTGATACACCCCTTTTATCTCTGTTACATTTTGCGATATTGAAAAAATGCATCTTTTAGGGCATTTTATATAGATTTTAGAAACGTATTTAATGAAATTTTCAGTTTTGTGATTGTCATGTAACAACATAAAGTTATATTTTTTAATGGGACACCCTATATATTATACTTACTTTTGTTGGCCTTGTCATAAGCTTTTCAAAAATACATACATGTCTATATTTTTATTTTAAATTGAAGGAAATATTTCAATTTTAGGAAAGTTAGTTTTTAGTGGATCAAGGACCAGCCATGATAAAAACAAAACGCAAATATGGGACACAGTGTACTCTTTGTATTTTCAAAATTGCCATACTTCTTCAAACTTTCAATGCCCAATATTTTTACTACCACTTTAGAATAATTATACTTACCTGATTTTTTAAAAAATTGCCACTCGAAAACTACTTTCTTTGTGTACAATAGAATTTGTGACAAATAGCATATTTAGTCTTTTATTGATGTCCAGGACTCGAAAATAATAAGTAATTTGCGCTCCTCGAACCGTCACACTCGCCCTCGGCTTGTATGACAAAGATCTCCACTCGCGCGAAATATACCGTAGACTTAGAACCAATATTTAGCGTTTAGAATATTATTGAATAAGTGCTAATTTAATTGCTATATTTAGGTAGGAATTCTTCAAATCAATCTTCCTTCGTATTGATTTATAATTACAAATTGTAAATAACAATGAAACAAACATAACATGCATGTAGTACATATATTTCAAAATCAAAGCATACAAAAATAAAATACTAGCTTCATCATTTAAAGTGAGACATTTTGATTCGCTTAAGGTAATGGTAGTCATCGGAGTGCTTCATCTATGTCCTAGGTTTTGTCTAAGCGCAACGTGTTGAAATCTCCAAATGCTCCTTTATTCTTTAGGTAATATGCACTTATGCCGTATTCTACAATAGATCTAGACCCCTCTCCGTCTAATGCCACGAATTAATTTAATTAAATTAATCTCAAAGTCATTTTTTTTCCGGGACCACGACTAACCCACTGCCCACTGTTTTTTCAATTTACATGAATATCATTCATCGCTTGCTGTAATTCCCTTTTACTATTTTTTGTAGTAGTTACTGTTGCATGTAAATCTATACCGTCAGCGGAGTGTTTATCTTTTTATGTCTGATTTCATATTTTTAACGATATCCTTTACATAAATGATATATAACAGAACTGAGAACCCCTCCTGTCTGAGTAACTCGTTTAGAAATGATTCACTTTACTTCTTAATTATGACTATTGCATACTTTGGACTTAATTAAAAAATACTATCTACTGTTTTGAATATTCTCGGGAAAGCATGTTGAATTTCCATCGTTTAAAATCTTCCCACTCTTTCATTGTATTTGTCTATTTAATATAAAATTGTGATAATTACACTAAAGCATATTTTACATAATAAATATTCAGCATTATTGAAATTACTGTAAAGAAGTCAACGTTTGTTTTAAAAACGTAATGTTATTTCTTACTTCGTAACTTGTAAGCTGGGTTTTTTCGATCGCGTTGTCGTTGGTTTTTCGGCTCCATGCAGAATTTTGCAGGAAATAACTTGCTTAAAACTACATCTGATAAATACGCGTACGGCGTTGAAATTTGTCATTTGGATTCCGAACGTATCACTTTCAACAACAATGAAATGTTGTCCCTTGATGCTAAATGCTCGATTTTGTGATTATCAATGGGCTGCAAATTTATTAAACGTGAGCACACTTTATGGTATATTTTTTCTTACGTGCGATTACGTGACTAATAGGATAAACTTATATATCTAGATAATGACAGATTTTTGTAAAAAACGCAAATGTATTGTAAATGATTTAAAACATAACGTTAATTAAAAAAGCGCAATGAGTATGAACTTTGATTCATCAATTGGAAAAATTAAAGTAGAATCGCTCTTTTGCAAAATGTTAAATCCAAATCAATGTGTCAAAGCAGCAAAGTATTGTTTTGTCAAAATTTATCTTTATCTAAATCTATCCAAACATTTTAACTCTTAAATTACGATAAGTGTGTTGACACCTGATGTCATACTTAATTTTATTCTAAATTGATGCCTGATAATCGGAAAAAACTTTCTGGAGCTCAATATAGAAAAAAAATCTCGAAAGCGAAGAGTTAGTAAAAAAGGCAAGTGGTTCACTGAAAAAAGTTTTAATCTCAAAAAAGTAGGTAGTGGCAACGGAGATTAAATCTCGAGATAACAATTACGATATAGACTAGACACAGGAAGGACCATTTTCATTAAACAAAATTTTGAAGGAAGTTGATTTAACCAAAGAGAAATCCTTAAACAGTTAAGTCTGTGGACAGGAACAAGTTGTTACCGGCTAAATACCCACTATAGCATCCAGCCCGTAAAGTTGTAATTGCACTAATACTTAAACTTCCATAAGCTTCGACCACGTTACTCTACTATATATAAGTTCTAACTAACACACTAATTTAAAATCTTATCAGAACGAAAAGCTTTTTATTTACCGCAGTTTGTATTATTTGTCGAAGTCCGCAGCCTACGCAAAAGATATCATTTAATCCAGAAACTCGTTACTTTAATCCGCAATAAAAGACTCAAATTGCGAAACAGCAGGTCCATAGAACATGGCTAAGCACTCCGAAGAACACGAAAACCAATTGTATGTCCAAATATGTCATCATGACAAACGATACACAACACAAAAAGAATAACTTAGGGATGTGGTGAATCAGTATTTTATCCGAATCAGCGAGAACAGAGCATCCTTCAACGGTAGTTCGATACACCCCCAGCATGCGTAACTCCTTCCAGGCTCCACTTAACTACCCCTTTTGTTTTGCGTGCATTGCGTTGACGGCATACAAACAAACGTGAATATATGCCAGCATCTTGGTCTAGACTAATTTCAACCTTCAAAATTCACCATATTGCTTAATATCTCCCACTATGTTACTTAAATCTTCAATAGCCAATTATAAAAAAAGAATTACTTAAGTTTTAAATTGCGCCAAATACGAATAGAACTCGAAGGCCGTCGAAAAGAAATCGCGTCACCTACGATTATCCAAACCAAAAAAATACAAGCTTTTAAGTTTCACATGGCGAAAATTCTTCCATAAACTGATAAGTCCACGGCTTAATTAAAATACAACAATTGAGCAACAAAATTTTACAAACTTTATAAAGAACACAATTAATACAAACGATTCGGTACATTAAAGAAAGACTTACACAACATTTTAACCCAATTCTAGCTTACGTTGTCAAAAAACAACTTTAAATGCATATCTACTAAAATTCTCAAATTACATTTTCGTTTAATCGTCATGAAAATCTCTTTTAAAACTACGATAACATATTGAAGAAAGAATGCGCTTCGTTACTAATCCAACAAACTATATTTAATACTACTCAAAATAACTAGGAATATAATTCAAAAAATTCAGTTTATTAAGGCAATGAAACCGAATGAAAGACACCTATTTGATCCTCCCAAAATTAGAATACTAAACGTTAATTTGCAATAAAAACCAGCTATCCCCAAATACGTAAAATTATTGACTAAATGAAAGTTTCCAAAACTTATACCCTTTCATATTTAATTTTAAATACCTCAACACACAACAAAATATTTTAAGTTTTTTTTAAACTCCGAAATTTGAAAAAAAACGAGGACCAAACTTTCTACCGTGTGTTACTTAAAATTTCCACACAGGGTGACAAAGTGAAGAGGCCAGTGTTCGCTAGAAGAAGAAAGTGTGCATATAGACGATATTTATAATGATCCTGCCAATGGCATCCGTACTATCCGACAAAGTTAAATTATGTTTAGCAGAATTAGAACCCAACTTACAGAAACAGATGAAAATTTTTCCTTAGATAAAGAATGCAGAACTTTCCCATCTGCGTATTATAAAAAAAGATTAAATAACGGAGAAATAGTTTCAAGAGTTTGGATAGTCTATTCTTTGTTAAAAGATTGCGTATCTTATTTTCCTTGCAAAATATTTAAAACCTTTCCTAGTGCCTCTGTTGAAGGGTATAACGATTGAAGACATTTAGCTCAGGCTATAGAGCGTCATGAAAAATCAAATAGTCATACTTGTAACACAAAATCTTGGGTGTTTTTAAATAAATCGATTCAATCTCAAACCACCGTTGATTCGCTAAATTAATGGCATATTGATACATCAGGTAAAAGATAGATTGGTATCCGTGTTAAAAATTACAATTTACACTGTTAAATTTTTAACTGGTCAAAATATAAGTTTGAGAGGTAAAAATAATAAGTTGCACGAGCAACAAAATGGATTTTTTTTAATTAATTGAAACAATTACGCAGTTTAATAATACTATATCAGATCATATCTCTACAATTAACAGAAATCCAACAATTATGCCTCACTATTTGAGTGTTCACATTCAACATGAACTTAGTTCCCATTTGGTGCAGAAGACTCCAAAAAATAAACCTGCTGAAAAATAGTAAATATTATAACATTATCTTAGACTCCACGCCCAACTTACCGTTGTGGTATGATTTGTTCTATTAAGTAATGAATCAAAGCAAATTGAAATTAGGGAACACTTTTTAAGATTCATTTCAGTATCTGATTCAACAGGACAGGCGCTAATATAGTAAAAGATTTTTTCAAGACACAACGTTTGTTTAGATGATGGTGTAAACATGAACGGTCGCAATAATGGAGTGCAAAGAAACATCTTTGACTTAAAACTTATATCTATGTGCCTTGTGTAGCCCGCAGTTTAAATTTAGTCGTTAATAATGCTGCTAAAGCCTCCTCAGAAATAATGAATTTTTTCTTGCAATTGAACAAGGGCTATACGTTTTCTTCTCTATATCAACTAAACATTGGCAGATACAATAGATGAACTCTCTGCTTTGGCATTAAAACCCCTTTCGAATACTAGGTGGGAAAGGAGAATCGATGCACTAAGAGTTCTTAAGGCAAAATTTAGGTAAAATATGTGATGCTTTATATACGCTCTATTCTTTACTGTTAAAAATTAAATCTTTTAAGATGATATCGTCCAGAGTAATATGGTATAACTTTTTAGTCAAAATCAACGTCGGGAGCAAAACAATACAGGAAACAAGTACTGCTTTATCAAACATTATGTAATTACTGCAACAAACTAAGCCATATTTACATGATATTAGATCAGATAAATGACTTAATAATATTCTAGAAAAGGCAAAAAATGTTGCCGAGAATATGGAGTGCGACTCTTCACTTCCACCACTTAATACTATTATATCTCGAACGATCATTGGATTATGCGAGCAAGGATAAAACTCCAAAAATTCTACAGGACTTTATTTTGTGATATTAGACCCTGCATTAACAATAACCGAAGAAAAGTTTGATCAAACAAAAAATCATCGCACCGATCTTGACTTAAACAATTTTCTTAACATGGATAAAGTAAATAGGTCTTTAAAATGTAAATCTTTACAGAACATATTATTTGATCCATCTAAAAATTAAAAAGATATTATTGGCCAAGATTTATTGCATCCTATGTTTACCTTGAAATGAATACATTAAACGTTATTCAATATCTATTTACAAATAATCTTATCTATCTGTTTCTAAATTTAGTAATTGCTATAGTTAAAGCCAAACAAAGTGGCGCGCACGTCACGAATGACGCATTTCCATGTCTTATGTGACTACGTTTCCGTTGCAAATTGTATAATAAAATTTGTAAAAAAAAAGCAACTCTAAAGGTAATGCAATTAATATAATACTTTTGAGATAAAATAATGTATGTGCACAAGCTTGTTTTTGTTGGTTTTAGAAGCCCCTCAATGTAAAATTTTGTGATAAAACAGGCCAGCAAGTAACGACGTAAACCCAGTCACGTCAGATATGGTGCTGTGTTGCCGTCTTTTATTCATCGACTTATCGATATTTTGAGGTCACGGATGACATTATTCTGACAGACGCATTTGATTAATTTTAGTCGTCAACAATTTGTAATAATGAGATTTGTACTTTCATTCTTCCGTTGCCAAAATACCCACACAAATGAATATTTGATGCAAAAAACTCGTGTCATCATTAATTAGCTATTTCGAGCAAGAAAGGGATAATAGTGGGCCTCTGTTGCCCTTCAATGCTGTTCGAGAGGTAACGTGTTGATAATACATTTAAAATCATTGTAATGTAAGAGGTAAGAGTATTTTATTATAGCGTGTAGCTGCTGCTCTAAACGTCAGTTTAAGGACAGTAACCAGAATCTCTCAAGCAGAGAAAAACAATGAGAATTTAAAGTCTCCAATGAAAGAACATTGCTATTCTAAGCGAGTTACAAACACAGCAACATTAAATACAAGCGATGTTCGTGATACAATTTATAATATGTACCAAAGGATTAAGTAATAACGGCTAATGTACATTTTACAATTTTCTTTTATAAAATTGAATTTATTATTATATTTATCATTAAAGACATTAATGTAATAAAAAAGTTTTATCCTGGATGGTTTTAGAACAACACATAACCATTCAATCCATGCGGTCCCAACTAAAATATAGGGAATTATTCAATGGGAGTACTTCATTGAGAACATTACTCA
This sequence comes from Vesta saturnalis, assembly GCA_036346205.1. Lineage (NCBI taxonomy): Eukaryota > Metazoa > Arthropoda > Insecta > Coleoptera > Lampyridae > Vesta > Vesta saturnalis. The sequence goes on from JARFJB010002396.1 coordinate 1,019,638, forward strand.
AAGAACTTGGATTTAAATGGATAAAGGATAATCTACGACGTGGACTGATGGAACTACCGAATGTGGGTTTGAAAAGAGTGTAATTACAGATCATGTAAACAAGCTAAGCATGATGCTCTCTACCAGTTTGCATTCCTTGACGAGACCTGGATATTTCAAAATGGAACTGTCGGTCATTCTGGGCAGAATGAAAATCTGAAGCGTGTTAAAACTACTAAAACAGATGGCAAAAGGTTGTACTACAATGCAAATAAGTTTTTAAACTAAAATTTAGACAAAATCTCCTTTCAGATATATTTCACTTCATGCGGGGAGCGGAAATGGATTTATTGAGGGTTGTAAAGCAATATTTTGTTCCAAAAGTAAACTTGGCGATTATCATGTGGAAATGAACCAGGAAAACTTCTTGAAATGGTTCGAATATCAGTTGTTGCAAAACCTACAGAATCCATCTCTGATTATACTGGATAACGCATCTTATCGCAGCATGTTATTGGAGAAAACGTTTAACACTGCATGGAAGAAAAATACTATTAAGGAGTGGTTGACAAATAAAAACACCCCCTATACAAATATTATGTTTAAAACCAAACTTTTGCATGTTGTCTCTCAGTAGGGACATAAATAAACAGTGTTTACAACTCTTTTTTAGAAACAAACCACCCAACAAGTATGTAGTGGACGAGCTGGCAGAACAGTATGAACACAAAGTCTTTCGTCTTCCTCCTTGCCATTGCATATTCAACCCTATTGAATTAGTTTGGGGCAAAGCAACTATTACAATAGGCATATTGATAGGGATGGTAACAGTGAGAATGACTGCCTGAATATGTAGCACGAGGCATTACTGGTTACTCCTGATATGTGGAAAAATTCTCTAAAACGTACCGATGAAGAAATTTTTAGGTAGTATGAGAGGGAAAGAATATTTGAGCGCCCAGAAGTCCGTCCTCTCATTATAATTTTGAAAGTGGTGACAATGACACTAATAACAAATCAGATTTAGAAAGTGAATCAAGTTTTGACGCTTTTTAGTGAAAATTTTGAAAAATATCTATCTATTAATAAATCATTTAATTATTTACTTATTTATTTATTTATTTATCGAAAATATGTGAGAACAGTTACAAATATATGGGCCGTTATTTATGCAACCAACAATTCAGTAATTAATGTTTATTTGTGATTGAATAAGAAATATTATTTGCTGGGAAATTAAATATTTCCTGATCACTCTGGCAATACTGTAAATGTAAACGCTGATGACGTGGCGCCACTTTGTTTGACTTTAACTATATAAGAGTTTTTCTAAAGTTACAGGTGAAAGCGGCTAGCGGTGAGAGGAGTTTTTTGAAACATAAAACAATAAAAAATTATTGGCGATCAATAATGGGTCAAGAAAGGTTATGAGACTTATTTATTATTAGTATAGAAAAGACAATATCTGAAGATATAAATGTATGCGATATTATTTCAGAATTTGCTTTAAAAAAAGCAATCAAAATTTATTCCAGCTTTTTTCTATGTATCCATTAATAAGTATAAATATCTAAATGTAAGGCTTTCACTTGTAATCTCCCTAGTGCTTGGATTATTTCCGGATATTTTATCGAGTGAACGAGAAGAAATTTTCGGTAATTAGTATTAGGATATTTTAAGTAAGAAAATATCCCAAGATTATCCGTTGCTATTGACGAACATATTTCCATTTTACATATTAAAATACTTATTTTTGGGTTTTAATGGTTAATTTGTATAAATAATACAATTCGCTGATAACACTTACAATTATCTTCGTCAGTAGTAATATTTTCCATTAAAATTGTTAAAGATGAAACGATTTTGTGAAATTTGAAAAATTAAAACATAAACAATTGTTTCAACATCTTTAACAATTTTAATGGATAATATTACTGACGAAGATAACTATAAGTGTATCGAAACGTTTAGATTGTATTACATTAATATAAATGCACATTAAAAAACCCCAAATGATAAGCATTTTAATAAGTATAAATATCTATTCATGCTAATTTATAATAAGTTCCTGCTGACTTATTTTTCCGAAATACAATTTACTTGTATCACATTTCTTGTGTTTTATCTAACTTAAATTACCTCAAAGAAATTATGATTAATCAGAAGTCATATTTAATTTAACAAAATTATCAACTAAACATCTAGTAGTTAAAAGTGAAAAATAGTTAAAAACTAAAACAGGAGTTTTACAACTCCTGTGTGGAAAGCAAGAAGCATTGGAAGCAAATTTTATTAAAATTTAAAATGAGTCTTTATTGTAAATTGATAAACTGATCTAAAAAAAGAAATCACTTAAGATATTAATCGTTAACGTATATGGCATTTCGTGTATTATACAAATTAAGCAGATGTGTGTACAGGCAACTTAATGTAGGTTGTAATCTCTTGGATGCCACTCAAGTTTTATCAACCGTTGTAATACATATAGAAACTTCTAGGAAATGGTTTTCCTTTGCGACATTAACATTCTAGAATAGAATACCTTGAGGTTGATAAAAAAAGTAAAAACTTATCTAATTGTATCAACTGTAACATAAAACTACATTCTTGGGTCTATAAAAATAAAATCAAGAGAGGATATACTTCAAGTTCGGGTTTTACTGTATTACAATTTTTAAACCGTGTCATAAATGATTTTGACAATTAAAGTAGTAAATTAAACACAAAAGAAAGGTGAAGTAATCAATTTGTTATAAAACATGCTTAATACTACCGATGTGAAGGATAAAAATAATACAAAAGGTGTTTTTTGCAAAACATTCTAAGGGTTGTTAATCGACACCCCTGAAGAGATCGCGAAGATAATATCAGAATGGAATTTCCAAGATAGAACAAAAGTAAAAATTTATATTTATATTAATGAGTTAATGATAACTATGTTCGTTTTTGAGGCCTGTAAAAAGGGATGGCAATTAACTCGTAGGCGGTTTTGTAAAGAGCAAATTTTGTATTATTTTATTCTGTTTATCCTGATACTATGTCTAGTTTTGGGGATCTATAAAATCAGATGGCGATCGGCAACCCTTAGGCGACTACAAAAATCAATTATTGTATTATTTTTATCCTTACTTAATAAAATATTAACCACGAAAATTTCAATCCTGATATCATGTGTGGTATTTGAAATCTAAGAAAAAGGGTAGCGATTAACAGCTGTTGGGCAGATTTGCGAAAAAAGACTTTCACATTTTTTTTATCATTAATTAATAATCCATCCTGAAAATTTTTTGCTGATGCTATGACTACGTTTGGAAATCTATAAATGGGAAAAGCGTTGTCTTAGGCGGCTTTACAAAAAACGACTTATTTTTATTCTTAATTAACAAGTTATTTATTCTAAAAGAGTTACCCTCATATTAGGGACTAGGAAAAAATAAACACTTCTATATTATTGATAATTGTCTTGCAAATTTAACCCTGGTACGATATCTACTATTGGAGATCTATGAAAGCGACTGGCGATCAGCAGCTCTTGGGAGATTTTACAAATAGTGAATTTTGTATTATTTCTACCCTTAAGCGTTTATCCTGATATTATGTCGAGTTTTTGAGATATAAAAGGGAGAATTAAAAGCACTTAGGCCGTTTTGCAAAAAAACGAGTTTCCTATTCTTTTACCCTTTATTAATAATGTATTTATGCTCCAAACGTTATCTTCGTATTATATCTAGTTCTAGCGATCTACAAAAAGTAGTGGCGATTAGAAACTATTGAACAGCTAGGCAAAAAGCAGCTTTCCGTTAATTTCATAATTAGTCAAGGAGGCCTGGCGGACAGGTGTGAGCGCGTGTGTGAGTATGCGCATGTATGCATGTGTGTGTGTGTGTGTGTGTGTGTGTGTGTGTGTGTGTGTGTATGTGTGTGTATGTGTGTATTGTGTGTTGTGTGTGTGTGTGTGTGTGTGTGTGTGTGTGTGTGTGTGTGTGTGTGTGTGTGTGTTGTGTTGTGTGTGTGTGTGTGTGTGTGTGTGTGTGTGATGTGTGTGTGTGTTGTGTGTATTGTGTGTTTGTGTGTGTGTGTGTGTGTGTGCTATTGTGTTGTGGGTGTGTGTGTGTGTGTGTGTGTGTGTGTGTGTGTTTGTGTTTGTATTTGTGTATGTGTGGTGGTGTGTTGGTGCGGTAGTGTGTGTGTGGTGGTGTGTGTGTGTGCGTGTGTGTATGTGCGTGTTAGCCTGTGTGGGTGTACGCGTGGTATTGTGCATTGTTTGGGTTTACATAACATTTCTTTGTAAAGGTCTAAAGTGCTTAAACTGTATACTGATACATTTATTAACCCCCGGTTTTGCAACTTTCTAATTTGTTACCGACACGTAATTTACTTTTCATGCGCGAAACCCATAAGTAAAGTATAGTTTCGTAAAAATCATCATCATACGCGCATAGCCATCATGCCGACACACGTACAGTACACATGGAAACACATCACAATACACCAACCCAAACGTACACCATGCCACATACAACCCACAACACCCAGTACAACCAGCCACTTTCACCGCACACCACCTGGCTTACTCGCTCAATCCTTGCCTCATCACGCCCACTCTCAAGCCTCGTCCACGCCCACGTCCACTGTCACGCTTACGGTGCTCACCCGAACGCCAAACCTCACGTACACTTTCGCATCTTTGACTGACACTCACGGAAATGATCAACTCACATTTCAATGCACGCATCCGGTCGTAGGAATACGCATACGCACCACACGCATACCCGACGACGCACACGCACACACACCACACGCACACATACGCACATGCACCCACACCACACGCACACGTCACCACAACGCACACGCACACTTCACGCACGCAAAGCACACGCACACGCACACCACAGCAAAATCGCACCACAACTTACCACACGCACACGCACTAACACGCACAACCACACATTACAACCACTCTATCGCGACATACATCAAATTAAACACAGTCTAAAGTCTGTTTACCCAACAGGATTAGTTAAGGTCCTCCCACTAAACTTTGGCCAATGTAAGCTGCAATCTATTTTGCACTAACAAAATTACAAAAATCGACAAATTTAAAAACCACAAATTGAAATGGCACTTTGTAAGGATCCTTTTCTGGAGAGCAGGTTCCTTTTAGGAATTGTCTTACTAATACCACGATGTGGATTTTGTGTTAACCTCGACTAGTCAGGAAATTTAGGTGTGGGTTTTTAGACTTTTATATAACTATTTAGAAATTGTTCATACCCAGGTTTAATACATATATTTTAAACAAACTCTGAATTATAATAATAATAAGAAAAGTAATAAATAAAAAGGTATTCTGGTAAAATAAATTATATTCCTGGTTCAGCGCCTGGTATTTGGGCAGCCCACCGTACACCAATGTGAGCCTGGCGTCGTCGACGCTGTAGGTGGTAAATTCCTCGTTTTATAATGGTGCCGGACAGGTGTCTCTGTGTTCGTTGTCATCGGCTTGGAAATTTTCTGTAAATCAACCGCGTTATAATACAGTGTTCAAAACAAATAAAATAATGGTGGATTTTGTTTCTTTGTAAACAAAATTATAATGTGTTCGGTGAAAATAATACAAGGGTGTGTGTACAATTCCAAGGAGAATTACTGTGTTTTAGCCAGGTAAGTTTATTCTGGTTTATTATATTTTATGTTTATGTTTATGTTTTTGAAGTGAGGTTAAAGCGTAATTCAAATTTCTACCAGGGACTGGTCTTTATATTACTGATATTTTATTCAATAACGTTTTGAAATACGGAACAAGTTATAGAAAAGCAGGCCCTACACGGGGTTTTGGTATTTACACGATTTGTGTTAATACAAAGTCGGGTTATACAACGGGGTAATTGTTCTGTTTAATTTGTGGTGGTTTGTACACACGGACTACGGAAAAGACTAATTCTAAATTACTATAATTACTATATACAATCAAAATATCTACAAGGGGTTATTCAACGTTTGGAATTCGTAATTTACGGTTTGTAATGGTTCATATGATACCGGTATATTTTCAACATGTGTTGTTGAAAATTCGATAAGAGTTCGTTCAAACTATTTAAATGAAACGTTGACCTTCGTTTTATTTGTATAAAGAGGATGATTCTTTACACTGCAATTGAATATGATTTCTTAATTGCGGAAATAGAAATGGAGTTTCTCTAAGAATATTACCTTAGTTTTATAATTAAAGCGTATTTGCTTTAATTTGATTGATTTCTTGTTATAAATTAGAATTCTTTTACTTTGAAGTAAAACGTAAAATTTACTTTTAGTTGTATAAATGTAATATTTTACACAATTCAGGTTTGGTTTTCGGTAACAATTTGGATTTGATATTCAGGTGTATTTTTGTGATATACAGGGGGAGTAAATTATAAGTGTTGATAGCCAAGCAGGGAGCTCGAGCTAAATCAACAAATTCTAGAGATTCTATTTATTCAAAGTTGTAACGGACGCTTTGAATATATAGAATTATATACAGGAGGTTCAGGATATATTGGGTGTTCGTTTATAATTTCGTTAATAGCCAAGCCAATGGGCTCAATAGTCTAACGAATCTTAGAGATTCTAGTTATTCAAAGCTGTATCGGACACTTGAATACATAGAACTATTATACCGGAGGTTCAGGATGGGATTTGTTTATGATATCGTTAATAGCCAAGCCAGGGCTCAATAGTCTAAATTAACGAATCTTAGAGATCCTATTTATTCAAAGTTATAACGGACACTGTGAATATATAGAACTTTATACAGGGGTTCAGGATGGAATTGGTAAATTGCCGTTTCTGAGGTTATAGCGCTAGTGGGCAACCAGACGTTGCTTAAAGCCCCATTTACTAGAAGAAGCCCTATAATAATCCCGTTGACCGCCGGTGTTAACCAGTCAATCTACCTAAGATCAGTATAATACGCAAAACCTGTTTGACGTCAATTACTTTCTTAAGGATGGTTTGTTAATAGGAATTTCTAGGTATTACAACTATTTTCGTAAAAATCGGTTATACTTCGGAGTATTTGAATTCTATTTAATTCAATTGAAATTGCTTTAAGAGCGGTCAGGCGGTTATATTCTCGAATAGAGAATTTCATGTGTAATACATTACAAACGGAAAGGCAGGCGAGTATTTGCAGAGAAGCGTTCTACAAATAGAAGTTTTCTATTTATTGCTTTAAGAGCTGGTCAGGCGGTTATGTTCTCGAATAGAGAATTTCAGATGTAATAATAAATTATTACAAAACAGGCAGGCAGGAGAGTATTTGCAGAGAAGCGTTCTACAAATAGAAGTTCAGGTGTAATAATAAATTATTACAAACGGGCAGGCAGGAGAGTATATTTGCAGAGAAGCGTTCTACAAATAGAAGTAAGTTAAAAGTGCCAAAATTTCGCTTATAAACCTTGTGAATGAGTGGGGTTTTAGGTAGGAAATGTCGCAACGATTCTGCACATCGTGAAAGGGGGTACTGGTGCGCACGCAAAAGTGATGATTATTTACATTTATTTAGAACTGGAATGAAATGAGTTATTATTTAAATATTATCTTAATAATTTTTATTAAAATAATAATTAATTTATCTTACCCAAATTCTGGCTCATTACAACTTTGTCAAGAGTATATTACAAAGCGTCATGTTTTTAGCATTGGCACTTTAACATACAGCTGAAGTTTCAAATTATTTATTGCTTGTAAAAATACGGCCCAAGAACATATTAAAGCAGGTACAAGGGACTGAAAATCATTACAGTAAGTCAAAGTTTCTAAATTACAGGTGGACTTGAATATAAACAAAGATTCGTTACATACTATTTTTTTTTTAATTAAAAGTAACACAAACATAGTTTTGGATTAGGTCAAAATAGGACGTCCTTTTATAACGACGATAATGCTATGTACTGCGTTTATAATAAGATACGGTTGCAAAACTCACTATACTTTATTCTAATAAACAGAGAACATAAAACAGTTAAACTGTATGATATTGAATAAAACAGAATTAGAAACGTCTGTTCTGTTAGGTCGCCAACTATAACAGTCGAAATCAAGTAATTGCTTGTGTTCCGGGTTTTAAAAATACCAATAACAAAGTTGCATTTAAATATTGCGGGAATTTTGGGGAGAAGCTTAACTATTTCTGTTCTGTAAACGGTAAAGGATTTTTGCACAAGACAATATTTTACTTATGGGTGCTTCGCGCATGAGAACGTGAAAAACGAGTTACTTCGAGCCCAGAAGCTACATTGAGGATGGTGCTTAATAATATTGTACTGACGAAGCTAAGTTTCACATGAAAGTACATCACTTATTTTATTTTTTATTGTCACAATCTTAATTATTTTTTTACACGTTAAAGTGTTTCTATCAAACTTTGGTCACGAACATTGCATTATGTTTCCGTATTTCTTGGTTTGTAAGATTCGTTTTAATATCAGATTTTCTAACGTAAAAAGTAATAGCATTGAATACTGTTCAAAGTTCAAAGCTCAAGGGTAAATTTTCTTTAACTGATGGAATCAAAAAGCGGTACTGTAAAGCTCTAGAAAGTTTGTTTCGGTAGTGGCGAAATCATGACAAGAACCTGAAGACGAATTTTTGATTTTCTCGTAGAACAAAATTGTTGAACGTATAGGAAATTGTAGCAACAAGGAAGCTGTTCGAATCCTAACCCCTAGAAAATGGAACTTATGCAATGTTATTGAGTTGCATGCATTTTTTGGATTATTATCTACTGCTTATTCGAGCAATAATGAGACCAATTATGATATTTTGTGGAATTCGCAATATAGACTTCCAATTTTTCGGGCGATCGTGGGCCTGAAGCGATTTAAGAGTTTCCTCAGATTTATAAGTTGCGATGACAAGGATAGTAGATCTTAGAAACGTAAGTCTGACAGGTTAGCGCCCATACGCAAGATATGAGATGGTATCAATACAAATTTTAATATCGCGGTAGATGAACAGGTGGTCCAGTATCGAGAAAGGTGTCCTATTAGACACCATATGTCTTCCAAACCTGATAAATGTGTGAAAGGTATTATCCCGTGGGTGGCGTTCCTTACACTGGAAAGGAAGGGAATTCAGTTGCAAAGTGACTCGCCAATCAAGTGGTTGAACAATTAGCGCAACCGTATTATATTACCAATCGAAATGTGACCTGTGACAACTGCTTTACTAGTCTAGATTTGACTCTAAAGTTGCTAAGCAATTCGTTAACTCTTATTGAAACTGTGAAAAAGAACAAAACGTTTGAGCCTGCTCAATTTTTATCCAGGACGAGCCATGAGGAAAAAACACCACTATTTCGTTTCACTAAAAAGGCGTATATACCAAAAAAAAGTGTGTGGTAGTTTTATGGACAGCACAACGCAGGAGAAGAAGATCGGCAGATTTAGGACAGGTGACGAGATAAGTTTACATCAGGTGAATCATCAGCTAAAAAGAAACAAAACTCCGTTGCCATAAAGAAACCCTGTTTTATGTATCCCGAGAAGTACATCCAGAAAGCGGAAACAAACCTGCTTAGCACGCCATCCATTTGTCTCATTTTGTAAAAAATCAACTCAGTACGTGATCAACTGATCAATAAATCCGCCAATAATCCACAGGGGTCCAACGGACCCCGTTTGCCCGGTTCCGTCACAATCTCGACCTACCCGGAGTAGGATTAAAATAGAATCGCAATTACTCAGTAAAAACTAATCCCCAATTCTTCTTTCGAAGCTGTATGAATACTTGTACACAAAAAGACTAAGATTATATTTCGAAAACTATTAGGCTGATTTTAATGAAACAACTTGCATCATAATCGTTATTTATTTTTATGTATGTGAACGTAATTTGATATTTTTATGGATTTAGCTAAGTGCGAGAGCGAAATATATTCGAGAAAACACCATTTTTACCACTCTTGGCTCAAGACCATTCTTTATGAATTAATAATTAAAACACTAATGGATTGCCTTCATTTGTAGGTATAATATACAGTATACCTTCGTTTAGAGGTTGATGCTGATTTGATCACTTACTATTATTTAAAAAACTGTGTAATAAAGGAAAAATGCCACGCTTTTTAACTTTCTTATTCTAAGCGTTATACGAAAATTTTTGCAGGGTGCTGTACATTAAACCAATAAATACGGAAAGATCAACTTTCTAGACATCGAAATATTTTTTTGGCAGATCACATATGGTAACCATTCTTCATAATGCTGTTTATTCATTTCCTCATGGTAATCAGCCGAACCTTTATTTTCAAACGAAGCATTTGGTACAACTTGGTAAAAAGCTGCTTTCGCACCCAATATCTAGTATAATTACTCTTAGTCCAGATCGAGGTCACTTCATTCCCCCTCTGTATCCTTTTATTTCTTGAATTGTCCATCGGTGTTGATCAACACTCGTGTGGTGTTCTGGGGCAACAAATTCCACCCAACCAAATCTTCTTGAATGGTTTGCGCCGCACATGTTTCGTCAGTAAAAAAAATATTCCATCACGTTTCTCTGTACCTTTTAATCGAATATAAATATTCCGCTTTTTTAGCAGCTATTGTAGTAGCTTCCATCAAGATTTGCCTGGTCTCAAATTTTGTATAAGTAAAATTCATTTCTTTTACCCATCTTTTGAGTGTGGTGATATATACTTGTGGAGAGTCCTGACACTCGTCTGTCAATCTTTGATGCAGCTCGACTATGGTCGGAACCCCTTTTTCTGTATAAAAATTTAATATTTGTCTCTGTATAACGCCCTTTAGAGAATCATCGATATCTGCTTGCGGTCTGCCGTTTCTTGGCTTCGCCCCTGACACTGTACCCTTCTTCAATTGATACCCTTACAACACTTCTTTACTAATCGCCAAGCATTCCGCAGCACGCTTTTTAACTTGATTAAGAGTAATTGCGTTTACGCTATTTTTTTTCCGCTTCGAAGAAAGCTTTTACCTTTAGAACAATCTATTTAAACTCGGAGCCATTTGCTTAGGCATTTTTCCTTTTAGTACGGAACTGCTACGATATATATATATATATATATATATATATATATATATATATATATATATATATATATATATATATATATATATAACATATGTTCGAACCTTTACATGTCCTCGCTTAACATAATATTTTGGCTCAGTAACAATAGTATATTGAGTATCAAGAACAGTAAGGGACGTTTACCGGTCGACGGCCATGTTTGGAGGCTGATCGATAGCGAAGCCTCCAATTTGGCCGGAGACCGGTACAACCCTTAATGTTCGTGATGCTCATACTGTGTTTTGCACGATTGTATTAAATTTACCACAATAGAAATTATTTAATTTCTACTAAATAAACGAAAAGTCAAAAGTGACGTTTTAAATAGAAATGCCCAAACTTTATCTTTATCTTTATCTAAACAGTTTCTGTAAACTCAAGTACTGCACAAGCCAGCGGGATTATAATTAGTAACTGTAGTAACTGTACGTTTAATTTCAATGCCAAATAAACATTTGTTTGAATGTTTTCTGAATTATATAGTTATATATTTAGATTTTTACTTACCGCGCTACATGCACGGTAAGTGAATTAGTTACCCGACCCTAGTTACCAATAAAAACAACCTTCTGATCTCGCAACAAACCCGGTAATTAACTAAAATCGTCCTATCGTGCAAAAATAATATATTAACTTAAATTGAAGGGACAAGCATGTATACAAATTTTTTATTCACGCGCTATAGTACATGTGTGCCGTCTCTCCTAGATTAAAAACGGTTACGGTTCGCCATCCTTATTCAATAACAGCACATTTTTAAAAACCGCACATTTGTATAATCACGAGTATATTTTAAGAAAATATTTTTATATTTACATTATTTAGGCAATTCCTTAATGTTATGATAAAAAAAGTTTACTTACTTCACGTAGTGAGAATTGGTCATGTTTGCCTGTTTGGGCTATTTACAAGCAAATGAAAACAACTTGTTAAAATTACTTTATGGTAGTATGTTCAGCAAGAATCGAACTACCTAATTCTCGAATTTTATTGATTTGTATTGGAAAATAAAGTATTTATGAAGGTTTAAAGTAGAGCATGTTCAAAAATGATAACGATTTATAGTACCTTTTTGTAAATAAAATTCATCAGTTTCAAAACTACGCCAATTAAACACTTACAATTCTCATATTTTACAACAATATATCAATTGTTAAATAGCAAACATTTTCGGCAGATTGGCCTCACCAATTTTGTAAAATAAACCTTCAAAGTGAGCGGATAAACTTATTACTTTGATAGTAGTACAGTTACAAGATTTAAAACATGTAAAACGTATATTTAGAGCATAGTAGATTATCTACTGACGAGATTGCCTGATGGACATCTGTTGCTTAATTATTAATTTATCATATTATATTATCATCTAGTATCTAAAGCACCATTGTTGTTTATAGTTACGCATTCCATGTATATCTTCGAAAACAAAATTGTAATATATGTTCAAAGTTATCTCAAACTAAAGGAAACGTGGAATACTCATTGTTACAAATTGTTACAAACTAACGTTGCTTTACGACATCAAAAGGGCTAACCTCCGCTTGTGCTAAAACGGCACTAAATTGGTTGTTAATGTTAAATTGAGTGATTTTTTTTAATTCTATATATTCAATATTAATACTCACAAAATACTAGATGTTCAATATTCGTGAAAGTTCTTTCTTACCTGAAACAGAAATATTAAGTTAATCACATAAATCTTTGCATGAAGTTTGGCTACAGATAAATAATAGTAAATAACGAACAATGGTACTTTTATAATTAGTTACCCTTATCAGATGTGCACAGGCCTACAACATGCGAGGTATGCTAGTGTACCGCACAGGCCTCCAGTAGCACGGGCAATTAATAGGATCCTAGCTTATATAAAATTACGTTGGGCACATCTGTGGTAATGGAAAAGGTAGCCGCTTTTGTAACAAGTAGGCTAACTTTTGTCAACATTACCCGGTTGTAAAATTTTTGTTAGCTGGAAATACCACATCGTACAGAGTACCTGCTATTTATTTACTTACGAAACCTACGATTTCATCGAATCTCTGCTCTAACTACAAAGAGCGACCTGGATTAAAACAAACAGGCACGTTGTTGACGACTTTATGAATACGGAGTTGGTACGTAGAATGTTACAGTTATGTGTGAGAAAGGGTATAAGATTATGAATGCGTGGAGTAAAAGTAGTTGGAATGAAAGAACGAAAAGGTATGTTAAATGGTACATATCCAGGAAATCTAAAATCTATAATGAAAATAGAACTTCGCAACATCATTTTTATTGCACAATGTGCACCGCTAAACGAATAAAACGATCAAGAATATGAGATTTTCAGCAAAAATGTAAAAAACGAACTGAATACATGTAAGTCAAGTCATGCTTTTTCAGATTTAAGATTAAACATTAGCTCTATCCCATTGCGATTGTTTACCTTTAGATGCATACTCTCATATAATTCATCAAGTTCCTCAACACTGTCCGCAGCTCCCTCGGATCAGCGTACATCAGAGCCCGAACATCCACGTTTAGTAACCATTAAACCAGTTGAATTACTACGTACTTTCCTAACACGTCTACCCACGCACAGCCACGGTGACATTGTACAGCCCTGTTAAGTTCTTGCCCTATTTGAACGTATTCACTCAAACCCCTCTCATCCAGGTACATGTCATATTCCATTTACTAGACACTCCAATATCCCAGAGCTTCGTTATTCACTTAGTCATACATAAGTTTACAAACACAGGTACAGCTTCATTACATTTAAAAATTTGATCTTATCGACACATCCCCACCTGCCATGAATTCTGTGCCATATATATATATATATATATATATATATATATATATATATATATATATATATATATATATATATATATATATATATATATATATATATATTATATTAAGTAGGCCCTTTTAATGTTAAATCACATTGCTATTTCTTGACCGATTTTAATGATTTTGGGCGTGGTATACAAAAACATTTCTTAACATACGTCTAATTTAAAAATTAAATGGTAACAAGTGCACCAAACATATTTAGGTTTAGGTAAACTAACGTATTTCGGCTATGTAATAATAATGAAAAAAATTTTATTTGATTTTTATGGTCTATCGTTGATTAAAGAAATTCTTGCCAGCATTCAATGATACGATTTTTCAGTTCTTCAATGGTAGTAAAATTGTCATTTAAATACACAATACTTTCTAATATTCTAATGTTGCGTAATGAACCGGGTTTAGATCGAGGCTGTTTGGTGGCCAGTTTTCTGGTTCAATGAAGCCTGCACAATTTTCTCTAAGATAACTTATCGTGCTCCCTGAAGTTTACGCAGGTGCGCCATCCTGCTAAATGGTGTAATTTGGGATCATATCCACTATTTCTGGCAGCATGTTTGACAAAACATATATTTGGTTTTTTGATCCCCAAATAAAGTTCTAGCCTTTCCCTCAGCCGACACCCCAACTGATACGATTACGGAAGCGGAAAAATATTCACGGATAATTAAAAGTTTATTTTCTCATCAGTAAACCATATTTTACTACTTTGCTCTCTTGAACGAAATCTTCGTAATAATTGTTGACACCTTTCAAGTTGCTTTTGCTTTACATTTGGAATAACTTTTTGGCAGTAAACTTTCCGCTTCGAAGAAAGCTTTTGCCTTTAGAACAATCTATTTAAACTTGGCGGACATATGCTTAGGCATTTTCCTTTTAGTACGGAACTGCTACGATACATATATATATATATATATATATATATATATATATATATATATATAACGCCCTTTAGAGAATCATCGATATCTGCTTGCGGTCTGCCGTTTCTTGGCCTCGCCCATGACACTGTACCCTTCTGCAATTGATACATTTACAACACTTCTTTACTAATCTCCAAGCATTCCGTAGCACGCTTTGTAACTTGATTAAGAGTAATTGCGTTTACGCCATTTTTTCTCCGCTTCGAAGAAAGCTTTTACCTTTAGAACAATCTATTTAAACTTGGCGGACATATGCTTAGGCATTTTTCCTTTTAGTACGGAACTGCTACAATATATATATATATATATATATATATATATATATATATATATATATATATATATACATATGTTCGAACCTTTATATGTCTTCGCTTAACATAATATTTGGCTCACCAACAATAGTACATTGAGTATCAAGAACAGTAAGGGAAGTTTACCGGTCGACGGCCTTGTTTGGAGGCCCAAGCCTCCAATTTGGCCGGAGACCGGTACAACCCTTAATGTTCGTGATGATCATACTGTTTTTTGCACGATTGTATTAAATTTACCACAATAGAAATTATTTAATTTCTACTAAATAAACGAAAAGTCAAAAGTGACGTTTTAAATAGAAATGTCCAAATTTTATCTTGAATTCAGAAACAAGTTTCTGTAAACTCAAGTACTGCACAAGCCAGCGGGATTACAATTAGTAATTGTAGTAACTGTACGTTTAATTTTAATTCCAAATAAATATTTGTTTGAATGTTTTCTGAATTATATAATTATATATTTAGATTTTTACTTACCGCGCTACATGCACGGTAAGTGAATTACTTACCCGACGTGTGTATCCTAGTCACCAGTAAAAACAACCTTCTCATCTCGCAACAAACCCGGTAAATAACTAAAATCGTCCTATCGTGCAAAAATAATATATTTACTTAAATTGAAGGAATAAACATGTGTACAAATTTTTTATTCACGCGCTATAGTACGTGTGTCGTCTCTCCTAGATTAAAAACGGTTACGGTTTGCCATCCTTATTCAATAACAGCACATTTTTCAAAACCGAACATTTGTATAATCACGAGTATATTTTAAGAAATTTTTTGTATATTTACGTTATTTAGGCAATTCCTTAATGTTATGATAAAAAAAGTTTACTTATGTCACGTAGTGAGAATTGGTCATGTTTGCCTGTTTGGGCTATTTACAAGCAAATGAAAACAATTTGTTAAAATTACTTTATGGTAGTATGTTCAGCAAGAATCGAACTACCTAATTCTCGAATTTTATTGATTTGTATTGGAAAATAAAGTATTTATGAAGGTTTAAAGTAGAGCGTGTTCAAAAATGATACGATTTATAGTACCTTTTTGTAAATAAAATTCATCAGTTTCAAAACTACGCCAATTAAACACTTACAATTCTCATATTTTACAACAATATATCAATTATTAAATAGCAAAAATTTTCAGCAGATTGGCCTCACCAATTTTGCAAAATAAACCTTCAAAGTGAAGCGACTAAACTTATTACTTTGATAGTAGTACAGTTACAAGATTTATAACAAGTAAAACATATCTTTAGACCATAGTAGAGTGATGAGATTGCCTGATGGAAATCTGTTGCTTAATTATTAATTTATCATATTATATTATCATCTAGTATCTAAAGCACCATTGTTGTTTATAGTTACCCATTCCATGTATATCTTCGAAAAACAAAATTGTAATATATGTTCAAAGTTATCTCAAACTAAAGGAAACGTGGAATACTCATTGTTACAAATTGTTACAAAGTAACGGTGCTTTACGACATCAAAAGGGGCTAACCTCCGCTTGTGCTAAAACGGCACTAAATTGGTTGTTAATGTTAAATTGAGTGATTTTTTTTAATTCTATATATTCAATATTAATACTCACAAAATACTAGATGTTCAATATTCGTGAAAGTTCTTTCTTACCTGAAACAGAAATATTAAGTTAATCACATAAATCTTTGCATGAAGTTTGGCTACAGATAAATAATAGTAAATAACGAACAATGGTACTTTTATAATTAGTTACCCTTATCAGATGTGCACAGGCCTACAACATGCGAGGTATGCTAGTGTACCGCACAGGCCTCCACTAGCACGGGCAATTAATAGGGATCCTAGCTTATATAGAATTACGTTGGGCACATCTGTGGTAATGGAAAAGGTAGCCGCTTTTGTAACAAGTAGGCTAACTTTTGTCAACATTACCCGGTTGTAAAAATTTTTTGTTATCTGGAAATACCACATCGTACAGAGTACCTGCTATTTATTTACTTACGAAACCTACGATTTCATCGAATCTCTGCTCTAACTACAAAGAGCGACCTGGATTAAAACAAACAGGCACGTTGTTGACGACTTTATGAATACGGAGTTGGTACGTAGAATGTTACAGTTATGTGTGAGAAAGGGTATAAGATTATGAATGCGTGGAGTAAAAGTAGTTGGAATGAAAGAACGAAAAGGTATGTTAAATGGTACATATCCAGGAAATCTAAAATCTATAATGAAAATAGAACTTCGCAACATCATTTTTATTGCACAATGTGCACCGCTAAACGAATAAAACGATCAAGAATATGAGATTTTCAGCAAAAATGTAAAAAACGAACTGAATACATGTAAGTCAAGTCATGCTTTTTCAGATTTAAGATTAAACATTAGCTCTATCCCATTGCGATTGTTTACCTTTAGATGCATACTCTCATATAATTCATCAAGTTCCTCAACACTGTCCGCAGCTCCCTCGGATCAGCGTACATCAGAGCCCGAACATCCACGTTTAGTAACCATTAAACCAGTTGAATTACTACGTACTTTCCTAACACGTCTACCCACGCACAGCCACGGTGACATTGTACAGCCCTGTTAAGTTCTTGCCCTATTTGAACGTATTCACTCAAACCCCTCTCATCCAGGTACATGTCATATTCCATTTACTAGACACTCCAATATCCCAGAGCTTCTCGTTATTCACTTAGTCATACATAAGTTTACAAACACAGGTACAGCTTCATTACATTTAAAAAATTTGATCTTATCGACACATCCCCACCTGCCATGAATTCTGTGCCATATATATATATATATATATATATATATATATATATATATATATATATATATATATATATATATTGTGTATTAAAGTAGGCCCTTTTTAATGTTAAATCACATTGCTATTTCTTGACCGATTTTAATGATTTTTGGGCGTGGTATACAAAAAACATTTCTTAACATACGTCTAATTTAAAAATTAAAATGGTAACAAGTGCACCAAACATATTTAGGTTTAGGTAAACTAACGTATTTCGGCTATGTAATAATAATGAAAAAAATTTTATTTGATTTTTATGGTCTATCGTTGATTAAAGAAATTCTTGCCAGCATTCAATGATACGATTTTTCAGTTCTTCAATGGTAGTAAAATTGTCATTTAAATACACAATACTTTCTAATATTCTAATGTTGCGTAATGAACCGGGTTTAGATCGAGGCTGTTTGGTGGCCAGTTTTCTGGTTCAATGAAGCCTGCACAATTTTCTCTAAGATAACTTATCGTGCTCCCTGAAGTTTACGCAGGTGCGCCATCCTGCTAAATGGTGTAATTTGGGATCATATCCACTATTTCTGGCAGCATGTTTGACAAAACATATATTTGGTTTTTTGATCCCCAAATAAAGTTCTAGCCTTTCCCTCAGCCGACACCCCAACTGATACGATTACGGAAGCGGAAAAATATTCACGGATAATTAAAAGTTTATTTTCTCATCAGTAAACCATATTTTACTACTTTGCTCTCTTGAACGAAATCTTCGTAATAATTGTTGACACCTTTCAAGTTGCTTTTGCTTTACATTTGGAATAACTTTTTGGCAGTAAACTTTCCTGTATATTTTTTAATTCAAATGAAGCTTTAAAATGCGTCTAGCAGTTGTTCCTTTAATGCTAGGTGCTTTAAGAATTCTTCTTGAGCTTACAGTTTTTCCTGGTTTTAAGCTTTCAATATTTCTACCAACTTTCTGAATGTTTTCAGTCGTCCTTGACGTTCTTTTTCTTCCACAACCAGCCTTGATAGTTAATGAACCAGCAGCTTCTTAATTGTTGACAATTTCAAATTTTTCTAAAAAGACATATGAATGAGCTTCTTTGCACCATAATTATAGGATTCTTTAAGATATCTTATTGATATGTTATTTTCTAAACTAAGAATAGCCATTTCAAAAGATAACGACTGATCTATGACAATAGAGAATGCCATTGTCAAACGTAAACAATCAAAACGTTCAGTTTTGGTTACTATGGCTACACGCATGGCCACCTAAACTGTTGATAGAAATCTAAGCTATCCTTAACTAATTAAATTATTGAATTTAGTTTCTATAAACTGCAATAAAAAAATATTTTCATTTTAATAAAAAAATCTGTAATAGTATTGGATTAAATATGATTTTTCCGAAAGTTTATTTTGCAGATTTTTAAGCTGTAGGCTTTACTCTTGCAACGAGCCGATTTTCGATTTTCGATTTTCAATTTTCAAATCAGCCGTATGTTAAGAAACGTTGTGTGCACATCCTGTCCAAAAATCACTAACCAAGGTTCTATCTAAGTTATAAAGTTATTTTGACAACTTTAGGGTTCGAAAATGTTTCAACTGATACCATTTAGTATATATTATTACTCAAAAACCACACCCGCTATAAAAATTATAAGCACGCCACTGACTTCGACACTTTTCAGCATATAAGTACCGTTGACGAACTGTATCAGTATAATAGTATGAATCGAGGTATAAGACTTGAAAGAAGTCTATAAGTTGACAAAAAAAAACATAACAAATTTTCGATATTGCCATGAAATCTAGGTCAAAAAAGTAGTATGTGAATGTAAAAACTGCAAACCTCTATCTTTGATAATAATAAAGATATCTTTAAAAAACAACTAAAACAACTAAATCGGGACACACTGCAATTTGTTATCATATGTAAACTTACTAAATAATACAACTGCATTTATTTTCATATCCAATAAATCAAAGTAATATCTGCTGATTAATTCCCGCATAAACGTAAATAAAATGGTATTTACTTTCTTAAAAGCTTTGCGATGGTTAACTAGTTCTTAATCAATACATGAATATCTTTACAGAGAATTATTTCAATATGAAAGTTGAAGTTAAAACTTCTAAAATGTACGACGTATGTCGGCAAAATAACACTGATGCAAGTTAAATAACACCTTAATTGTATTGAAAAACAAAGTCAGCTATCAGACATTTTATTAACAGTATCAGAAATTTCATAACGCACGGAAGGAAAATTTAGACATAGTAAATTAATACAAAAAAAAATGTAATGGAAAATAACTGAATAAATTTTCTGGGGAAATAAACTTAACACACTAGGTGCATTCCAACATAATGCAGACGGAAATGTGTTGAGCATAAGGCGAGAAATGAATGTTTTTAAATATCAACAACATATTGTAAAAAATATATGTTTATATTCAAATTATACATAACCCAAACAATAAAACATCAACACATTCACTAAAATTTAATTATTGAAAGAAAAAAAAACGCTAAAATGTACTAAAATATACACAAATATAATAAATAAATTTACAAATAACAACATAAATCCAAAAGTTCCACACACGTAACAATAGCCAAACAATTGTAGACGTCGTACGGATGTCGTCTCGAAATCTGTACCAATGAATGGAATGGATGTTATTATATTTGTTGTGTCAGGATCTGGTAAGGCTTCTGGTTCTAAGGTTTCATTAACACAACTATTTGTTTCTCGTATGAAACGTTTATTTAAGTGAGGGTCAAACATACTTTGTGCAACAACATTATTATATCAAGGCACAATACCAACTTTCCTGAGTTCACTTGTAATATCGGAGCTTGTGTCTCGCTAAGTTTCAGAATTAGTATTTTAAAACTCTTGCTTTGGAAATTTTTGCCATAATTCTGTCGTTTACAGTTGACGAGCTTCTAACCCCAACGTTGCTTGAGATATCGAAATACTTACAGGTCCAGTGGTTGTAAAACATGACAGGTGTGTGGGGGCAATCTTAATATTTCTATGTTCGAACTGAATGCTAATACTACCAACTTCAAATCAATATAACTGTGGCCACTATAAATAAACAATGCTGGTTTGTTATTACCAATAGATTTTAAAACATTTTTGAATGGGTGTAACTGTATCTATTTTTTTGTGTCTGCATGCGTTAAACCGCGAAATTCGATGCAATGAGAGGCCATCTAAGAATCCCAGACGTTTTAAGGGGAAGGGAAAGTTTCTCTCCTTCAGAAATTGCAATCCATTAGTACATTTATGTTATCTTTTCCTAGATCGATTGTAACTCCGTGTATATTTTTGGGAAAAGTCGCTCTCATTTGATACTATTGTCAATAACATCAAAGCCCCCATTGGGCCATTTTTTATAGAGTCTGCGACTTGCCACTCTATTTTCTGAGCGGTGGGTCTTCCTTTTTACACATCGAAGGCTTTCACAAAATTGTAGCTTTGGGATTCTGGTAAACTAAAGAGTTTCTATATAGTCATATAACTATATATCACAGCATTGACTGCTATTTGCAAGCTTTACTTCGAAAACAATGGCTTCTTCCCTTCTGACATAATTAGGAATCATATTTTTCTTGAGCAATCTGTGAATACCACAACCTTATAGTGCATAGCGAATTAATTTCGCAAGGAAGTGTACATCACAACACGTTCTCACTTGCCCCTGCATAGTGGGTCTCACTTTACCATGTTGCAATATTTATCGCGCAAGTGTAACCCATAACCGAGCATAACTTTGTTTATGTATGACAGTAGTTATGAACAGTATCCGCAATTATTACATTTATGTGTAACTCACCTGTAAAGATTTAGTATGCTAACTACCCATGAAAAGTTTTCTTAGCCTTTACTGGGCTCGCACTGGTAATACATTCAATGGATTGAATGAGGTTTTTACACTTCCCCTGAACCCGAATTTGCACTTACCTCGGTGCACCTTACTGACGATAATAATTAGGCCTGGTTTTAAACGGATTAATTTATTCCGTAATCAAGTTAATAAGTTAATGCATAAAGATAATACTGATCGATCGGTATATTCGAAGGTAAGTTCAGAAGCAAGTGCGCAAGCTGAAATAAGTGAAGCCCCAGTAATGCAATTCAAATAAATTGTGTTGTTCTGATACATTTTTTGGTATTTAGTTACCCTAGTAATACAATTTTATTTCCAACATCGATCGTACACGAATGGTTTAGTTTGAGAAGAATTCAAAGCTTTGACAGTCCCAATACGTTGAAATAGGAAATAACTTGCATAAAGCGCTAGGTATACCTTTGCTCAATGGTATTAATTTTACAATAAACCATACAAAATAGTAAAAGAAGTAGCTTCTTATTAATCTAAATAAAACTGCTAATATTCATAATTAATATAGAGTACGAACCATGACCCTATTAACAATAATCTTTTTATTCAAACTGCGAAAAAATAGTAGAGTAGATGGTCCAAATATAGGCTACCATTTTCATTTAAGCCCTTATTCTGAAATAGTTCATACATTTAGTGCAATATGTAAACACTTCCATTGGGTTTTGAGGACTACATTTAAGGAAATAGGAGCTAGATGTACAGGATGTCAAAATTATGATTTTCATTAACAAGGTCCAAATATGGGCTACTGCAGATATTTTATGTTTAATTTGAAAAATGAAAGAAATTGTAATAAATTGGATACAAATAAGACAAATACTCTTAGATAAAGTAGAAATCACACCTCTGCACTAAAAAAATGTGGTGTTTTTGTGAGTCTATTTACAAAAATCGCAGATATATGCATCAGTTTCTGCATCCGTACACTTAAAATAAACAAGGCACTGGACCCAGAGTTCCCCTTTGGAATCATCTGAAAATCGTCCATCACAAAACAAACAACAGCAGTCATTGTCATCAGGCTTGGATCTTCCAGAGCGAATGTCAAGATCACTCTCTCCAGAGTTGATTTCTACCAAAGGCCTCGGAGACTGAGCTCGAGCTTTTTTTCTTATTTCTTGGCCGCTTCAATGGCTGTTTGTTAATTATCTTCGAATTTTGTGGTTTTCCAGCCTGTTTCTTCCTTCTCAGAAATCCAGTCAGTTCAGCCTTGTAAGGTGATCCAGTGATAACTTTTGCACCTTGTGATTGTCTTTGTCTACTTCTTTTCTTCCTTGTATTAGGGACCGGAGAGATGTCATGCGGCGAGACAGGGTATGTAGATGCACTTGACTGATAAGTAGCCCACGATGATGCACTAGTAGCTGAAGTTGATGGACCAGCAGCCGAAGTTGATAGACCAGCAGCCGAAGTCGATGAACCAGCATCCAGAGTTTATGGACCAGCAGTTGATGTAGGCCTACCAGCATCAGGAGTTCGTGGACCAGCAGCAGGAAGAGTTGACGGACCATCATCCGGAATTGAAATTTCTGATGTATTAGCAGTAACAGCAACGTTTGTTGATAGGGAAAGCTCAGTAGACGAAAGTCCATTGCACATTTTTGGTGCTTCTGCTTGTGCAGCTATGTAGTCTGCTTCTGTGAAGATCATTTTATTGAGGGGGTAGATTCCTGTGGCTAGAAAACCATTAATGGCTATTTCTCCAGTTGGAACTTTTACATAAGCCTTTTTCAGAAGTTCTGCAACTTAGTACACAGTGACAGGATGCCCAGTTGTTCTTGTGTACATTCTAATTTCCTCATTATAGTAGGTCTTAAATGACCCCATGAAACTCTTATCCAAAGGTTGGAGTTTATGAGTTGAGTGGGGCGGAAATGACAAAATTGTTACATGATTCTGTCGAGCCATTTCAATGACATATATATTACGGGTATGACTATAATGCCCGCCTAAAATGAGCAGTATGGGAGAACATTCCGATGGTCTTGCATGTGCAACGAAGTGAGTAAACCACTCGGTAAATAAGTTATTTTGAACCCAACCAGATGGATGTGCAAATCCTACAGCTCCTGGTGGGCATCCTTTCATAAGCAGCTGATTCATATTTTTCGTAGGAAATATTAGCATGGGTGGTATGAAATTACCGGCAGCACTCATAGAAAAAATAACAGTAATCAAACCTCCTCTTTCTGCTGCTGTCATTGAAGCTATTTGCCTCTTCCCTTTCCGTGAAATGACATAAACAACTTTATTTTGCACCACTGTTATTCCTGTCTCATCTACATTGCAAATTCGATCAGGAGTATAATGAACCTTTTCGTACTCAGCTTCCAACATTTGAAAGAATTTGCCTACGTTTTCTTTATTGAACCCAATTGCTCTTGCAAAAGAGGTTCCACAAGGCCCACGGATAGAAAGAAGGTCACTATGGCGCTGTAGAAATAAATCAAGCCAGGCTCTCCCTGTTGCTGCTGAGGTGAATGGATGTGGCAATCCATTTCGGGTACATAACGCATATGCCATACGTTGCAAGTCACTTCTAGTTAAGCCATAAAATTTTTCTTCCATTTCTAAAATGTATTCTACAAGCATTTTTTCGAGTTCAAAACCTAGGACCGGCTTTCTCCCTAATTTAGTCCTAACGGCTTCTTCGGGATTGAGATGAATTGCAACGTGGTGCGTGGAACTTAATACATTTTAGAAGCCTTTAGAGTTCCCATTTTGTTGCTCCTAACAGCTTGAATAGCTTTAATCATGTCCTCATGCTTCCATTGCTTTCTTTTTCCGATCGGAATGTATTTTGGTTTAGATCTTGGCATCTGAAACAAGATATCTCCATTTATTTTTAACGGTCTAAATATGGGCTAGTAGCCCGTATTTGCACCCATACAAGTAGCCCATATTGGACACATTCGACTGTGAAGTTTGAGGTTATTTGCCGGCTAAATACTAACAAATTAAAATGTTGTTTATACACTAAAAGACAGCCCTATTCACGTATAATCGAATGCACTAAACTTATATCTGACAATTAAGCGTCTTCATAATTTAATATATATATATATATATATATATATATATATATATATATATATATATATATATATATATATATATATATATATATATATATATATATATATATATATATATATATATTTTTTAAATTATGAAGGCGCTTAATTGTCAGACTGATTGTGAATTACATTTTGGACCACGTTGTAATATAACAGTAGAACAGGGGCACCATGGTCTCCATTTTGTTTTTTGTGACGTCGTAAGCCAGGCCCACTTTCACCAGCTCATTTCCCGCCCTTTTTTTACGGCTTCTTTTAGGGGGCCATTTTCAATCTTTTGATGGAATTTTCATCGCTAATTAGTGTCCTTTTGGATGTATTCAGAGCCTTTCTGGCAGTTCAGCCCCTGGAGGGTAGGCAAATGCGTGCGCATACAGGTTTTGATTGGTTGTCCTAAGAACAGACCACGCTCTTTTACCTGATTGGTCGTGCATGCGTCCGCCCCTCTGGTTTCTGATTGGTTCCTGAGCCCCTGCGCTCTTATTGGAGGCTCTGCGTTCTTATTGGTTACGGCGGGAAATTTGAAATTTTCTAATAAGGGGCCCTAATAAAAACTTGTAAGACAGCTATAAGTACTTTTGTAAAGGTCTGCGCCCTCTTGTCGTGGCCCCCTTGGATGGAAATAGTATTCTAATAAGGGGGTCCTAATGCTATCTCATAAGACAGGTATATGAACTTGCCTTAGGGTCTGAGCCCCCTGTCGTGGGCCGCTTTGGAGCGAAATTGGAATGTTTGTGGTGTTATCTAGCTGTGTGATTTTAAACTGGGACTGGTTTCAGTAATAAAGGTGGTTCCACCTAGCGGTATATTTTTGAGCGAATTTTTTTAGTTTATAGTGCCATCTAGTGGTGTATGACCTACCGAATATTTTCTGCAATAAAGGTGGTGCCACCTAGCGGTATATTTTTAGGACTAATTAGGGTTTGTTCGTGGAGATATCTAGTGATCTAGTTTTAAAGTAGCGAGTGTTTTCTGTAATAGAAGTTGTTCATGCACGCCTCTCTCATTTCTCGGCATTTGTTACGGAACTCTTAATTAAAACAGCTAAACTACTAAAAACGCTTTCATTTATCAGATTATAATGGTTGAAAAGCAAGCATTACACAATAATCTGGTTATCTCATCATTTATAACTAAACATGTAGTGAAACACTTACTTACAAAATCAATCATTGCTAAATTATTTATTCTAAAACACAAAAACATTATCGTATCATGTCTACACACATCCGAATGGTAATCCTGCGGCGTCGTTTTGTTGTAACTGAACCATCTAGAATTCTTCTCGAGGAAACGTAAATGGTAACCTAGCAGGGGTCGTCTAAAGGAATCAAAATATTCCCCGTTACCATTCTCGTCAATGTAGGTAGCAGTCCAATGCTGACGTCGTTTGTTTGCTGGATCCGTGTTCACAATAATTGCACAAAATCTAGGTGCGTGCCTCGGTAGTTGATTAGAAGCACGTACAAGTCGAAACATACTCTTGTGGCTGAGGATCGATTTCAAACATTTCAACACTTGTACCGCATACATCGTTGGAATTATATGCGTACAGTTTCGAAATAAAAATGCGTTTTCCAGTGCGCATGTTATGGTTTAGACAACTATACGCCTCTGTTTCCTTTTTCGATTTTTTAATCGACGGACAACCAATCTCATCTAAGTTTAGTATTAGTTTGTTAAAGAATCTTAAAAACTGTTGTTTTTCACTGCCCTTAATGTGAATTTTGTTAAACGTCAGCAGAGTTCTTATCAGCTCCTCTTGGAAATCGTTGTAGAGTACATGATGCGACTGCCATTTCAACCCATGATATTTCTTCTTCTCTAAATACCTTATCTTACTTGACAAGGGCTTTGTTATAAAATAATTTCGAGGTGGCTTTATGAGTATCAATAATTAAGCTCCATGATCTATAACCACGGCAATTTTTTTCGGTATGAATTCGTTATTGACACCTCTAAACCATTGTACTTCCAATTATGCGTCCATCTGCTTTCAACTGCTGTTGTACACTGAAGCTCGTGATCTAGAGTTGTCCCTTTTAACAGGTGAAATACTCGACTACAATCTGATGTTTGTTGATCTCGAATTCAGCGTACATCAAACAGTTAATGGTTTCTACAAGCGCTTCTTCAAAACCGACGTATAGGCGCAGGGAACCGTTTCTAACTAAACTCCTTGGGTGGAAATACTAGTGTAATAAGGGGGCCTTAATGCGTGCCTCGGTAGTTGATTAGAAGGACATACAAGTCGTAAGAATGCAAAGCCTTAGGCCTCCAATCAGAGCTTAGAGGCTGGGTGGGGACTAAGGACCAAACAGAAACCAGAGGGGTGGATGCACGTACGACCAATCAGGTAAAAGGGGCGTAGTCTGTCCTTCGGACCACCAATCAAAACACTGTTTGCGAACGCATTTGCCTACCCTCCAGTAGATGAACTGCCAAAAAGGCTGTTAATACAGCCAAAAGGACACTAATTAGCGATGAAAATTTCATCAAGAGGTTGAAAATGGCCCCCGAAAAGAAGCCGTCAATAAAGGGGTGAGAAATGGGCGGGTGAAAGTGGGCCTAACCTATGACGTCACAAAAAACAAAATGGTGGCTATGGTGCCCCTGTTCTACTTATAACCAAGTGCATCCAATTACAGCTACTACTAGAAGCAGCAGTATCTTCCTTTTTATGCTTAAATGTCGATATGTGTTGAACAATATCCGCATTTCCACCATGTGCAAGTGGAAACTGTACACAACATTTTAAGTACTTTACATCTCTCCTTCTAAGAGATGAAACGTCAATAACGTGACAGAAACGGACTTCTTTACAAATAAGAAACATTTGTGTGATTTATTAAAATAATTACATATACGAAATGGTGGTTAAAAAAGGGACTGTCCCGTATAATACCGTACTAATTTTGACACTAAAATTTAAAACTATTTATCATAAAATGATTTAAGAATTGTCATGTTTACATTTGACGAAAAAGTATTTCCTAAAGAATTTAATAATATAACTCCTTTATTACATGTACAAATTAATACTTTAAATTATTGATAACATGAATTTGATGTAAGTATGTTTTTGTTTTATATTTAATCCGACATCTTTTGATAAACAGAAATATTTGAAATTATTTACGTGTTCTTTTCGATTTTATTAAAACTAAAACATAAACGACTTTGACTCAAATTGACAATTGATATAATTTTATAAAAATTGTAAATAATGATCAAGATCTACAATATCAAAGCGTTAAAAGACGGAATAGTGAAAATTAATTGATCCGACGAAGATACGTATCATGGTAAATAAATCGTCAGACAGAAGGAAATCAACATCACGCCTGCGAAGATTTAAATGTACGATAAGAAGTTGATATTCTATATTATTTTAAAGGAGATATTACATAATGCACCGTAGTGGGGCATTTGTATTTTTGCATAAAAGCAATTCCTCAGAGTTTTGAGATTTACTTGTGTATAAATGAGTTTGAAAAGGATAAATGTACGCAATCTAAACTCTGTCACTTAATAAGATAAATTTAGCAGAATGTGTTGACAATTAATCATAGGCTTCAACAGTGTAAATAATTCCGTACCAAAAAAATTAATTTCGAGATTTAATTTTTTTGTAAATTTTCAGAAATTAGTAACTTCTGTTGTTAAAAAATAATTGTTTTGGAAAATCTATTTTCTTTGAAAACGTTATTTTCTTTATCGTACTTCTAGTGTATAATATGAAATAAAAATAGAGGAAATCGTAATAATCTCAATTTCCACCACATAACCTTTCTTAGAGAAAACAAAATTCATTTTGTGAACAGAAAATAAAATTTGCACTCCATCTAATCTTTACTTCATTATAGCTGAAAAAGTTTCAAGTAACAAATTACATTAACAGTGGGAAGATTTTCGCACCTCTATTTTAGTTTTATGTAGAAAACCCTTTTATGGTCTACACACTTTGAACATAAACTAGTTTGCCTGTACTGCTTCAAAGGCATAAGATGTTGATTTAGTCTAGAGAAAATATTCTTCTAATGTAAATACAATAAGCGATAAACTTTACAAAAAGATTGTGAACGTCTTCAGGTGTAAATTAGTAATTGGAATAAAAAGTTAAACATGTACACATTATGATTCGTTCTAAAAATCATACTTATGTCAAATCTAACAAGTAACTCTTTCGTCAAAGAATGTAGACCCAGTTGTCCTTTTAAAAAGAGAATAAAACTATACAAACATGTCATATGCTTTCTCCATTTAAAATCAGGGAAAATAATAAAGGGAACTAACATAAAATCAATAGTATTATTATGAACCAGCGCTAGCGTAACTGAGCTTTTCCTTCAAATTTAACATATTTTACATGCAGGTATGTGTACATGTTACGCAGAAGAAAATGTTGAATAGTAATATAAATTATAGCACAGATTTTATATTTTGAGAATAGCGGAAATTGTGAAAGCTGTAAAATGGAAGTCTTCCATTGTAACGCTTTTCCTGATTGAAAGCTCGTCGGATTTATCTAAACATAATCTTTTTGTCGTAGAGGTTGTTAGAGTACTTGATACGTTTCATTCTTTATTGTATTATTGATTATTCGTCTCATTAGTAACACAAAAGCTATAATCTATCATACAAATATTATTCAGGTTTAGTCTTTCATTAAAAATTCTTTAGAAATAGCAAATTATTGTGGCTTTATAATTATTAACTAATGAACCTTATATAGCAGTTTTTATTGAATATAACCATTCATTAAGCTTAATCAAGGATACAACAAACCAAACTTAACTGTAAATTTGGAGTTAATCTGGTAAAATGCACACTAATAGTTTGGCATTACTTCACAAATCGCAACCATGAGTGCGGATTGCATGCGTACGAACTGACATAATCTTAGAAATCTTGTTAAAAACGTTAGTTCACTTAAATTGTGAATAGCAGTTATGACTGTACTGCATTTTCTTTACAACAGCTGTATTTATTTCTATATTTAATAAAACAGAATAATACCTGTTTATTAATCCCAGCATAAAAGCAAATAAAGCAGTACTTAACTTTTCAATAGTGAACTAATTCTTAAACGATAACTAAACTATACATATAAAAAAGATGATTAAAACTGTATAACTTCAATGTAATAAAAAAGTTTAATTTGAGCTAGGCCAGCAAAATACTGCTGATGTAAGGTTATGCACGCAAGTGTTTTTATCTTAGAAAATATTAGCAAGTCAGCTGTTTTCATTTCATTACAGCAGTATTAAAACTTCCCAAATAATTAGTTGAGTTAATCGGCCCATTTCCACAGTTTTTGCTTTTATAGCACGACGTTTCGGAAGCGTACTCTGTATCCATCATCAGGATTAATTCTGAGACTGTTTTCGTACTTGAATCGAATTCATATGTTACGATTTTTTCCCAAGCACTTAACTACTCTCAGATTCGACTTTGGTACCTTTCACTTTTACCGTTCAGCCACTGAGTAATCCAATAAATATTTTTAGAACATATATATATATATATATATATATATATATATATATATACAGGGTGTTTCATTAAGGCTGGCCACCGGCCATATTTCAGAAACTAGTGGACATAAAAGTGGAGAAAAAATTCATTATAAAAGTCGCCACGAGAAAATCCTGGAAATTATTTTAAGTTCCGTAATTCATCGCAAGGAGCGCAATTGAAAATTAAAAATAAAATTATAAATTTCTCCGAAAATTCCCACATTAAGGCATACCTTTGGTAACATCGTTAGAAAGCTTAGACAATTCTGCATCATTTTGGTCTAAGGCTCATTGGCGTACCGACCTTAATAAGAGTGGGGGAAGCTATTGAATGTGTAATCATTTAAATCGCTGTTATTATTAAACGACTTATCCGATTGTAGTAAACCTAGGCTTGTTTAGAAGAAAAAGGTAAGTACTTTTAACTGTCGCATCCATTGGTACGCGATAGCTCATAATAAAATTGTTAGAGGGCGCAATTTGTAATAATACCAGTATTTTTGATTTTATTCAGAAAAATTAAATCATACGGTATAATTATGACATCATAAGCGGAAAGTAGCTTAAATTTGTAACAAAAAACGTAAATAACGCAATTTGATATCTTTATTTGTTCGAGAGTTATGGCGAAAAGAAGACTTTTTAACCGTTTAATTTAATAATTGATTGTTGCTATGGTTTCTTAAGGTGTATAGGTTGGATTAGTAATGAGGAATCTGCATTTATCATAGTCTGTGCCTCCCTTCACACTCTATCTAGGCTTAGGACTAGTCCAAACTAAGCAAATTTCAAAATTTGGAACGTGTTTAGAGGCCAACGGGCCATAACAACGATACCAAAGTAATGATTGATTTTTGTTTAAGAAACTTTTCAATAGAATGGTACAAAATCATGAACAACTGTTAAAAAACTAGTGAAAATCTGTAAATGTTCAAATTGACGGCCGTTTTGTTAAAAAACAACTATTAATTCTTCTTCTGTACGTTTATAACATCATATAAAACTTCTAAGGCATAATTCTAATGTGGTGTGTTTTAAAATAATAATCTAATTTGCTGCGGAACAAAGTCGGCTCGTTTCCATGGAGGTAAATAAATTGAAAAAGTTGTCAACTTACTTAATTTTGATTGATGTTGTGTTGTAAAAATTTTTTCCTTCATTAGTTTTGGGTTTCATTGTACCTTATCAGAAATTAGTGCTATCCTTCAAAAATGTCGTATACCAATGCCGAGGCTTACGACATGCTTGGCGTGTATTATGAATGTTTTCAAAATGCAGCTATTGCGGAACGACAATACGCTATCAGATATCCTGATCGAAGGCACTACACTAGAAAAGTGTTTCGGCGAACGGCAACACGTTTAAGACAAACAGGAAATGTACGACGTATTCCACTTTGTCAGGTTGCGTTGACGCACCCTGTATGTAGGATGTTATAATGACATGTATTACGTGTTTTGAGCACGAGTGTATTGAGTTTGAACGAAAAAAAATTTTTTTTGTATATGTATAATGTATGTGGGTGTATGATACGCCACTGGAAATGTAGGAGAAATATAATTCTGTATGTAGATACGTGTATTTGAATATTAGAGAGACTTTAGTGTTGGAATAATTAGATTCTGATGAATGTAAATGTGAAGAGAAATTTGTCGATGGGACGATAATGCTTACCACTGTATTGCTTCTGTATTGCCACTATATGGAATGGAATGTTTGAAGATAGATGAGTAATCTTGGTCATAAAATGTGAAGAATAAGTGTAAAATGTTTTAGAAAATATGTAGAGAAAGATTGGGTATGTTTAAGTGTTAATTTCCGAAGGGTTTTGTAATGTTGTGCAATTGTTTTGAGAATAAATGTATGTATATGGAATTTGAGACCTTAGACGGTGCTGATTCTTGCAAATGTTGCGGAAGCAGATCGAGCGCAGGTTGGAGATAAATGTTAAGAGTTGTGTAATGGTCCAGAGTGGCTACTGAATGAATGTGGTGACGAAAAATGATTTCTTCATGAAGTAATTGTAAAATTTGTAAGTAAGAACAAATATGGCGATGTATTGTAATTCCACGCGTGCTTGTATAGAGGGTAGCAGCTATCAGAACTATGAAATTTTGAGTAAATACTATTGGAGAATATAACGCGGAAGGAAGACATGTTTAAAGATGGATGACTGAAGTTATAAATAGGAAAGTCAGAGATTGACAAGGGAAGTTAGCTTTTGGCTTGTGATGAGAGCTCGGTGAGACGCGCACGCGAGTTAGTGTGTGATAGAATGGGATGATGTTGGAGTATATTTGTGAATTTTAATGAGGCAGTAATTGTTTAAACAACTGCGTAACCCGAACCGGGGATGAATCGTAAAAGAGATTCATAAATAAAACGATAATAAAATTGAAGTTGAAGATAAAATTAGTTTGTTTATTTTCAAGAAAATAATAAGTGCGTAAGCAGATTTATAAAAGATAACAGTTGTTATGTTAAAGTGTTAAGTGCAGCGCGTGTTCTTGTAACGAGATTCAGCTAAAAGTATTTGAGACCACCTGTTAAGTGAACGAAGTGTTCGTTGTATATTAAGCCAATGTTTAAGTAACGTTATATGACATTGAAAGTTTTATTTGTATAAGGGTCTAAATTGGTGTAAAGGTTGCTAGAATTTTTTTTGTAAGAGGCAACCAAATGTTTACCGTTATTACATGTTTGTGGGAGTAATAACCTCGCTTTGTGAACTATTCGCGAGTGCACAGAGGAATAAGTTTTGTTGAGCATTTGTAATGTGCTTCAGGCAATTTTAAGGGGTACAAATGGACTACAAATATTTGATTTACGAGATAAAGAAGAAAGAAAACCCAAGGATTTATGGACAATTTTTAAGTAAGAAATTAGATTTAGGAATTTTATGAACTCATTTAAGCCCGATTATCTTTTTGTTAGTTTATTTGCGTATAGTTGTTTAAAATATTAAGTAGTTTTGAAAGGAAGAGATAATCGTTCTTGAGTCTTATTGTATGGTTTGTTTAGTATTAAGAATTTTGTAGAAATTGGTAGTGACGTGTAGTTTAACTTCAACCACGCTGATGGAATTTATGTAGATATTTGTGTTTTTGTTTTATTTTGTACAGGACAATATATGTATTTACCGTTGATTGTTATTCTGTTGTTTATTTAGCCAGGTATGAAACACAGTTGTAACATTTACTTAATTGGTGATCTTATTTTGACAAATTTTAAAAGTAAGCTTTGCATATTTTAAATTTTTTTGGATTTTTAAGATTAAGGAACAACCTGAAAGTTCATATTAGCCAGGTTGATTGCAAAATTTTCATGTTTGTTTCATTAGTGCAATGCACAATTAACGGATCAGCTGTTGTCTTAAAAATGTCATTAAGTATAACAAGAGTTTTGAGAAATTATACAGGTACGGATGTCTATTACGATTCAGAGAGATTATTTTGAAGTAACATTTATTAAGCCGAAGATATTGATCTTCTTTTATTTAAGAATTTTAAAAATTAATTACCGTTCATTGAATGAATTTGAGTGATAAATTTTATTTTGGAGGTTTTGGTATACGAGGTGTATTCAAAAAGTTTTTAATAACCTGGGTAGTACTAAATTTATTTGAGTTTGAGTTGAATTGTTTGGAACGAGTGTTTGTTTTAGAACCTTCGTATAGGAGTTTACCGAGTAAGCACAATCCTACTTTCCACAATCAGGTAGGGTTAATTAACATCCAGCTTAAGACAATTATATTAGCAAAGTTTCGATTGTGGTGGCGCCTAGAGACATATTTTCCCGAATTGAGCTATTTGAGTATAAGTGTAAGGTGTTTGAGCTTATTAATCATTCATTTTACTTATTATTTCGACCACGCCCATCTCCCTGTTAGCTGGCTTGGCAACCCGCTTACATTAGTAAGCATACACGACGCCTAGTGCGGTTTGGACGTGTAACAACTTCCTGTCAGAAGACGTCGCATAAGAAATGAACACAATAGTATTAATGTTCTCGCGTACGTAGAATCGGAGCCTCACGTAAGCATCAGGGAGATTTCCACAGAACTAGGTGTAAGTGTTGCTTCTGTGTTCAGAATTTTAAGGGATTTTAAGCTGCATCCTTATCATCTAGTTTTACACCAGACTTTATCAGACACTGATTTTGACAGGCGGCTCGACTATTGCTATTGGCTGAGAGACATGTGTAGTGAAAATCTTCGATTCCTTTCCAAAGTTTTATGGACCGATGAGGCTACTTTTACTAGCTGCGGCAGAGTTAATTTGCACAATATGCATTATTGGTCGCAAACAAATCCTCACTGGATGCGCGAAGTGGATCACCAAAACAGATGGAGTGTAAATTTGTGGTGTGGTGTTTTAGGTGACAGAATTATCGGACCATTTGTTTTCATGGACACCTAAATGGTGAATCTTATTTAAACTTTTTACAAAATGACTTGCCCAATCTTTTAGAAGACATTCCCTTGACGTGAGAGCATCCTGTGGTATCAACATGATGGATGTCCTTCACACTATTCCCGAAGAGTCCGTGATTTCTTAAATGTTAGATACCCAAATCGCTGGATGGGAAGGGTAGTTTGTTTCCGTGGCCACCTAGATCCCCGGATTTAACTGTATTAGATTTCTACTTGTGGGGAAGAATAAAAGATATTGTTTACGAAACGAGACCAACCACCCGAGAGGACATGATTCACCGAATTGAAATTGCAATAAATTCGATTCCACGAGACGAAATCGAAACAGCTGTTTCAGTACAAGATGAAGAATTAATAGTTGTATTTTACAAAACGGCCGTCAATTTGAACATTTATAGCTTTTCACTTGTTTTTTAACAGTTGTTCATGATTTTTTACCATTCTATTAAAAAGTTTCTTAAACAAAATCAATCATTACTTTGATATCGTTGTTATGGCCCGTTGGCCTCTAAACACGCTCCAAATTTTGCAATTTGCTTAGTTTCGACTAGTCCTAAGCCTAGATAGAGTGTGAAGGAGGCACAGACTAGGATAAATGCAGATTCCTCATTACTAATCCAACCTATACACCTTAAGAAACCATAGCAACAATCAATTATTAAATTAAACGGTTAAAAGTCTTCTTTTCGCCATAACTCTGGAACAAATAAAGATATCAAATTGCGTTATTTACGTTTTTGTTACAAATTTAAGCTACTTTCCGCTTATGATGTCATAATTATACCGTATGATTTAATTTTTCTGAATAAAATCAAAATACTGGTATTATTACAAATTGCGCCCTCTAACAATTTTATTATGAGCTATCGCGTACCAATGGATGCGACAGTTAAAAGTACTTACCTTTTTCTTCTAAACAAGCCTAGGTTTACTACAATCGGATAAGTCGTTTAAAAATAACAGCGATTTAAATGATTACACATTCAATAGCTTCCCCCACTCTTATTAAGGTCGGTACGCCAATGAGCCTTAGACCAAAATGATGCAGAATTGTCTAAGCTTTCTAACGATGTTACCAAAGGTATGCCTTAATGTGAGAATTTTCGGAGAAATTTATAATTTTATTTTTTAATTTTCAATTGCGCCCCCTTGCGATGAATTACGGAATTTAAAAATAATTTCCAGGATTTTCTCGTGGCGACTTTTATAATGAATTTTTTTTCTCCACTTTTTATGTCCACTAGTTTCTGAAATATGGCCGGTGGCCAGCCTTAATGAAACACCCTGTATATATAACATATATATATATATATATATATATATATATATATATATATATATATATATATATATATATATATATATATATATATAGATGGCGTGTTTAAGTGTTAAATATGATATATTATATTAAGAAATAAACATTATAATAAGATTAGAGTTAGTGTAA
Source organism: Vesta saturnalis (assembly GCA_036346205.1). Taxonomy (NCBI): domain Eukaryota; kingdom Metazoa; phylum Arthropoda; class Insecta; order Coleoptera; family Lampyridae; genus Vesta; species Vesta saturnalis. The sequence continues at coordinate 1,055,926 of JARFJB010002396.1, forward strand.
TGAAATTAAGTAAACATATACGTAAAATCGCATGTTACATAAGTTCATAATAACATATGTAATTGTACAGCATATTGTGAGCTAAATGAGTCAAATTTCACAATTATTGTATTTAATCATGGTTGTACAACAGAAATTTTCACAGTAGTTGTTTCCGATTATCTTCGGAAGATATAAATTATGTATTTTCCATAACATTGTTCATCATATCCATGTGGAATAAGTAAAGCCTGTTCTGGTGGCATAATCTGTTTTAATTCTAAGATCAAAGAAAATAGTATATATTACATAACATATCGATGAAAGTAAATGAATTGTAAAGTTAACGATAAAGACAATGTTAAAAATATTCATATAATTTATGAAATTATGCAGAAGAATATTGAACAATTAGTGAAAAAGTAATTTACATTTGTGTTAAAAGGAAGTACAGCCACACATTGTTGGTGCAAATTAATTAAAGGTGTCGAGAAGATAGGTTATGGACATTTTGAACTCCGATAGTGAGATGGTATTTTTCATTGTTGACTGTGTTGAAGTTAAAGTTAGTGTAACTTTATGTTTTTTGGGTCAGAGAATCCAAGTTTGACCATAGCTTTCCTGTAAATAGTAAAATAAATTAGATATAAGTAAATTTCGGTATGTAAAAGTGACTCAGTAGGATAATTATTATGGCAAAACGGTTTAATTTGGTTGGTTTCTTCTCCTGTCATGTCATTATCTTCTCCTTCGCTGTGTTCATGCTCCTCAATATCTAATAAAAGATCTGTATTCCATACATTTACATCAGTTTCTTCAATAACACTTTCAGTATTTACTTATTTGCTGCCTCTAATTTTGCAGCAATTAAATTTTCTTCACGTATTCGTTGTCTTAAAGTACTTAAAGGGATATTTTCCTCATCAGCGTCTTCTTATATCGTCAACACCTCTTTATAACATCCGCCGTCACACACTGTACTGTATGTATAAAGGTTTCAACACTTACCTCTGGACCAAACATTTTGTAAAACCATTGCTTGAAAATTGGAACTGATTGTTAATTTGCGTAATGGACAAGATAATCCAAATTTCGGAAAGGTCGAGGTTTTTTCGCTTTGCCAATCACCAGTGGTTACAAGTTGAAACTTCCTTTAGCGTTTATATAGGCTAAAAATGTAATTATTTGTTTTTCCGTTTTTCTACCTGGAGATATCTTCTCTGCTCTAGCAACTTACGTTTTTTCGGGTAGAAGTTTCCAATATAATTCAGATCCATCAGCATTGAACATCTGTTTAGTTGTTAGTTGATGTATCTTGTGTGGCAACACAGTCAGACTAAGATGTTTGCTTTTCTCCCGATATTTCTAATACCGGATTCCAAAATGTTTCTTATATCTTTGCAACCATCCGTTACTTGATTGAAAGAAGGTGTTTCTTTAAATACACTATGAAACTTTTATTTGAATCATCAATCCACTAACAGTAACATGATGTTTTATTTTAATAACCACTTGCATAGAGGCTCCCTTTTTAGACATTCAGCGGATCTAAGAGTTTTCAGTATGCCAGTTCTCGAAAATGTGTTGCTTACCTTATAAAGAATCTTCGTTTCTCTTTTGCGGAATGTACAAATGCTTGATTTGACCATACCATATTTTCTAGATAACGCTATCACTCCAGTGATACACATCTAAAAATGGTTTCGTTCTGTATAGTAAACTGAGTCCTTCCCATCCCACACCATTCCATGTATAGGATCTAAAAACTAATTCCTTCTACATATCTTCAAGGATATATCACAAGTAAAATTCTATTACCCTTTTGATAACAGTACGTATATGAACCGTTTAAATTAATTTCTAAAGTATATTTTGTTTCGTATTAAAACCTTTTATAAGAGAATCTGACCTAATATTAAATTAAGTTAAAAACTTAAACCTTATGACTTAGTTATCAAATATCGCCCTACAAAAAATTTCTATTAATAAGCTAATTAATAAATTAATAAAGCAACCAGTTTTTGAGAAACTCACAAAAAGTACTTAAGCGCCTTCCTCAAGGTACCTGTACTTCTAAATGGATATTAACCGAAATCTGATGAGACTGAAAACTTAAATATAACTCTAAGTAGAGGTCAACTAAAACTGATTACATGTTTTTTTATTTGTCGTGGCTACAGACGGACATACATACATACACACACTCGCCAGCGCGCACATACACAGACGCACACACGAACTCACGCACACATGCACATACGCACACACCCACACACACGCACTCACCTACACCTGTACACACGCACACACGCACACACGAACACACAACACACACGCACACACGCACACACGCACACACGCACACACACGCACACGCACACGCACACGCACACACGACCCACACACGCACACACGCACACCACAACACACGCACACACACGCACAGCACACACACGCACACACGCACACACGCACACACGCACACACGCACACACACGCACACCGCACACCACGTGCACAGCACGCCGCGTGTGCGTGCGTGATCGTGGTGCACGCGTGTGCTACGGTGTGTGTGTGTGTGCGTGTGTGGTGTCGTGTGTGGTGTGTGCGTGTGTGTGTGTGTGTGTGTGCAGTGAGTCTATCTTTAAAAATAAGATATGCCGAAAATGTCTGTAAATAGATTAAAAAGAATAAGTTCAAAGCCTATAAACCAATATTTATAAATACTTTTTAAGGAACGGGAATTCATACCAAGATTTGAGTTCTCCGCTTGGTATCAAGGAGAACACGAAGAAAATTCACGGTTTCCAATAAATATTATATGTACTGATGACATTTTCATCTAATGGAACAGTAAGTTCAAAGAACTGCAGATGGTGGGCTACAGAGACCTACATTTCACAGTAGAGTGCAACGACCAATATTCATTTAAGGAAAATATCTTATGTAGATTGTTGAACTATACTGTCATTGGTCCCTTTTTTATGAAAACCTTACCTTATGTGGAATTTTTACGATCAGGTCCGCGTCAATAAAGAGGGAGGCTTTGGTATCAGTTAGATGAAGCGACTGTTCATTGTTGTGCAGCAGTACCACAGCTTTTAAATGAAACCTTTAATGGAAAATGGATAGTACGTTACTCAGAATATCCTATGCCGACACCCTCACTAGACTTAACCCCAATGAGTTTCTTCTTTTGGGGGTTGTTAAAAAATGAAGTTTATAAACATCGTCCTTTTAGAGACATATTTAAGATTAATTAATTTGTGCCGAAATATTGATTTTATTTCGATCTTTTATGACTACATATTATTGAATATTATCTTCTTGTTTGGATACCGTATTATTTTGGGTAATTTTAGGTGTTAACGTAAAATAAAAAGAACTTTGCACCAAAAAGTTTATTTTACTTAAAAAAAATCCGTTGAAAATAATTTTTTCAACGCGCTTTGTATACTACGCGTGTTTTGCTATATTTTTTGTGCATGTTTAGCTTTAGCCGATGCACAAACTTTTATCAAGAATAAATTTTTGGAGAAAAACCCATAATAAAGAAGTTTCTCATATTGTGCATAAGTAGTATGAGAAAGACACTGTATAATTAGATCTTGTTTTCCTTAATATTGATGTCTGATAAGCCTTCTTAACGTTTTTGGTGCGGCGTATTCCATTTGTAGTGTTTAACACTTGGTTTTCAATCATGACTTAAGAATTTGTTACACCGTGTTTTTTAGGTTTTTTGTCAATGTATTAATTTTATGATTGGTGTACTTGGTACAATATTACACTTATAATTCATTCAAGTTTTTTTTTATTTAGCTATCATTGTGTACTAACGACCTACCAGAGATGGTTGCTTCCGTACTTTTTTGCAAGGATTGGATGTCGCTAGACAACATTTTCATACCAATCCGTAAAAAAGTTTTAGTTTACTAAACTACAAGTGTAGTAGGGCAGTATAATAGTATTGCATCTTCTTTTCCATTGATGACCAAACTGGTGGGTTCAATTCCTGTTACCGTGTTCTCTGTATGATGTTTTCTCAGGAGGTTTTCCTCATACACGTATAGCGGCTTGATCACTGCATATTTGCACATCATATGCGGCTATGAGACGAACATCGGTGTAGTAACATCTTCTTCAGAACTTTAACTTTGTTCGTTCCGATCCTATCCTGGACGCGCCAATTCTAAATCGTAACATACATACATACTTCATGAATGTACGTTGGTAATCCATCACTATAGCTGAAAGAACTTGGAAATACTTTGACTTTTCCTTTTTCATTTAGATCGATTGTATACTTTCCAGGGTAATCAAAAATAATGAGTTGGAGACCGCATTATATTGAGATTTCATTTCATTACGAAGTTAGGTTACAATAATTTTTTGCTTGTTTTGTATTTATTTGCTTAATTTCATCGTCTGTGATGGTTGCATATGACCGTATTGGTTTATTTTATTCTGATACAGTTGTGAACTATAGTTGTTTGTTGGTAGATATTTGTCTCCTGACCCTACTTACGAGCATAGATGCGATTTAAAGAAAAAAACTAAACTAAAAGACAAACTAAACGCAAGTACATAAAATAGAGAAAACAACAAGTTTAAAGTTTATACTTACTGATCACAAAAGTTTGTTACACCTAAAAGTTAGAAACAGTAATACCTATTCTTTTTCTTACGTAAAAATAACTTTCTAATGTTCAAAGAAAAATGAGATGAAAAGTAACAAGAAAAAAAGTTAAATCATCATATAATAAAAATGTAGACATCGCAACGGTAAAAAACGAGTGAAGTGTATAAATCAATAGTAAATTAAACTACAAGTTCTTTTGAAACGTAAGCAATCGGAAATCTATCTCCTTTAAACCATGACTGATATTTTTATATCACCGCTAGCTAAGATTGATGTTGATTTCGTTTTCGGTATTCATGCATTCATAAAAGTCAAGGCAAAAAGGTGGGAAAAAATCATTCATTTTACATTTCTATCGCTCATAACAAGAAGAAATGTGGACACATTTACTACCGTCAGTTTATAATAGTTTAAAGTAATATAATTACACATTACAAGGAGTGCAATATTACGCTTTGTTTTAAAAAAAAATTACCTTTATTCTAAATATAAATAATTTAAACATTATTTTTAAGAATTTAATAATTTATTAAGTTATAAAGAATGCGAATCACGTACATAGATCAATGAAGTAATGGATAAGTAAAAGCACGAAAACGTCCGGGTATGTAATATGGATTGATAGCTAATTCAACGAAGTGAACGGAATTGAAAAATTGCTTTTTCATAGATGAATTTATAACTTTTTAAAAAATTTAAAAATAAAGACTACGAAGTTTATAATTTATGCATAACAAATATTCAATGTCTGACGTTGATCTTGTTATTTTAGATACCTGTTGATAAAGTTTTACTTTGCTTTTCTATGTAAACATTTTCCATATAATTTTCGCTAGTTTACATACCAAGTTTTAATGTTTTCTTCGCAAACTTGTTTCTCAAATTGGTTTTAGTTTTGCAGATGTTACCCTGCTCGGAGTCAAGCAAAAGTGAGTTTTACTGTAAATGTTGAATAACTTGAAAATTAGATTGAAAATTAACTATTATATAGATTTAAATTCATAGTACGAAAGCATAAAATGTGACGCTGTGGGCATTGTTTTCACAATTCAACTAAAGTGGCAAGTTAGATAAGAACGTTTAGGGGATATGCGTGTATTCAAACTTAAATTTAATTTACCTTTTATGTTTGTACTAAATTTCGAATTTATAACAAAGCACCTTTATTAAGATACGCAACATAAAACTGTATAAAAGTATGACACTGTGAAAGACTACATTATTATATATTACGCTTAATACTAATCTTACCTGAACATATAACAAGAATCTTCTTTGTAATATATTATAATTATTCCCTTTGACATTGAGCTTCTTTCCTTGAAGTCTACATCCAATTTCCGAAGTAAATCACTCTCTTTTTTCTGTACATTTTTTACTTCTTCTCCGATTTCTAGTTTGTCCTTAAAATTCTCAATATTCCTCTTACAGAGAATACCGATGTACTAATTGAACATAATCTTGAAACTCTGACTTCCTTTTGTAATTTTTATTTTTATTAGTGTCTCACTCTAATCCCTCTTGTTGTTATTTATACTATTTAACCTTATATAAAAGAAAACCAATGTATAGCAATAGTTTGCACTTAATATTCACATCAATTCGAAGTAAACTATCACGTGTGGTAAATGTGACTTAGATTTTTTTTTTAATTTTAATACATATCGTAAGTAAAGTTTTAAATGTCAGCTTTCCGTGAACATTATTTTACTTTGCTATTCTAATTTTTCTAAAGAAAATGGATTGCTCTGAGAATTTTATTATTGTTGTGAATATTTTAAGAAACGTAATGTTACATGTTTTTATCGGGAAACCGCTTTGTAATGGTTTTGAGTCTCGTAAATCGGATAATGGATTCTGCGTACTTCGTAATCGGCCAGTTCATGTATAGATAAACTTAAGGAAAAGGATGTTTGTTATTTAAGTTCTAGTTATCCGGGTTAGTTGACACACGTATGGTTTACAGTAGGTTTTCTCGTGAGAAATATCCAGTTTGCATTTTAGTATGAAACTTTTTTAATAAAAGTGGTGGACGATGACGTGGTCTTAGGGATGGATTTTGTTTTTGATTCTTTTACTAAGAGGCCGGTGACAAAGTTGGTTGAGAGAGCTAAGGGCTGGTGATGTACACTGTGCCCCATTTTGGTTGAAATTGTAGGGTATTTCGTTTGCGAGCAAAGATAGCACGATGCTGTTTTCGCAATCCTGTACTACTTTTTCGTGAAACGAAGGATGCCACAAATAGAATTGTCACAGTCCTATTTAGTATGTAGTCTTTGAGATACAGGGTGAGATTCAAAATTTGCACATTTTAAGCACCCCTTGTAACTGCTTTGCCTTGTGATTTATCGAAATGGTGAAAAATGGGTTTTACACAAAATTTTCCGTAGAATTTAGTGTCGTGCATAGTTTTCCCCACATAAAGTCAGTTTCTTCGCAGTAAAACAAATATACCCTATATATTTTTTTATTATATAATAGAGTTTACTCTCAGCTTTCAAAAAATATATAATTGTGTGGCCACTTCTTTTGCATTATTAACCTCAAAAATGAATGTTACGTTAACTTAACATTTTGATGATATAGTTGGCCGTGAAACCTATAAAATCAGTATAATCGCGTATTTTCTAGAACGTCCAAGACATATTTGAGTATTAAAAAAGGGCTACTATATTCTTATTTCTTTACTATAATTATAAATATGTAAATACACGATTATAATAAATCTAAAGCTTTTACGCGGAAATGCAAAAATAATAACAACAAATTATGGAAATTAGGTACAATAGTTTTTAAAACATATTCAAACTGGCAAATTTTTTTTTAATTGGGTAAAATCCAGCTTCAGAAAAAAATTTTAATGGCAATTAAACTTAGTGTTTTGGGTTGGGCCTAGCCTGATTTAAACGTAATTGACCTGTCAAATCTGATTAAAATTATGTTTGTGCACCAATCGTATTGTTTCTTCATTGTACTACATTGTAATATGGCAGAAAATCAAAATTTGGAAAACTGTGAATAATATGATACGCTCATATGCTTTGGTCAGGGTAATGAAAACGCCGAGGCAGCACTGAATTTGCATTTTAACAGGTAAATGAAGTTTCCTAGGTATTAATTTTGATAATTAAGAGTAACTACATCTATGTGGATTTCCAGAATAGAGACAACCTGGTAAAATCACGTTTTATAGATTAAAAAGAAATTAGTTAGTTATGGATCATTTTTAAACCCAGGTCAAAAAAACTATAATAAAGAAAATCGAGAGAGTGATGATGTTACCGTTTTAGCCAGTGTGGAGCGTAATCCTATAAGTTCTTGCAGAACTATAGAAAGTAGTATTGTAGTTTCGAAAACAGGAATCCAAAGATTTGGACTAAACGTTTCCTGCTTTATATTAGGATCAAAAATAAAGTTTTACATTTTCGAAGGGAACTTATCCGCTTCTAGATATTTGTACATTTTAGAAATGGTTGTCAAAATTATTAGATGTTATCAGACGTTCCTTTAGCTCGCTTGAACCAAATTCATTTCCAACAGGATGGAGTCCCATCTCACAATGCGCAAATTATACGCCCGTTTTTGGAAAACAATCTTAGTAATAGATGGATTGGCACTAATTAGCCGATAAGATAGCCTCCTAGGCCTCCGATCGCTATATACCTGGTTGAATGGTACGAAAGATAAGCAAGTTTTTCTGTTTTTGGACATCACTGAGGAGTACTAGCATTTATTAGTGTGCTAATTATAACCAATATTTTTGATTCTAAACAAACTGGCGCGCTCTGATTTATGACTTTCCCTAATTTGATTAAAGTTATTTTAATTACCCGACCCGCAAAACAACACCATACCCACCTCTTGAGCTATCGGCATCCTTCACTTATCTGCTACACCATTCAGATTGCCATTTTCACCCGTAACAAAATTAGACATACGATTAAAATAAATTACAGATGCATTACAAAAAACCTATCCAGTTTTAACGAAATTACTATTTAGCACATAACGAGTGAGTATATTGAGGACAGTCAGTAAAATGGACAAGTCTAAAAAACTGGTTGGTTTCTATACTACTACTACTACTCGTGCGGTTACATACCTTTGTCGTTACAACTCATTGAAAATTGGGGTTCGAAGGTAAGCGTGTATTGGGATTTTCTGACCGCGGGCGTTGAACGAAGGACTCTCTAGATGTTCTAAATAGACGTACCTGTCCCAAGAGAAATACTCAACTAGCCGGGTCACTAGGTGACATTTTTAATGTTAATTAAGAATTATATATGCCTATTAATTATATGCCAATTACATAGTTCAAATCACATTAAATCGTTTCTCAATTAATCACCTTTACATGTGGAGTTAGGTCAAATATTTTCGTATAAATAAGGAATTACCGAATGATTACAAACAAAGGGAGAATCAGTATTATTCTTACCAAGATATAATCCAACAATAAGAGACTGATTTTGAAAAATTATTCTAATTACTTTCTCTAGCGGTCCTGGAAAACCTCATATATGTACTAGTACATAATAGAAAACCAATTACGATACATAAAGGCGTACGTTTAAGATCGATGTGAACAGTAACACAAAAATCGAGTGTCACTCATGACACTAGAAACAAAAATTGCATTGTACTGCCTCACATCAGGCTAACTAGATGTGAACATTGCGTTTAATTCATGGGGATTAGACTGTTTAACACCATAAGTGAACTTGACCTCGAAATATTTAAGTATCAATTAAACTCATTTTTAATACAAAAAGCGTACTACTCCATACATGAGTATACCAGTAGCACTATCAGTCAGTAAGATTTTATGCAATAATTCTTTTATACTGGTTGTTTGTTATTGTAAATAATCTATAATAAGATGTGCACTGTAATTTTAGAACAATGTACTTTTGTTATTGTAATTTGTATTGTCTGTATTTCTTATTTTATGTATACATACCTTGACACGTGTAAACATTGTAACGTAAACAACACTAACTTAATCATAGTAATAATAATAATAATAATAATAAATATCTCCCCCAAGAGATACACCTCGACGTGGTGGAGGGGGCCCAGTAGCCACTGTTGCCAACAGTGGTGAAGCTAAGTATCTCAGGTCGTTTGTCCTCGTTATTTTTCTACTCTTTAACATCTTGCGTCCTACGTCATTTCTTGTCCTGTATTTTGTTATATGTGCTGAGCACACAGCATTATCAAAGCCGCAATCTAAGGCGTAAATCTATCGTGCCGAGAGATGAATGATGTCCTTCGGAGAACTGCCGAACTTCGATTGTATTTAGGCCTACTGGGGTAAGGGAGCACTGCCTCAGCTGACCGTATATTTCTGCCCATCTCGTGGGAACAATATGAGCCAAAAAAACAAAAACTTACAGAGTGTCAGCTCTATAAATATGGAGGTGTCGGATGGTCCACCTACAAAACCATTTAGTGAGAGCCCGTTGACCGAGGTCTCTCCTACAAGCAAGGAAAAGGCGGTATATCTACCTCGGTTCCTTCTTGTGAAAAGAACGGAAGGTGGTTTTTTCAAAGTCTCGCCTTTCCTTATTGTTAAAGTTATGTTTGGAATTGCGGGAAAAACAAAAAACATTAAAAAAGTGCGAGAAGGTTTGCTAATCTAAACTGTTTCTAACCAACAATCTAAAAAGCCGCTTTCAGTAAAAAGATTAGCTGATGTGGATGTAAATGTCACGGCACATCAAAGTTTGAATTACTCTAAGGGAGTTGTTTATTGCCCGGATTTTTTGAATAGCAGTTTGGAAGAAATTCTCGACGGACTTAACAGCGAGAAAATTATGGCAGTAAAACGAATAAAAACAAGTCGTGATGGAGAACTGGTGGACACACAAAATCACATATTGACGTTTGACAAACCATCGCTTCCTCAAAGTATAATAGGAGCTATTTATCCCTTACGAGTACGTCCCTATATACCACCGCCTATTAGATGCTTCCGTTGCAAAAAGTTTGGACATACAGCAATGGCGTGCATACACGAGCAAATATGCATGTGCGGCAAAAAACCCCATGACGGTACGTTATGTAAAGAACCGCTACAATGTGTAAACTGCGGAGGATGTCACTCAGCCCGAGATAGGAACTGCCCAAAATATATGCACGAAATGAAGATTCAAGAAATCAAGGTTACAAAAATATGATATCAGATACGGTAAAAGAGATAATAAAGTCCTACATTCCGGAAAGAGATCACGTGCTGGCAAGCACAACTAATGCATCTGCCGAAAAATGTCCTGCAGGTCGTCAAAAAAGAGAGACCTTTCAACGTCGCCAAGTATACAGGGCGATGTAGAAAATCCCAATTTTATTTACCCGTCCCAGCGAGAAGGGCTGGCCGTTGGGAAAACCACGAAAGGATCATAGGGATAGTCAATCCTCCAACGGAGATATGACTTCCTGAGCTCTCTAGTCTAAAAAATATGTGATAGATTTATTATAACTGTGATATTTTACCTGTTTGCCTGTCTCTCTGTCTCTCTCTGTCTCTCTCTATCCCTCTCTGTCTCTCTCTGTCTCTCTCTGTCTCTCTCTCTGTCTCTCTCTCTGTCTGCCACTGTCTCCCTCTGTCTCTCTCTGTCTCTCTCTCTGTCTCTCTCTGTCTCTCTCTGTCTCTCTCTGTCTCTCTCTGTCTCTCTGTCTCTCTCTGTCTCTCTCTGTCTCTCTCTGTCTCTCTCTGTCTCTCTCTGTCTCTCTCTGTCTCTCTCTCTGTCTCTCTGCTCTGTCTCTGTCCCTCTCTGTCTCTCTCTGTCTCTCTCTGTCTCCCTCTGTCTCTTCTGTCTCTGCTCCTCTCTGTCTCTGTCTCTCTGTCTCTTCTGTCTCTCTGTCTCTCTGTCTCTCTCTCTCGTCTCTGTCTCTCTGTCTCTCTTGTCTCTCTCTGTTCTCTCTGTCTTCTCTGTCTCTGTCTCTCTCTGTCTCTCTCTGTCTCTCTGTCTCTCTGTCTCTCTTCCTCTGTCTCTCTTCTCTCTGTCTTCTCTGTCTCTCTCTCTCTCTGTCTCTCTTTGTCTCTCTCTCTCTCTCTCTCTGTCTCTCTGTCTCTCTCTGTCTCTCTCTGTCTCTCTCTGTCTCTCTGTCGTCTGTATCTCTCTGTCTCTCTCTGTCTCTCGTCTCTCGGTCTCTGTCTCTGTCTCGCTCTCTGTCTCTCTCTGTCTTCCTCTGTCTCTCTTGTCTCTCGTCTGTCTCTCTGTCTCTCTCGTCGTCCTCTGTCCTCTCTGTCCTCTCTCGTCTCTCTGTCTCTCTGTCTCTCTGTCTCTCTCTGTCTTCTGTCTCTCTCTGTCCTGTCTGTCCTCTCTGTCTGTCCTGTCCTGTCTGTCCTTCTGCCCGTCTGCCCGTCTGCCTCTGTCTGTCCGTCTGTCCCTGTCTGCCGCCTGTCTGTCTGTGTCTGTCTGTCTGTCTGTCTTCTGTCTGTCGTCTGTGTCTGTCGTCTCTCCGTCTGTCCTCGTGCTGTCCTCTGTCCGTCCTGTCTGTACGTCTGTCCCTGTCTGTCCCTGTCTGTCCCTGCTGTCCCTGTCTTCCCTGCTGTCCTCTGTCTGTCCCGTCTCCTGCTGTCCCTGTCTGTCCCTCTGCCCTGTCTGTCCCTGTCGGTCCTTCTGTCTGTCCCTGTCTGTCCTGCTGTCCTGCTGTCCTCTGTCTGTCCCGTCTGTCCTGTCTGTCCCTGTCTGTCCTCTGTCCGTGTCGTCCTCTGTCTGTCTCCGTCTGTCTCTGTCTCTTCCTGCTCTCGTCTCCTGTCTGTCCCTGTCCTGTCCTGTCTGTCACGTCTGTCCTGTCTGTCCCTGTCTGTCCCTGCCTGTCCCTGTCTTCCCTGTCTGTCTGTCTGTCCCGTCGTCCTGTCCTGTCCCTGTCTGTCCTGCCTGTCCCTGTCTGTCCCTGTCGTCCTGTCTGTCCTGTTGCCCTGTCGTCGTCTGTCTGTCTGTCCTGTCCCTGTCTGTCCGTCTGGTCTGTCCTGTCCGTCTGTCGTCTGTCTCTGTCCGTCGTCCGTCCTGTCGCCTGTCGTCGTCCGTCTGTCCGTCTGTACGTCTGTCCCTGTCTGTCCCTGTCTGTCCCTGTCTGTCCCTGTCTGTCCCTGTTCCTGTCGCCTGTCTGTCCCTTGCCGTCTCTGTCCTGTCCTCTGTCCTCGTCTGTCCCTGTCTGTCCCTGTCTCTGTCTGTCCCTGTCTCTGTCCCTGTCTGTCCTGTCTGTCCGTCTGTCGTCTGTCCGTCTGTCTGTTCCTGTCTGTCCCTGTCTGTCCCTGTCTGTCCCTGTCTGTCCCTGTCTGTCCGTATCTGTCCGTGTCGGTCCCTGTCTCTCCCTGTCTCTCCCTGTCTCTCCCTGTCTCTCCCTGTCTCTCCCTGTCTCTCCCTGTCTCTCCCTGTCTCTCCCTGTCTCTCCCTGTCTCTCCCTGTCTCTCCCTGTCTCTCCCTGTCTCTCCCTGTCTCTCCCTGTCTCTCCCTGTCTGTCCCTGTCTGTCCCTGCCTGTCCCTGTCTGTCCCTGTCGGTCACTATCTGTCCGTGTCTGCCCTGTCTGTCTCTGTCTGTCCCTGCCTGTCCCTGTCTGTCCCTGTCTGTCCCTGTCTCTCCCTGTCTGTCCCTGTATATCCTGTCTGTCCCTGTCTGTCCCTGTCTGTCCTGTCTGTCCCGTCTGTCCGTCTGTCCGTCTGTCCGTCTGTCCCGTCTGCCTGTCTGTCCGTCTGTCCCTGTCTGTCCCTGTCTCCCTGTCTGTCCGTCTGTCCCTTCTGTCCTGTCTGTCCCCTGTCTGTCCCTGTCTTCCGTCGTCCCTGTCTGTCCGTCCCTGTCTGTCCCTGTCGTCCCGTCTGTCCCTGTCTGTCCCTGTCTGTCCCTGTCTGTCCTGTCTGTCCCTGTCTCCTGTTCCCTGTCTGTCCTCTGTTCCCTGTCTGTCCCTGTCTGCCCTGTCTGTCCCTGTCTGTCCCTGTCTGTCCCTGTATTCCCTGTCTGTCCCTGTTGTCCCTGTCTGTCCCTGTCTGTCCCTGTCTGTCCCTGTCTGTACCCTGTCTGTCCCTGTCTGTCCCTGTATATCCCTGTCTGTCCCTGTCTGTCCCTGTGTGTCCCTGTCTGTCCCTGTCTGTCCCTGTATGTCCCTGTCTGTACCTGTCTGTCCCTGTCTGCCCCTGTCTATCCCTGTCTGTCCCTGTCTGTCCCTGTCTGACCCTGTCTGACCCTGTCTGTCCCTGTCTGACCCTGTCTGTCCCTGTCTCTCCCTGTCTGTCCCTGTCTATCCCTGTCTGTCCCTGTCTGTCCCTGTGTGTCCCTGTCTGTCCCTGTCTGTCCCTGTATGTCCCTGTCTGTACCTGTCTGTCCCTGTCTGCCCCTGTCTGCCCCTGTCTATCCCTGTCTGTCCCTGTCTGTCCCTGTCTGACCCTGTCTGACCCTGTCTGTCCCTGTCTGTCCCTGTCTATCCCTGTCTGTCCCTGTCTGTCCCTGTCTGTCCCTGTCTGTCCCTGTCTGTCCCTGTCTGTCCCTGTCTGTCCCTGTCTGTCCCTGTCTGTCCCTGTCTGTCCCTGTGTATCCCTGTCTGTCCCTGTCTGTCCCTGGCTGTCACTGTCTGTCCCTGTCTGTCCCTGTCTGTTCATACGTAAGGTATTCTTTCATCAAATAAATATATAATGTTCATCCATAATATGTATTTCTATTTACACTTTGAATGAAAGGAGTGGAGCAATAACTATGGATACTGAAGCATGCTAACGTTCCAATTTTGGGAACATACGTTTTGGGGTATTTAAAGGAAAATCGTCCAAATAACAAATGTTCAAGATAACGCTACAACTTTTTTACAATTTTCCTACGGAAATAATAGAATTGGGAATAATCAAGTTTTAATCACACGTGGCGAATTCCACGAAATCTAGTCTGTTGATGTATTTGTAAAGTTACTGCCTAGTAACGTTACTAGACAGATTAATTCACCGGTTACTAAAATGACGATTTTCAAATAGAAAGAAGAAATTAATTTTAATATGTCTCAATTTCGCATTTCCGTTAAGGTTTATGTTCAAGTTTGTATAATGTACCCTATTTTAACTAAGCTTCTTGTTAATAATGGGATGTTGTTTAGATAATCATGTACTAATATTTTAATTGAATTACCTAAGCTCCTTACTTAGTACTTCAATAGTTGCATAATTTTACAAAATCAACAGAGCACTAGACATTAAGAATAATGCTTTGTAAAAATTCTCATATAAAGCTTGTTTTATTAAAAGTGCCAACAAGTTAGACATCAATCCTGGAGGTGCTGTAAAGCTTTCGTTATTAGTAATACATATCACAAAAAAGTTGAACATTTATACCCAGATACATTTATCGAATATTTACATTCGGGTTTTTAGTGAAAAAGCAATTCACCATTATGTGCATCATAACAAATCCGACAAAGAAAAAACTTACCGTCTAATTTTAAGGACTGTAATCGTAATCTTAACTTAATTTTAACTGTACAGGGTGTTACAGAATGTAGTGAGGAAAATTTAAGGGCAGATTCGACATCTAAAAGGATGAAAAAAAGGTCATATAAACATGGGCCTGGAAATGCTCAGTTTCTACGGATGAAGTTTCATTTACCAGAAACAGAATTTTTAACTTCCACAGTAAACACACTGCGCGGATCCACATCAATCCCGACACCAGCAAGAGTTTTCAATCAGTGGAATAGCTGAAACCTATTCGGTTGGATAATTTCTTTTACCCAGAAAATTAAACGAACAAGCATACTTTAATTTTTACATGAGGATTTATCCAACCTAATAAAAACTGCCCCTCTTAATATTAGGCAACATTTATGGTTTATGCTCGACAGAGCCGCTGCTTAGTTTCGTTGCAATATAAAAAAATATTTAAACGTTACATGACAAGGAAATTGT
This sequence comes from Vesta saturnalis, assembly GCA_036346205.1. NCBI lineage: Eukaryota > Metazoa > Arthropoda > Insecta > Coleoptera > Lampyridae > Vesta > Vesta saturnalis. Next base: position 1,071,436 of record JARFJB010002396.1, read on the forward strand.
ATTGATCGGGCTAGCCTATTTCCTGATGACCCCAATCACCTGACTTAAATCGCTGCGATTTCTACCTTTGAAGGCATCTCAACCGACTAGTGTATTTCACTACCACGGCGAATGAAGCCGCATTAGTAGAACGCGTTACCAATGCTTGTCAAACAATACGCGAAACACCTCAAATATTTCTAAAAGTTGGAAGAAACGAACTAAGGCAATTTAGAGTTAAACATGCTTGCCGACACGAACTCCACTTATATATGTGAATTAGAAAACAATTTCATACATGCACTTCTGACCTTTAATGATACATTTATGTGTAGCAAAACTCATCTCAATATCTCAAGGAGTTTTCGAAAAATGTGAAATAGACTATTGAATACGGAAAAGTTTAAACACCCCGTATCATGGAAACGGAGCATTTCCGGACTGTTTATTTGAACTTTACTCATATTGTTAAATCTGGAATCTGCCCTTAAATTTTCCTCACTAACCTTTGTATATGTGAAATCAATGCAATGCTGTCATAATTTAACATGCTTGATTTGTCAAATTTTTACTTCGAAGTCTAAAAAACATATATATATATATATATATATATATATATATATATATATATATATATATATATATATATATATATATATATCTCAAAATTAAACATAATCTACATGTTGTGAGGCACCTACTCAACCAACCCGGATAGATCAAAATTTCTTACTTTCAAATAATTTCTTTCTGATATAACATCAATACCGTTTGTAAATTATAATATTTCAATTTGAAAGATCTGTTAGGTAAATATTACGAGATCTACTGGGACACTGGCAGATCAACTATGGAAATTGTGAGATATCTAAGGCCAATAATCTACAGTGTTGGTTTTGTATCCATGGAAATAGTGTACGTGTGAGTGTACGTGTGAGTGTGTAATAATAATGGTGGTGTAACTAATTAACTTCCAAAGGTGCTCTAGAAAGTGCATCCGGAACAACATTTAATTTACCTTTTCGATGAATAACTTCAAATTGTTGAAGCTTAACACTCCATCCGGCTAATCGACCTGAAGGATCTCTTAAATCATTGATCCAAATAAGTGAATGATGATCAGTAATAACTTTAAAATGGGTACCTTCAATATAAGGTCTAAACTTTTGAATTCCAAATATAACGGCAAGTAACTCACGTTCTGTAATTGAATAATTTTGCTCGGCTTTATTTAAAGTACGAGAACCATAAGCAATAACAACTTCATACTCACCTTCACCTTGTGTTAAAACACATCCGACACCGCAATTGGAAGCATCACATTGTAAATAAAATGTTTTAAAAAAATCAGGGCTCGCTAAGATAGGAGCATCAACTAATAAAGATTTAATTTTCAAAAATGAATCATTCGCTTCGGTATTTCATAAAACTTTCTGAGATTTCTTCTTACCTTTCAATAAATTATTAATCGGGGCTAAAATAGTGGAAAAATCATGAATGAAACGTCGATACCAAGAACACATTCCAATAAAACGTTTAACTTCAGTAAAAGTATGTGGATGAGGAAAATTAGTAATAGCTTCCACCTTTGAAGGATCGGTGTGAAGACCATTCTTATCGATAACAAAACCTAAATATGATAATTGAGGTTTACAAAATTCACATTTAACTAAATTAATGTTTAATTGGGCATCATTAAGCCTTTTAAAAACTTCTCTTAAAATAGTAATATGTTCCTTAAATGTACTTGAAAAAATAATATCGTCTAAATAAACAAAAACTGATTGGGATAAATCATGTCCTAAAATTGAATCCATAAATCGTCGTAATGTACTGGGTGCGTTGGTAAGTCCCATTGGCATAACAGTATACTCAAATAATCCTCTACGTGGAACAGTAAAAGCAGTTTTTTCACAACTCTCAGGGTCTAAAGGAATTTGCCAAAAAGCTTACTTTAAATCAATTGAAGTTAAATAACGAGCATCTCTTAATTTATCCAAAATATCATTTAAAAATGGTAAAGGGTAAGCATATTTTTTTTGTAATAGAATTTAATTTCTTAGCGTCAAAACAAACTCTAAAATCGCCTGACTTCTTTCTAACTAAAACCATTGGAGAATTCCAAGGAGAAGAACGGGGTTTAATAATTCCTTGCTCTAACATATCATCAATTTCTCGGTTCGTATGCTCCAACATAGCAGGAGATAAGGGAAAATAACGTTGTTTAATTGGTACTGCATCACCAGTATTAATTGAATGAAAAACTTTATTTGTTTTACTTAATTTTGAAATTTGATCATTATTAAGATCATCAATACTCTTAATCATTGAAAAAGTTGTCTCCGCAGAGTTTGCTACAAAAGAATTTTCACTAAAATCAGCTTTAATTTCAAATAACTGACAAAAATCTACTCCCAAAGTAATTGCAGTAGTAGTAGATTCAGAAACAATAACAGAAATAGTTTTAGTAATACCATTAACAGTCAAACATAAATCAACACTTCCCAAAATGGATTATAAAGAACCATCAGCAATAATCAATGATGGAAAACGTGAATTCCTATTTAATTTTAAATCATATTTATCAATTAAATACAAAGCAGGCTTCCCTAAAATTGTAACGGTAGCTCCACTATCTAACAAAGCAACAAAATTTTCATTAAAAATCTTCACATTAATAAAAGGTCTAATATCATTATTCTTTTCAACAAATTTGGAACAAATCTTTGGAGTTACATAAAATTTCTTAACGGTAATCAACCATTCTTTGAAAACGTGCTTGTCAGCCTCTGAAAAATCATAAGGAATGTGTCGACTAACAGAGCACTTCGGACAATTAGAAAAAGTAACATCTGAATAACCACATTTAAAGCAAAAGATTTTATCATCACTCTTATCACAGTTGTGATAGGTATGACCCAATTGTTTACACTTAAAACACATTGTTGAAGACTTAGCTGTATTAACATTTGAATTTAAATTGCTTGGTTTAGTAGCACTAAAATTGACTTTAGGTTTAATAATTTGACTTGATGTAGAAGATTTAGGTTTGTATTCAGATTGTCTCTGTGAATCTGAACAAGAATGAAATTTGAATTTAGAATTCTGAGCTTTTACTGGCTGTAATTTTTTACATAACTCGACTAAATGGAAAATATCGTTAACATTAATCAGAGCTGAGTAGCAAACCAAGGTTGTAAATTTTTTATAATAATTTTTAATTGTTCACCTTCAGAAGAAGGAATGTCTAATTGTGAAAATAAATTAACCATTTCAGAAATAAAGAGGGTTGGAATCTCATCAAAAGCCTGTTTTCTATTCTTAATTTCATTTAACACAACTTCGTTATGTCCTTCTGGTAAAAAGTCACTTTTTAATTTAGAAATAAGTTGATCACATGTATGAATAAATGGATTAATCGCTCTATACCAAATTAAACCTTTCCCTGAAAATAAATCAACACCAGATAAAAGCATCTCCGACTTTGAAATATTTCGAGCAATCATCAACTCCTTACATCTTTGAATAAATGTAAAAACTTTTTTCTCACTACCATTAAATTTTAAATTTAATTTGTAAACAGGAACAGAACTTTTAGAAACTTATAAATTTTGAATTAATTTGGAAAAATCTTCAGCAGGAATACTAACTGAAGTATTGACATTGTCGTTAGGTGACAGAAATATCAGAAGTGTCTAATATGGTAACTCACTATTCAATTCAAAGTTTTCGTGAATAGATTCAATTAATTCTAAAGATTCGTTACATAAATTCAACAATTGATCGTGTAAATACAAAAATTCATTATCAAAAGTGATGTAATTCACACGTTTCAAAATATGCAGTAAACAAGTGTGAAGTCTAAGGTATTCTCCTTTCGAAGGCTTATGTTTGAACAAATTGATCAAAGATTGAATGTTATGAAGTTTTTCTTTTAATAATTCCAGTTCTAAGGTTTGGTTTACTTCAAATTTCCTATACGAATCAAATAAATTTGGATTAATCCTTTCTAAATTTAATTTACGCCTTAATAATTTACGTTTTTCATCAACAGTCAACTTTTCCGCACCATTAACATTTCTAAAATTTAACTCTACTAATAACTCGTCACTACGTAAAACATCTACTAAATAATTAAAATTTGACATGGTAAAAAATATTACATAAACACAAACAACAAAATTTCACTAATCGTAAACACTATAAAAATATTCAATCGTAATAATAAATTGTTACAATACCTTAAAATGGTCAACTCTAACAATCGAAACTGAAACAAACAATAGCGAAAATAACCAGTAATAATAGTAATGAAAGCAAATCAAGTCCCATGCTCGATGCGCCAGTGTAATAATAGTGGTGGTGTAAATGGTAATCGTATAAAAAAATAATAATGTAATAAATAGTATAATAAAGAAATAAGAGTAAAATAAATTCTCCAAAAACACAAATAGTTAAACTAACTGGAGATACTAACCATTCACCAAAATAATGTCTTCGACTCAAATCGGTAGATTAACGTGGGGAGGTTCATTCTTTTGATTTGCTTGGTTACCACAATTTATGCTTAAATTATTTCCACTGAACAACAATATAAACAAAAATTTGCAATGTAACACTAATAAAAATGATCTCGGACGCCAAGTTATTTTTTTTTTAATAATGATCGGAATAACTATACCGAGTTTTACACTAAAAATTTTATCAACATGTAAAATAATAAAAAATAACAACTATGTTTATTAGCAGTTAAAATTTAGGGTTATATAAATTATATCTTAAAACTAGTTATAGCCTTAAATTACTAATAATCATTAAAAATAAATACCTGTACAATATATACAAAATCTTCTTGAGGATCCCTGGTATTAAAAAAAATTATGCAGAAATGTAAACCAAGATGACGTAATCCATCTGTCAATGTTGCGCAATTTATTGCAATAACAATGCCACACCCAAACTGGAATTATCCTTATAAATTTTCTTCTTGAAATTGAATAATCCAATATTTATTGCATTCTTTGAAATTTTCAAATAAAAATTGCAATCGTAAAATTAAATGCGTACTTAAAATGTAATTAAAGGGTAAATCGAAGTAAAAATAAAAGTGAAAATAAAAATGCCTGAAAAGAGCAAATGTTTTAATTTTTAGTATAATGCGTTAAAAGATATCTTACCATCAAATTAATGTTACTTTTCACTAAAATTTAGGTGGAAAACCAAAACAGCAAAGCTTCCTGCTTCAACATTCATTAGGAAGTAAAAAAATGGATACTTTGGAAGTTAGATGATGCAGTCGTGCGCAAAAGGATTTGCGCAAGGAAATCAAGTCAATTATGACGCGTTGCGCCAATCAAATGATCAGAAAACAATAATTTATGGAAGTGGAAGTATAAACCTTTAAGAAAATATGCACTATAAACCCATAAAAAGAAATGCAAATTAAGTTGCCTACCACATACCTATATTTCAATAATTAAATGTTTCTTATATTTACAACAGAACGAATAAAAGACTTTAAATTAAGGTATATTTTAATACAACTCAAAAAGGGTTGTTACAAGTGTACGTGTGAGTCTACGTGTGAGTGTACGTGTGCGTGATTGTGTGTGTGTGTGTGTGCGTGTGCGTGTGCGTGTGCGTGTGCGTGTGCGTGTGCGTGTGCGTGTGCGTGTGCGTGTGCGTGCGCGTGCGCGTGCGTGTGCGTGTGCGTGTGCGTGTGAGGATTCGTGTCCGATTGCGTGTACGTGTGCATGTGCGTGCGTGTGCTTGTACATATGCGTTTGCGTGTATTCGTGCGTGTGCGTGTCAGTGAGCGTATGCGTGAGTGTGCGTGAGTGTGTGTGAGTGTTCGTGTGTGTGTGTGTGTGAGTGTGTGTATGTGTGTGTGTGTGTGTGTGTGTGTGTGTGTGTGTGTGTTTGTGTTTGTGTGTGTGTAAAGAGGAATTTAAATGTTCATTAGAATTCTTTCAATATCTGCATTTTTAAAGATAATTGGATTTTGCACAATCTTGATCCAAAGCTAAATAATCCTTAAAAATTCAAAACTAAGATTTAAAATGCTTAAACTGTACTGAAAGACCTGAAATTTTGGCATGACCTGTAACAAACAAAATCGCTTCGTTGCTTATCTGGTGACAGTGAAAATTAAAGTAGTGTCGGGTAGTAGTAATACCCATTAGTAGTTGATGCACATAAAGATGCCTCACATTTCCGTTTTTATCTAGCTCTCGGCCCACAAATACAAAAAAAATACGTAATAAAATTTAAAACGAACGATGGCGCAGATGAGGGAAATCATTATAATAGTGAATTAAAATATTACATTTTAATACGATATTGTATATATATATATATATATATATATATATATATATATATATATAGGGTGCCCATTTAGTGTGTAATTGTCCGATTATGGACTCCCAGACTACTTGTCCGAAAAGGTGTGACCAGGCTTCCCAAATAGACTAAAAGTTGCACATGTTAAAAATATTTTCATATATACGGGGTGATTCCGAAAAACGTCGTCAACCAATCGTGATTTTGTTTAAACCCTGCACAATATTTTCGGGTAATGGGAATCGTTCTTTATAGGGCTCTACTCAGACTTTAACACCTCAGAAAATCATTTTTATCTCTACAATAACTTCCACGGTACACTAATTTCTTTGACACCGTGTACCTTTCAAAAATGTTAAAATCATGTGAATAACTCGAAAACCTCTGAAGCTAGGGACATAAATTACGCGTCAAATGTACGCAAAATTTTACGAGTTATTCGATGGTGCGAAAATATACATGGTTTTCCATTTAAACAAAATCAAGTTTGGTTGACCACGTTTTTCTGAATCACCCTGTATATATGAAAATATTTTTAAAATGTGCAACTTTTAGTCTATTTGGGAAGCCTGCTCACACTTTTTCAGATAAGTAGTCTGGGAGCCCCTAATCGGACAATTACACACTAAATGGACACCCTATATATATATATATATATATATATATATATATATATATATATATAGGGTCGGCCAATAGTCCGTATGTGGAAGATTGTAGGTTTATTAAGGAATATCTCTAAACATTGTTCATGGGATGTGGTGGAGTATCCTTAAGCCTACAAACCTAAAATATATTCACTTAAATCGCGAAGTTTATACAGGGCGATTCATCAAAGTTGTATTTTTTAAATGGAACCCCCTGTAAGTATTGCATATTTGGATTGCTTGGTCAATTCTAGTGTGACCTTATGTATCACAAATGCTACCTAAAACGAATCGTTTAGCCGCAATTCCTCTTTTTTGCAAAAAGTAGATCTCTCAAAAAATTAAATATCGTAGTGATCACAAAACTTATAAATGCCATGACTACGATGTTAGTATACATGAAATGTGCTATCGTAGACCTGAAAGTCAAATCCGAATTCTTCTAGTGTTTAGATAACTTACTTTATCAATTTAGAAAATTTCAATCAATGGTAACTTGATTTTTTCAAATGGAACGGCCATTTTTTCATTTTTGCACCAAATGTGGAATTTTTTTACCTTTCTAAGGATATAAATCTTCAGTATCTTCAGTAGATTTCTTTTAATTTCAAATTTCTCATTAATTTGCTATATTTTTCAATTTTTAGTTAGTATTATCTAGTAACCAGCGGAAAATAAACAAAAAACGATACACATTATAAAACATTATTTATTAAGTAGAAAAACTCATAAACACAAAAAACAAAATTACGAGCTAAAATAAAAATAAAAATAATTTTAATCAATGGTAACTTGATTTTTTCACACGGAACCGCCATTTTTTCATTTTTGCATCAAATGCGGATTTTTTGTACCTTCCTAAGGATATCAAATTGTCGGTATATATCTTCGATAGATTTTTTTTAATTTCATAATTTTTGGTTAATTTGCTGTATTTTTCAATTTTCAGTTCCTATGAGTAACTAACAGGCTGTGAAATGTAAACCACTTCTCACACTTTATCCTTACATTGATATTAGGTACTAGTTCGTGCTGCTATTTCTGGTTAGAGCCTTTTTTGAGTAGTTAACATTAAATTTAACTGATAAAAATGACAAGTTTTTCTCACAATGGACTGATTGATATCGTTTTTATTCTTGACCGGGAGGGATGGACCAACACACACACACACACGCACGCACGCACGCACGCACACACACACACACACACACACACATACATATATATATATATATATATATATATATATATATATATATATATATATATAATATACATACAGGCTGTCTATTTTACGGGGGCCAAGTAAAATATCTCCCGTAATATCTGCTGTAGAAGAAAAAAACTTTAGTAAAAGTTATTTCATTTTTTGTAAGCTTTATTTCAGTAAAAAGATATTTGAAATCCACATCCTACTTTGAGAGATATTGTACAAAAACGTGAAAACTAGGAATAACACAACGGCTTATATATTCTTTATTTGAGGAGATATGAAAAAAATTAAAGAGATGAAAGTTGACAGCAAGTATTGTAAGAATAATGATATGTTAAAAAATTCAGTTGTTTTTGCCATACGCTCTTGTACAAAAATAAAAATAACTAATCTCAAGGTAGGTCGTGACACCATTAAATGCGTTGCTTTTTTTCTTTCCAACGATATAATACATGCCATGAAAACTTTAACTAATAGCACCAAAATTAAAAATTTAGTGAAAACCATAATACTTATCGTTGATTCGTAAAAATCAGCTATGCCATGAAAGTAAAAATTCACTTTATAATAATTATAAATCTGTAATTATTTATTACAATTTAATACAAACAAATATCTCATAAGTAAAAATACAAAAAAAGAAGAACTATGCGTAACAGTAATAATTATACTGTCATGCTGAACAGGAAATGTGTGTATTTATTTTGTTAGCTACAGAAAATCCTCAAATTGTGCACCATGCAACAAATCTCAAGGTTGGCTATGACACCATTAAATTCGCTGCTCTTTTCTCTTTGGAGCGATATAAAACATGTCATAAAAATTTTAACTGATAGTGCCAAAATTTAATAAAAACCATAATACATATCATTCAATCAAAAATTAGCTGTCATGAATAGTGAAAAACCATGTACACAGCTGTCAACAAATTTGACTGATTGTCACTGTTGCGTGTCGTTATCAAGCTCTAAGAATAGTTTTATATCATTATAATTATGGTATACATCAATCTTGAAAAATTCAATATGATTACCATTTATTGTCAGTGCAATTTTGATGCTGGGATGGCAATCACAGCTTACCGCGAGAGATTTCCAGATCCTACACAGCTAAATCGGACTATGTTTAGGAAGTTAGTTCAAAAACTAAAAACACATGGTTCGTTTTCAAAAACAGTAGTAAGGCAAGGGTGTATTACGGATAACGTAAGAAAAGTGAATAGAGTGTTAAATTATGTTAACCAAAATGAAGAAACTTCTTTGAGACAAATTCAGAGAAACTGTCGTGTAAAAAAAGACAGCGCAAGAAAAGTAATTAAAAAAAAAACGGATTTCGATGCTACAAAATGAAGATTGAAGAATGAAGCAGATAAGCCGAGGAGAGTAAGACTTTGTAGATGGTTGTTAAATAAGAAAAGGGTTGACCCACTGATATGTAGCAAAACTCTTTGGTCGAACGAATCAAACTTTCCAAATAATGGATTTTTCAATAGAAATATTCATTATAAGTGGACCCAAGAAAATACACATTGGTGCAGAGGAACTGCTTTTCAAGAAAGATTTTCTACTAATGTTTGGGTGGATCTTTTAGGAACTAAAGTAATTGGACCACATTTTTATAATGGTAAATTAACCTCTCATAGATATCTTAATCTTAATTATAAATGCATGCGAGGCAGTTACTCCTGAGATGCTCCAAAATGTAATGGCGTGAGGTGTCCCGTAGAGCACGTTTGTGTATTAGAATGCATGGTGCACAATTTGATCATTTTCTGTAGCTAACAAAATAAATACATACTTTTCCTGTTCAGCATGACAGTATAATTATTATTGTTATACACAGTTCTTCTTGTTTTGTACTTTTACTTATGAGATATTTGTTGGTTTGTATTAAATTGTAATAAATAATTACAGATTTATAATTATTATAAAGTGAATGTTTACTTTCATGGCATAGCTGATTTTTACGAATCAACGATATGTATTATGGTTTTCACTAAATTTTTAATTTTGGTACTATTAGTTAAAATTTTCATGACATGTATTATATCGTTGGAAAGAGAAAAAAGCAACGGATTTAATGGTGTCACGGCCTACCTTGAAATGTGTTATTTTTATTTTTGTACAAGAGCGTACGTCAAAAACAACTGCATTTTTTTGTATTTTTTGATACCTATCATTATTCTTGTAATCCTTGCCGTCAACTTTCATCTCTTTCATTTTTTTTATATCTCCTAAAATAAAGAAGATATAAGCCGTTGTGTTTTTCCTAGTTTTCATGTTTTTATACAATATCTCACAAAGTAGGCTGTGGATTTCAAATGTCTTTTTAATGAAATAAAGCTCACAAAAAATGCAATAAGTTTTACTAAAGTTTTTTTCTTTACAACAGATAATTTTGGCCCTCGTAAAATAGACAGCCTGTATATATATATATATATATATATATATATATATATATATATATATATATATATATATATACATCATGCAATCATTATTGCGTCCGTACGTAATTCCTTAATTTGGCGTCACCTAGAACAAGACGTATTCTCTGATATTTTATTGAAGTATATTGGTCAGCATTTTTTTCTAAGTTCTATGGTCTATTCCATATGTTTCTAGCTTTTTTTTTACTATATACATAATTTTTGTACGTTTGACAATCATTCTGGAACCCGTACATTAAAGTACTGCACTAAAAATCATTACGGCGTCTTGCTGCGTTGCATGCCCTCTTAATGTAACAAAGCAATCATTTTGGCATCTCGGATTAGAATATACATAATGTTGTTGTTGTAAACATTTAGGCGTCAATATATTTTATATTAATAGTTTGTGAGCAACCAGTTTGACGTCTGCTTTTATATTATCCAAAAATTTTATGAATGTTTCATTTTGGCGTCTTAGTTTAAAATATACACAATGTTCTTGTTGCAAACATATTGGCGTCTACATATTGCAATTAATAGTTTATGTGCAATCAGTTTTAGGTCTGCTTTCATCTAATTCGAAAAATATATGTTCTATCACCAAAGAACTAGCCGATCATTTTGACGTCTTAGTTAAAGATATACATATTGTTATTATTACAGCATATGAGCGTCAAGGTCTATTCATATATGTTTAAATAAAATCAATACAATACTTATGTTATTTAAATAGCTCCCAATGTAGAAGAGATACATTTATCAAGTAAGGGTAAAGTACAGGAAAGCAGTTAATAATGGGTGCGTACTAGAATTTTGAGTTTGGTACAATCAGCCTATTCCAACCACTTTAATTATCAGACAAACAAATTGATGAATTTATCTTCTCCACTTTTTTAGTTATTTAAAAATTATAATATCTTCATCACCATTCAATCCAAAGAAAGTCCCTGGTTCGAACCTGTTTTAGGCGTGGATGTTTGTTAAGGTGTCGCTAAAAAAGATCGCCGACAATTGGTCACGCGAAAAATTGTCGCGCACATTTGAGCGCGCCTCAAAATATCGCTAGCGAAAAAAGGGCGCCGACGAAAAAAGATCGCGGACAAATGGTGGCACTAAAAAATTTAAATTTTTGTTAACAATTATCTAAATACCAGACTGGAACACTGCGACACGGCGTTGATTTTACTCAGTACACTCTAAATGTGAAGGTGAGTGTATAGATCGTTTGGATCGACGACACCAGAGACGACAACCGCAGTTTTCAAGAAATCTTTGGAATTGTTTTGAATTCATAGAGGAAGTCATACCATATACAAATTATTCTGCAGAAGGATGGCACAATAGTGTCTCCTCTATATTAAATGCAGCACATCTAAATTTGTAGAAATTTATCAATTCGTTAAAGAAAGAGGAAAGTTTACATTGTTTGAAAATTGAACACTACATAGCTGGAAACGAACAGCCACTCAAAAAAAAATTGTAAAGATACGGCGCAGCGACAGAAAACTATTTGTCAATAATATGCCAATCATGCACATTAGGAGTATTTAAGGGCGGTTGACCATAACTTCGAGTTACAAATATAAAAAGCAGAAAAGCAAGAACCAACAAAAAAAAATTAAAAAATCATAAAATATGAAAACATAAAAAAAAAACTTTTAAACATGGCAGTTATTAACTGCCAGTCCTAAGCCTGGATAAAATGTGAAGGAATGTTTAATAGTTATATTTTTCTACGCGATATTTTCTCACGCGATCATTTGTTCGCGACCTTTTTTCGCTGGCGACCTTTTGATGTACGTTCAAATGTGCGCGACATTTTTTCGTACATTCGTTTTTTAAGTATAGTGAATTAGATGTAGAGCAGCCTTGCATAAAACCCCGCCTTTTGAAAGTCAATAAAAATTTTCAACAGGGAAAAGAATGATACAGGTTCAGTGGAAGCATTGTGTGTCGCCCTATTATTAGGAACTAGTAGTGCTGTTTATGGACATGTATGGGTGTCGTACTCATTATACCTCTCTGAGTATAACACAAAGTACTCAACTTTAGTTCTAAAAGTACAAATACGCCAGCGACATGGACGTCCTGATAAACGATAAACACACATGCACCCATGCTTGCACATGTACTGACGCACAAGCACAGACGCGCGCATGCGCAGACACGAGGTTAATTATAGAACTGGTTTCTAAACGCCCTAAACGGTACTAATTTAACTTGGTCGCACTAAAAAAAATAATTTTGATAAATAAACGGTCTCATCGTAACAAGTTATTACGTAATTCAAAATTAAGACACTTGTTTCTTAATCAACATTCTGCAGTTCGTTAGAGGTTTACTAAGCAAAATCCAAGGATGAATATACTTCGCAGTAAAACTTTCGGTTAAACTATCTACCTCTAAGAATTGAAACAAATACTAATTCAAAATTAAATCTATGAAGTGTCGATTAAAAGTATGAATTTGGTGTACAAAGTTATTTAATTAATTTTAAACGGATTTTTTATATTTGTACACACACAACACAAATATAGAAGCGAATCCGAAATGCGATTTAAAAAGTCACCCTTTTAAAATAAGGGTAATAATGTCATCTCAACTGTTAATAATAAGTAAATTTTGCATTGGATTATATCATCTGGTAACGTTCGAATCAACTGTGTGTCCCAAGCAAAATTACTAATACAAACAACCGTCGTAGTTATCTACCTATGACAAAACTGTAAAACATATTAACCAATTTGCATTTTGAATTTTTTACATTTATCTGTAAATTTTATTCTTTTCTGGGTGTGGACATAGAATGGTGTATTTGAGGTGCATGAGGTAGCTAATTTTGCTTAGAATAAACAGTATGTATATATTATTATAAGTTTTTGTTATGAACGAATAAGTTCAAAGGTAAATATGTAATTAAAAATTTAATTATGTATATATGTTAATATATGACTTCAGAATGATTTACAAAATAATGCATGTGTGAGTTCATAATGATGTTAAGTAACATCAATTGTATATCTAGGTAGAATGACGCCAGAAGGCTGTAGACCGTAAATATGAAATTACTTCAAATTAAATAAGAAAGAATATTAGAAATTGGTTTTACAGTGTTGCCATTTAAAGACGTCTGAAAGATTGTAAATGTACAGAATAAATACAATAAAAGTATTTAGAAATAGCGCCGTGACGGCAAAGTGCTGAACTAAGTTTGTATACAATTTTACGAATTTCACGATTTTGGCGTCGACAAGTTTTTAAAAAATCTCAACGTAGGAGTATGGAATGGGCCCCATACTCAGAATGAATATTATAGGATCCTATCAGAATTGTTTTTTGTCAACGGTGCTTCTCTAACACTCATACCAAGAAAATTATTAAGGATTGTAATCTGGCGTCCATATACAGACGCCACTTTGCAAAGTGTAGCCAGATTGATGGTAAATGCCAAATAGATGGACGCAAAAATGATAGAATGATGTATATATATATATATATATATATATATATATATATATATATATATATATATATATATATATATATATATATATTATGTATATATATATATATATATATATATATATATATATATATATATATATATATCGGAAATATTGCCAAGACAAGTTTATTATTTTGTTCGTACACAAACTGAAGCTATTCAGATATAATGACATCCAAATAGCTTCAATAGACAAGAAGAAAATGTAATGGTACGTCTCAATGTTAATTATTGGTATAATTGGATGTCTTGCTGCGTTTTCCATGTAAATGCTTTACCAATTAAGTATGTTAAATTACTATAGCACTACAATAATTTATCATATTCAGCTAAATTCAAATCATATTAAACGTACGAGTTCAGTGTAAAATAACAATTACAATTATTAATAAGCGATAATTATTTCTTTGGTAAATTAGACTAGAACTTTAAGTGGTATGTCACATTTTCATTTGTGAATTTTATCTATTTTATCACTAATAGGTTAAATTGTAGTTGATGTTATCGTCAATAGATATTTGATATTAGAATAAAAGTATATTAATGTATTATAATATATATTAGGGTTGCACTTTGATTGAGGCTCAGTACTTCAATAACGTTTTACATTTTCCATTTTATGGATCATTGCGCGATCAGTGAACCTCTCTGAATTCAACTTTATCTACAGTTCTGGAGAAAGTATTATATTTACATTAACAAATGCTTCTTTTTTTCTGCTATATTTTAATATGAATTGCACAATTTATACTAAAACGCACAATATAAAAAATCCAGAATGTAAGTTCTTATACATTTGCATATTTATTTACATCACTTACTCCTTCCAAAGTAGAACAAGTAATAATAATACCATAAAGTAAAACTGGAAAGTTTCCTGGTCATGAGTTAATTCAGTTATTTAAATAAACTGAGAGGTGCAGTAAACAATGTGATTTCTAAATAAATATTATGGATTTGACTAATCCTACCGCAAAACCAATAACACTCAGTGTGCATGAAGGCAATGCGGTTACTTTGTACATTTAATATAAAAGGAATTAGGAATAATTGAAAAACACCCGTATTGCTTTAACTCTTCGCCCGTTTGCTAATGTAGCATGACAAAGGCATTTAAAAGTTATGTGCTAGCCATATCGGTATTTTTTGGAGATTATGTGAATGTAACGTTAAATAATGGTAATGGATTACGTTATGTGAACAATGACAGAAACAATAAAATTGTACCTTAAATTTTTTTAATACTTCTTGTAAACATTATTTAACAATAGTAAACGGTAATTGACGGTGCGAAAATTAAGAACATTTTACAATTTTTCTAAAATCATTTAATGATTCTACTAAAAAATACTTAAGTTTTATAAAATAGCCTCTTGTGTTTTATCATAATATGTTAGGTACACCTAAGATCAGCTTAAACTTAAATTGCTGCATTATTAATTCAACGTTAAGAGCAGTATTGCTTCATAGTAAGATTAGCTTTCCCTACATCTCTTAAGAGGATCTGTAATATACTAATGGGTAAATTAAACTTTATAACTTTTTAAGAAATACCATTAAGTTGAAGATTACTATAAAGCAGAATGTAAGTTTGCAAAGCATAATCATTTCAACGAGATGACATTTTGTATTAAATTTTCCTCAGTAAATACGTGAGGGATTGCGTATTGTTAAGTTTGTGGTACGTTTAGTTGAATTTTGGTATTACAGAATTAGTTAACGTTGAGCTACCTTAAAACCACATAACTAAATTAAGAATAGAGTATTGTAAAACCAGGAGCGTATGTATATACGGCTGTGTTAGTAACTTGAAATTATCTAATTGTAATAACACATACAGCAGATTAACAAAAATTCTAGCCAAATTTCTGTCTTTTTTTATGAATTGTCACGTGTGTTCAAAATCTTACGAACCATCGCTATTTTTTTCAAACTTTAGGTCTTTTAGTACCTCACGCCTTCTGGAAGGTAGTATAGTTGTTTAAAAAATTGAACTTTTCAAGTGTAAAACCTGAAAGCTTTAAGGTAGTTACTTTTCTTTTGTTATTTGAGGATGTTTAGGGTGTTCTTATTGCTAATTAAAATTTGTAGTCCCGATGCTGTAAATCAAACAGACCTTTTTTTTATTATTTTGATTTGGTATCATGTAATCAATGGAAACCTTTTGTAAAATTACGGTTTGTTTTCGGACATGAATATTCTTATTTTAGTGAAACAGATGTAAATTATTATTAATTTTATTAAATACATAAATAAAAAGTTTACCTCGAGGTAAACTTTTTATTTATGTATTTAATAAAATTAATAATAATTTTTAATTACATATTTACCTTTGAACTTATTCGTTCTTAACAAAAACTTATAATAAGATGTAAATTAGTTTTCATGTAAATGAATGTTCTCGTTATTTTATATTTTGGTGAATTTTGTTGAATGTATTTGAAATTGCATCATGTAAAATTATACTAAGTATAAAATGATTACATTGTATGGTACATCTTTTGCGAATTTAAATTGTAGCCGACAATCTGTGGCCTTCCCTTTCGATAAATATTTTAGTCTATAGACAAAGAGTTAGATTTCTAAAAACATGGTTTTAAATCTCATTTTCACTGTTACAAACAGTTCATATTTCAGTGATAACTCAGAGATACGTTCGGGAATGCAATTTGGACGGACGATGCAATTCTTTTCCGATTTAGTCCCGAGGGCATATCGTTTTTCGCGCGTGTGTTAATTTAAAGTATTTGGTTAATTAAGATATAATGGGATTAAAATCCAATGTGGTGAATTCTGGATGATGTTGAAGGCAGCCTTGTTAGAGGTAATGATGTAGAACGCCAGTTACCGCGGCTTCGGCCGCGTACTCGTAATGCGTGTTGAAGGCAGATGTAATCTTCTTACGTCTGTACCGTGGTGACAGATTTCCTGTTAACCCTTCAGGGGGGATAGTGATTAAACTCGCCCATCCCGGTAAAATAATGTAGTACCGTGTACCGTTGTCAGTGCTTAACATTTTCGAGTCCAAAGAATATGGTTACGTATTTACTGGTAGTGCGAGCCGCGTTTCTTTTGGATGTATATTGCCTTTCTGGCGGGTTATTTGTAAAGAGGTTATGGTTATAATATGTTTGTTTCGAGTACATATCTAGCCACGATCAAGTACAAATTTGCTACGTGTAGTGACGCTTTAATAAGTTTGAAGTAAATAAAGTTATTTTTGTCTATGTATTATCGTCAACCAGATGAAGAAGGAAGTCCGATTGGTTATTTTGGTGCTTGTGAAAGTAACATACTTTTCTAAATTTATATTTGTTGGTGTCGTCAATAAAATGTTTATTTGTGCTTATGTAGGCGAAAGAATATACCTTTGTTGAATTTTATCTAAGTAACGTCTAGATTTCAAATTTGTGCAAAAAACTTATCCATTCGTAATTGACTTTTTTTCATATTATCATTTGTAACTTTATGTGTTCAACGAAATTATTATTGTGCTGTTATATTTTTGGAGTAATTTAAAGATTTAAGATATATAAAGACAGTGAATTAGGGTTATCTGAGCTTGCAAGACTCAATTTACATCAGTTTTATTTGAAATTTTAGGATACAAAATTATGTTCAATGTGCGTCGGACAAAAAACCAATTTTTCATCTTAATTCTAATTAAATTTCAATATATGTATAGTGTTTATTATTTGAGTGGTTTTTTTAAATGTACATATCTTGTAATCTCGATCATTTCGTACAACTTATTTTTTTCTATGTGACGTAGATTAGACACATGCCAAGTTGAACTATCATCATCAGAGGTCGACTTTCGTCTTGCTACGAACCATTTTTAACTAGTAGAAACTTATTTGTATAACAAATTTAAATTCCATGAAATACTGGCTTTGATTAAACAAAGATTAATGGACACCTTTCATCTGTAAAGACGTGTGCAGGACTACACAGTATTTGAATCCTTTGTACACAATCCATTTATCATTTCCCTTTTTTTTGGTTTAAAACACCTTACACAAGTAATTACATGTAAGTAATTAATATTATTAATTAAACTAAAAAATGGCAGTTCTAGGTTCATGCAAACATTTGTGCGATAGTTAACAATAAAATATTGAAATTCGAAAATCACAAAGGTTTTGAAAATAAAAAAGCTAAATAAGCCACCTCAAATCAATATATCTATTTAAATAAATCCACATCCCAAAGTCCAAATATTTTATGAAAATCTATGAAGTACGTACAGTTTACGCGTGTGTGTGCGTGTGTGCGTGTGTGCGTGTGTGCGTGTGTGCGTGTGTGCGTGTGTGTGTGCGTGTGTGCGTGTGTGCGTGTGTGCGTGTGTGTGTGGTGTGTGTGCGTGTGTGCGTGTGTGCGTGTGTGCGTGTGTGCTGTGTGTGCTGTGTGCTGTGTGCGTGTGTGCGTGTGCGTGTGCGCGTGTGCGCGTGTGCGTGTGTGCGTGTGCGTGTGCGTGTGTGCGTGTGCGCGTGTGGCGTGTGCGCGTGTGCGTGTGTGCGTGTGCGCGTGTGCGCGTGTGTGCGTGTGCGTGTCGTGTGCGTGTGTGCGTGGTGCGTGTCCGTGTCGTGTGTGCGTCCTGTCGTGTGTGCGTGTGTCGTGTGTGCGTGTCGTGTCGTGCGTGTCGCGTGTGCGCGTGTGCGTGTCGTGTCGCGTGTCCGCGTGTGTGCGTGTGTCGTCGTGTCCGTGTCCGTGTCCGTGTCCGTCTCCGTGTCCTGTTCGTGTCCGTGTCCGTCGTCGTGTCCGTGTGTGTCCGTGTCGTGTCCGTGTCGTGTCCGTCGTCGTGTCCGTGTCCGCGTGTGTCCGCTGTGTCGCTGTGCGTGCGTGTGCCGTGTGTCGCGTGCGTCGCGTGTGTCGCTGCGTGCTGTCGCGTGTGTGCGTGTGTCCGTGTGTCGGTGTGTGTGTGTGTGTACTGTAGTGAGTAAGGTGGAATAATGGCTGTCAATTTATGCTATTCATCTTGTTGTTTTTAATTCACATGTCACTGTCTATAATGACGATAAAGAGTATCTCGAAGAATAATGATGTCACTGTCAAGATTTTAAATGACATATTATTTTTATTTTTAATTACCATTCATGGTCTAAATGAACAGTAACAGAGATCATCTGAAGAATGAATAATTCACTGTCAATGATTCGTAAAAGACTATAATGCCCAATATTATATTGGAGGATATTTTTTCAGTGCCATTCTTTAAACGCAGTAACAACAAAATTTTATGATAAGAACGAATAAAACCTTCACTGGAATGGATTCAGCAAAACTATGATGCCAGAATAATTGGAAGGATATTATTTTCAGATGACGCATTCTATTACAACGGCGCAGTCAACAGACAAAATTGGAGATATCGGGCACCCGAAAATCCTCACTGGTATATTCAGCAAAAAACATAATATGCCCAGAAATTAAACGTGTGGACGGGAATTGTTGGTCCATATCTTTGTAACGCTAAGTTAACTGGGCAATGTGCCAAGAATTTTTGGAAAACGAATTAATTCCTGGAGGATACTAACATGCCGAATAATACGTTGTGTTATCAACAAGAATAAGCGGCAATGTCTCCTAATCTCGCACCTCTCGATTATTTTTGTGGGGTTATGTGAAAAGTTAAGTTTACCGAGAGAAACCAGACAATTTGGAACAATAAAAACAACGGAAAAGAATGAAAATTAGAGGGATACAACCGAATACTCTTCAAAACGGACTACAACAGTTAAAAAAGTCGACTAGGATATTGTCAAGAAGCTGGGGAGGAGATTTTGAATATTTACTTTGAGACGGTCTTGCTTGTTTCCATCTTCGCCTCATTTCTTCATTTTTTAGTTAAATAACATTATTATCAGTGTAGCAACCGTTAAGGTTAAAACTTCATGAACCAATCAGAATTCCCGACAACCCTAGCCATACTCCACATCTCCTGGACTTATTCCTTACAACTAACTCACTTGTCTATCAAACAAGAGTCCTTTCCCCACTTGGTCAATCCCACTGGTACTCGAAAAACAGATAGAATTATGTGGTGTTTTTTAAATCAGCTAACTGGTGCGAACTGCGAGATGTTTTTGCAACCTTCCCCATGCGTGGGTATTGCTTTAAACGGTTTGACATTTACAAATGAGTAACAAATAAAAGCATAAACTCTATACGAAATGGAAATCAAATAAATCTGTCGAAAGTCACGTCAACTATATTGCCGCAAGGAACAGTTGCAAAAGCATCATCGCCAAGGTCAAGAAGATGTTTGAAGAACGTAAATGCAAAAAATTAGTCTCATGTCCTTTGGGTGATCGTAAAGTTTGGTCATTAGCAAAAACTTTGGTACATCTCCCTTTCCTCTCATGACGTCTCGCGACGGATCCTGCTGAAAAAGCCAACCTCTTTGTCGATTACTTTGCAGCAAATTCATGTCTCAATTATTCTGGTAAAACTGTGCCATAGCCCAAACTAACCCATACGCTATTAAACCAATCCACTTTCGTTACAAGCTCCTAGAATCAATTATCAGTAAACTTGACTTTTTAAGTCTAAGTATTTCAAAAATTTTCTTATAAAAGTAATCAAAATCTTTATACCACCAATAAGTATTTTGCACTGGCTATTAAAATAACAATAAAAAATTGAGTTGCCATCTAAAAAATTAAAAAAACTGTGTTTGGAATTTTCTCAAAAGTCAATAGTCTAAATTTCGTATATACATATATGTTATAATAATAATAATAAACAACGCCAAATTGTAATAACAAAACGTGGTGATGTAACTACTCAATTGTTATGATGTAATTTGAATATTCTAATAAAGTAATAATGAAATTAGGTAAAATTCTCCCTAAACACAAATCATATAGCTAATTGAGATACTTACCTTTCACCACTAATTTGTGCCGTCGACTCCAATCGGTAGATTAATAAAGGGCAGGTTCTAAT